>JAFMOD010001119.1:255041-342751 GCA_019802435.1 Corydoras maculifer
TGCAGCTAAGAATCACCGACTTAAAAGGTGATACTTGTTCTGTTTAAAACAATCAGCTATGGTTTCAGGTAAAATGAAGCTATAAACCAGACATCTTTAGGGTTAGTACTCAATCATTTTGAAGTAAAGTCAAGTTGGAACTGGAAATGTGTTCTATTTTTGGAACACTAACAGGGGCCCTTAACTGCTTGTAAATACCCAGACGATAAATTATGCTTATTATAATTATTTTAACACCAGGTACTACTTACTTGAAATGTAATTCTCCTTCAATAGAAGCATAATAAAAGCCCAACAGTCCTGCCACAGGCATTAACATGTAGTAGCTTGCTGACAGCCTGTCAGACTTTCTTTGCTGTGGAACAGAAGTTACGGGAATTGTTGAGTACTGCTTAGCAACTGTCTAGCTCGTGCTTGTATTGGCACTTCTTCGTTTCTCCCGGCTAACAGGCAAGATATACGACTGCACTTATTCTCCCCAGGCTGAGCAATTATTGCTGAGATGTCTGCATGATCTACCCTTCATCATCATCCTGGTCGTGCTGTGGATAACCGTGACCTTCCCCTTATGAACAGCAGGCAAATTTGTTAAATGCAAATAAAAACAGTCTCCGTGAAAAAACCTATTAAACTAAAGGAACCTTAGCAGAATGTCAACTTAAATTTACATTTGCACTTAGAACACGCCCTCATCAAGAGTTATAGTCAAAGAGATGATAAAATCCAAACAGGACATGATCCTTAAACTTGCTCAGTTTGCTTGACAGTGGCAGCTTGGAAGTACCAGAGGCTTGAACCCTCAATCTTCTGATCAACAGTCAGTTACACCTTGCCCAACATGCTACCATTGGCCCTTAGCTTCACTTCTGCCAATACATGTGTTAAGTTTTAATAATATATAAAATCCCATTATTTTTTAAGTAATAAAAAATAATAGTAAAAGTAAATAATAATCCATCCATTATCTTCTGCTTTATCCTGTACTAGAGTCGGGGGGGCCCATCCTGGAGAGAAAGTTTTGGACATTGGGCAAATACACCCAGGACAGGGTGCCAATCTATCGCTGGGCACACTCACTCACACAAACTAACACACTCTATATGGGGTAATTTGGAGAATTCAATTGACCTTGATCCATGTTTTTGGACTGTGGGAGAAAAATTAAGAACCCGGAGAAAACCCATGCGGACACAGAGAGAACACGAAAACTCCACCCAGATTGGAATTCGAACCAGGAATCCCTAGCGCTGAGAGGCGAACGTGCTAACCACTAAGCCACCGTACTGCCCTGGTAAATAATAATAATAATTAAAATAAAACATTGTAATAAATAGCAAAGATTGAGGCCACTGACATCTAATGTAGATGATAAATTATTTACTAAAGACTCAATGAGCAATAGCAGGTCTGAAATTAAAAACCTGGTGTGTCAGCTGAACGTGCTTAACACATTCTTAACTTTATTTTATTTCTTAACATTACGTTAATTTATTGTTTTTAACCTTTTAACGTCCATGAAATGCACCAACAAGTTAATTAAAAGTAATTTCAAAAAGCTGATGTAGGTAAGAAATTGTTTTGTGGAACTGATTTGTGGAACATTTTCTAACTGAAATATGCAAACAGGTTTAAAAATAAAATTAAAATCTAAATTAATTTAGGTGAATCTTGAAGCTGTAGTTAGTCTGCACAGAGGACAATGGGATGGAAACCATTGAAAATTTATCTCAGATAAAGCAAGAAGACATACAGTTGATCAAATCGATTACTGATGTGAATAAAGTGGAATGACCTTTTTATTATAGAGCGGAGACACTAAATTAGCAAATGCCTGTTTACAAATGATTGTGACCAGAGAAAAAGACAGGAAAAGTTATGTGCCTGAAAAACAATTGTGTGTTTGACAGGGTGCAAGTACCGCATGGGTGGTTGATCAGTCACATTTGTTGCTCTATGCCATGGAACATGACGCCTTTTTTGACCTACTTATTTTAGCTCTCCTGGATATTAGAAAGCTGTAGGACGGCCCTGTGAGGCCAAACGTTACATGTCCTATAAGCATGCAAGAAAACAAGATCAGGCAATAAAGTGCTAGCCTTTGCCAAGCAACCTCACAAAGCTTTCTGCACCTCTCCTATAACATGCTGGAAGCGATGTTGAAGTGTTTGATGTATTTCTGGGACTATTTTTTCTTTCTTTTTTTTTAAAGCTTCTAAATTGCTGTGTTGCTCCTTCCAGCACTTAAAGGGCATGTTCAGGCAAACAACAGGCGATATCAGAGGAAACATATCAGCGCCAGTTTATTAATAAAGAACGGGGAATTCCACTAAAAACCTGATGGCCAGTGTGTAAGTGCTCTTAACTCTGGCTTGTTTACGTTTAATTCATTGAGTTTTCAAGTTCAACACATTAGTTAAATCAAGCAAAGATATCTTCACCTGTTCTGAACTGATCCACAATTACTGTAATGTAATGTTCACGTTGGTGAAACGTTTTCATAACATGTAGCACAGCATTTATCTGTGTTTAACTACTGATATGGCTGTTTGAAAGTTTAACAATTCAGTCTCAAATGTGTGAGTATTAATTTTTCTTCCTAAAACCACACAGGCCCATGTTTTGCATCTTACACAGCACAGACTCTGTCTCTTTCCTAAATAAAATCCCAGGTTCTAGACTGAAAAATTTCAGGTTCAAAATCTGAAAAGACTTACCAGACACAAATACACACAGACCTAGTATGTAACGTTGTAAATATTTAAGTATTTCACAAGGTTGAAAGAAAAGTTTGACAGTGAAATGAAGACACTTTGAGAAGTTAATACTTGAGAACACAATTATGTAAGATTTACATGATGTGTCTTGTTTTTAAGCTGCTAGGATTCGAGACTGAGTGGTATGGGATGCACCCAAACACAGAATCACACAGACCTTTATCCTTAAGGCACTGAGGTTAAAAGTAATGTGAACTCCTGATGTTTTATTCATTCAGGTATTCCTTTCCTTTTCTTGTTCACATATTAAAGCTGAGGTCGGTCTTCACTTTTCCTTGCTCTTGGTATTATAAAGTCTTGTACAGAGATTTATGTCAAACCTTTGGTTTTTACAAATTTTCCAGGTTTAATAAAAGTGAACACATCCTTAAAGCTTCCACCAATAATACTGCACAAATACTATTCAGTTACTGAATTAAACATATAGATAAAAGAATAAATGTGGCATGTATAAAAGTAATGAATGAATATTTTATGCTGTTCAAGACCCTTCGGAGGTTTATATACACTTTACAACCACCAAGAAGCAGCTTTTAGCAATCTTGCCAAAGCCGTCAATCATGAACCCTGCATCTTAATGATTTAGGGCGTATTAGTGTGCTTTTGTTATAGTGACGATGTCATTCATAGGTGTGTTTGGGAATTGTGTGAAATAAACCAATCAGCATGTCACTTGACATTAGTATAATGGTGCTGCAACTGCTATTTCAATTTATAAGTAATTTACCATTTACACTGTTTGTAGTAAACATCATCACAAAGCCTGGCCAGTATAGTATAGTATAGTATAGCGTAGCGTAGTGTAGTATAGTATCGTATCGTATCGTACATGAAGCCAAGCCACCTACCTTTTAAGGTTCCACACTAAATAAGCCTTTTCCATTATCCACTGGAGCATAAACTTATAGCTCAGTTATAGTGACTTATAGATAGATGTAAAGTCTGTGGAAACTGTTTAATATCAGCTTTTACATCTATAAGCATTCACTATTTGCTAAATATTATTTAACTAATGACAACCAAGTCTACAAGTTTTAAAACTGATACTAATGAAAAAACAAGGCCTACCTGTGTGGGCACCAAGACGGGTGGATATGCCAGCTTGTGATGGCGATACATCCAGAAGGAAAGAAGGGCGATGGCAGCAATGCAGATGATTGGCACCAGTGAATACAGAAGGGTACTGAAGAGTGGAGGCTTCTGTGTAAATGGGTTGGATGTAGCTGGAAAACACAAAACCAGAAAAATGCATCATTATTAATGTGTAAATATGACGCCACTGATTTAAAACCAGTTCTAAAGCTTTTTTGTTGATTCTGAACTTAATAGCTTCTGGCTGTTATAATGTGGCTTCTAAAGATGCTGTTGTCTTTAAATCAGCCCTTGTTAAGCCAAGCATGGGGAACCTGCATGCTTAAAGTGAAATAAACAATATTTTACCAGTGTAAGCCTCCACGCAAATAGATAAAGTCTACAGAATTCATTAAAGGATAGATTCGGTAACTAGGCATTACACAAATGTGGAATAATGAGGCAGACAGGAAGCAGCAGTAACTGTGCATCTCACTGATTTCTCACAGACACCTCTAGAGATGGGAGCAGGAGCACAAGTTGCAAACTTGTTAATTAGCACAATAGCAAGAACTGTTCTACCCTACTGAGCTCAAGTGTTTGAACCAAAATCAAACAAAATGAAATATCTCAGCAAGCTGGTGTGCCTTCCTTTTTAATAAACAAAACAAAAAGCAGTGTTTCCACTTTGCAATTCTCCCAACCAGCTCGTATCATTAGAGGACTTCACCAGGCTGGGATACAGGCAGGCCCTTTAGGATCTGTGCCGATAAAGTGCTGATTTCTTACATTTGAACAGGCTTTCTATTTCATGTACACACAAGTGCTATGTTCACTCTCCTCAAAATGGTCCTTTTTATCTTGTTAAGTCTAGATTAGGGAAACCATAAAAGCCTCCTGTGTATAGAGGACTGTGCACATGCTGTGCTTAAGATAGGACTGAGCCTCTGTAATTGAACTCCTGCTCGTGCCATCTTAACCACGGATAGTACTCGCTGCAGGGTGCAATAATCTCTGAACTAAACTGGTGTTCAGATGGTATGCTGCCCCAATTCCCCTCCCCCTCAGTCCTTTCTGTGATAACATGAACACACATCAAGCTTTACACACTGTGATCTTACTCTCCCTGTATCAAGTGTACTGTACCACTGCTGCTGCTTACAAACCGAAACCCTGTGCATGCTCACAGAAACCTACATACATAAACAAACACAAGCATGAAAACAAGCACATGCGAATGTACACAAACACACACACTCATACACAAATGCACAACTGCATCCACACACGCATGCACATGCAAACACGAACACACACATAAGCACATGCAAAAATGCAGACACATGCACAAGCATACAAAGATGTATGCAAACATACACAACCCCACATGCACAGGCACATGGGTGTCCATATACATCCAAATGCACACTCACCCAAGCACTCATGCACACACACACACACACACACACACACACACACAGAGTCTTACTCTCACTCTCACTCACACACACACACACACACACACACACACACACACACACACGTATCTCAGCGGATGCCAAAAGCCAGGATCTGAATGTAACTGTATCTCAAAGCACTAAAACAACACTATACAACAGTAAGACACACAACTGAACCAAAGTTAATGAGTTAAATATGCATACAGATTGTATGTGCCATAGCACATTTTACATTACCGCATAAGAACCTTCATTGTCTCAGCAAAATGTGCATTTAAGTGTGGCTCAGGCAACACAACCTACACAATACTAATCTGAACACAGCTAAAAATGTATTCAATTAGAGAATGCAAATAACCGCTAATATCTAAATCAGTGGTAAATATAGAAATAAAAGGGGAAGCTCTGAATTCCTTTGTGTTCTAATCTTTCCTGCATGCTCACACTGAGGTTGTGTAGCAGTCGATCATGTTTAGCATTTCCTGTACTTGGCTTTGGTATGTTATCATACATCAGGACTTACTGCCACAAATACTCTGTACTTTCTAAGTAGGATTTTCAGCTCGGAGAGACATTTATCATGTTCTCAGGTCTAACTCCACAATAAAGTAGTGTATGTTTGCTTTCTATGTTATTGCTTGTTCAGATTTTTTCTGAAACACTTAGAACACAAAAATAAAACTAACTGAGAACAACCAGAAATCTCAATATACTCCACTCTTGCACTGACATCACCATTGTATTGCAAAGTGAAGAGCTAAGTTTCTTTATAAATTAAGATTTTTATTAAATATGGAAACTACTATTTGGTCCCTTGCTGTCCATATGTTTATGCCAGAATTTGACATGACCTGATGACCTGGGGCCAGTAATAAGTTACATATAAAAAAAATCCCAAAAAAAAAGAAGCGTGCATTTAAAATTAATTGCAGTAATTTTCTTATTGAGCTTTCACTTCTGTCTTACTCATTTTGGATTCCAATTTTCACTACACACCAAAGCCATCAAATGCTATGGACCAAAAAATAAATAAATAAAACTCTAAGTATCAACAACTTACTTCTCAAAGCAGTATTTATTTTAAAAAATGGAGCAGGAACAATTTGTTTGGCACTCTTAATCACAAAAATCAGGGTTCATAAGCTGAAGTGAGACATGTAGCAGCAAGAGAAAAACCCAGTTATGTAGTGTGATGGCAGTTAAATCAGTTAACACTATTGTGTTTTATTTAATCTATAAAAAAGTTATGTTGCTGTTTTACAACTCTTCTATCAGTTTGATGAAGGCCCTTTACTGCTCTGGCATGACAGTGTCCTAGAGCACAAAGCCAGGTCCATAGACATTGTTGGGAGAGCCCTAACTACATTCAATATTTTTGGTATAATCTAGAACAGAGACTAAAAGTCAGACACACTTGTTTGTAGCAGTGTCCACCCACACAAATACTCAAATAAAAAAAATCCCACATTCGCTCCAAGATGGAAGATGAAAGGTGTTACAGCTACGAAGTGATGACCAACTTCACATGGGAAATAATAAAATAATGCTACAGGTGAAGTGTGTATATGTCCCAGCACTTTTTCTCATAGGTGAATTTATCTAATAGCCAATTCCCTGTAATTGAAGCTGTTCACATGGCACATGTGTCACATATGAGGAAAAACCCATTTTCACCTATCTTCAGATCATAGAAAATCTCAAAGGAACTGCTCTTTTTCTATTTTAACCAATTCAGATAAATCTACAATAACATAAAACAAGGAGGCCAAAATTTATTTAAATTTAAAAATATATTTTATCAAAAATATAAATAATTTAACATGGATTTAAGGTTAAAAGTGGATTGTAGTTTTTAATTCTATACACTTGTTTAATGATTTAAGGCAGATCTGTGCTGTGTTTATTTTCACATATAATAAAATAGCTGCACTGAAGCTGAAACCCTTTGTAGTCGTACTTTGTTATCTCTCACAGTAAACTGATCAGGAATCAAATGTTTTGGACTTGAATGAGTCACTTCTGTATGGACAACTAATTGTAATACAGTAAATACACTGTACACATCAACACTTTTTAAATCCAGTTATTACAGAAAAGTATTTTTCTTCTTTGTGAGTGAATAATAAAACACTAATCTACACACACCAGCCTACATACACCTTTGGTAATGGGTTAACTAAACAACAGAAAGTCTTTATTAAGAAATGTATTACTGAATGATAAAATTAATCAAAGATGAACAATAAACCACCAGTGAAGCAGAGGTGAGCAAATTACGTTTGTTTTTAATGCTTGCTATGTGCAACCAGGCTGAAGTGACATTTTGGTTTGGCTCCATTAATGCTGTACTCAGCTGTAGCACTGCAAACTCTATTCATTAAACAAGTTCCCAAATAAATTTGCTTTCAAAACAGGTTTTATGACTGGACAAAGTCCAATCCAAGCAGCATTTCAGCCACAATACTTGTACTATAAATCATTTTGCAGATGTCTTCCACTGTATTGAAAGGAATGCAGGCCAGTCCTAACTGCATAATGCAATATATTTTAAAGTTTAATTAATTAATTAATTAATTAATTGATTTAGCTCACCGAATTCAAGCAAAATGCTCACCAAAAAGGGCTGACCCAGTTCTTACCTCAGCAGAATTTCTTAATATTTTCTGGCTCTGAAGTGTGTAGTGTACATTCCTTTTCTTATATTATGATGCAATATACAGAAAAGCTCTGGAGTTTGTCACCATCAGTCTGTTGCTATCCTTAGTTAGAGCACTTGGTTTTCAGTCAGCTGGTCTGCTAAACGTTTTCTGGCTCAAACATGCAGCAGTCTATTTTCCAATTGTATTTAATAATCTATGAAAATATGGAGAAGAAGGAGGGACCATACTATACTATACTATACTATACTATATATACTTATAGCTTATATACTTATGCTTTATAGCTAAAAGGAAAATGCGTAACCCTCGATGCTCTCTATCTGTAAACAACCTCTCTTGGTGGTTGGTGACTTTTTCTGGGTGGGAACCTCGTATCAAACAGATGATCAACAACAGTTGCTTCCCTGAGGGCATGACTAATGTCATTTCCTTGTTATGAGGAAAACATACAAACATCAACAGGAATTTTAATTTTTCTCTTATAGAGGTGGTGATTTGGGGCCTAATGTATGTCAAAACAAGGTGCACTTAATTTCCCATTACTGTATATGAACACACATTACAGCCACCAGAGTTTATTAAAACATCCCATTCTAAGATGGTCTCCTTTTGCAGCAATAACAGCTTATAGTCGTCTGTGAAGGCATTCTATTATAAAAAAAAGTTTTTATTCAAAGTATCCCAACTTAATGATTGGGGTCAGAACACAGGGTTGGCAATTATACAGTACCCATGAAGCAATGAGGGTTAGGGGTCTTGTTTAAGGACCCACATTGGTAAAGTCAGTGGGTCCGCACCCTAAGCACTGAGTTTCCATGCCCATATGTTTGTCCCTTCATCCAGAAGAACATATGTGTGGTCAGATACAGATAATAGATGATGAGAAGGCCTTGCGTTGATAGAGTAATATCAGGGCTCTGTACGGGCCAGTCAAACTCTTCTTTGCCAAACTCCTCCAACCATGCCTTCATAGACTTAGTTTAAGCACTAGGGAGGAACTAAGAAGGAACACAAAAGGATTTTGATATAAACTGTTTCCTCAAATTTGTAAACTTAGGAGTGTGCAAAATGCACGGTGCTTGAGGTTAAAAAGATCTGTGACAATGATTCCCTTACAGTAAATTATTAAGAGGTGCATCAATATTTTTTTTTCAGGTGTACTGAACTAAAAGCTCCAGCAAAGCTCTGATTGATTTAAGGCTTGAATTTTTTTCACAAAATAAATCAGTTTATTTTAAATTTACACTAAACAAAATATAAAAAAAGCTCTTGGTATAATCACATGATCTGATTTTACACATAATTTGAAACATTGTCTTTTCTGTCCTTCACGATGCTTTTCCAAAGGCAAAAAATATCAACAAAGGCCTAAATTGGAAAACAAAATGACAAAAAATGTAAATGAAATGAACTCAGCATTGGAAATGCTTTTTAGTCCATAAAATATAATTCACATTTGGTTAAAATAAGACAAATTTGTCAAAAAAAAAGAAAATCATAGCAGCTTGGATTAAGTGCTATTAATGTCAAATGGTTGAAATTTGAGGTATTAATAAATTATACAATGTAATTACAATTAATTGCACTGAACTTCAGGGGTTCATTGTGATGAATCATATTTTCTCATTCAAATTCGGTACTAATTTTCTTTCATATACTAGCCACAGTAATAAAAATCAAGTCTCTTTCACGAAATCCAGCATGTTAATGTGTTACTTTATCATAATTATAACAAAACTTCATTTATTGAATATTGTTATATCTTAAACTTGTACTGGAGGTCTGGAATTTTCCTGCTAATAATAATTCTCAGAACTACAGACTGCTGTTCTTGTTAATGTTAATGTTTGTGTCAGGTGTACATTTTGTAGGTCTAAGTACATTTTGAAAAGAAATGCTGACTAGTAATTAGCAGTTTTTTTCTTTCCCTCTTGGCATCTCCTGCTATGTGCCTATTACATGCAACTTATTGAGGCCTCAAATATTGAGGGCATTCGGGACAGTAACTGAGTCAGTACAAGAACACTATTAGTTTCTAGGAACTATATTCTCTGTATTTTTGCAGCAACTTTATTCTTAATTCTAGCTGATTCTCCCTGTATTTATTTATTACTCTTAAAATACACATCCAGTATAACACAAACACTAATTTTCTTTAAAAACATTTTGGATTTACAACAAACAGCATGTCTCTTTATGGTTTGTTAAATCTATAAGCATGGTAATGCCTCAAAATAACAAAAAAAATATATAGTAAGTTCAAATACTGACCGTGTCATGCTCGGTGAATTATTAATGAATTTTGGAAACAAATTATGTGAAAACTTATTTAAAGTGGAAAAAGGTGTGTACCTTTAAAGACACTACTGCTTCTGTCAGTGATGGGAGCCTTACTCTGAACGGGCTGTGCATCTGGGTTGTAGAAGAATTTCTCATTGCACATGTTGCCTTCACAGCAGCAGAAAAAAACATCAGGGGCGTCTTTTCTCTCCACACACTCCGTGCTGAGGAAAACATCACACAACCAAAATCTGTTTAATTTTGAAATGTGTACATTTATTAACAACTTGAAGTTAACTTAATTACAACTTAATAACTTAATTACAAGGGTGACCACACAGTCCTACCAAATAATGAATGTTCACTGTTCAGTGTTTAGCTGTTTGATTGTAAAACAGTCCAATGACTAAAATATTTTTAATAATAGTTTGGGGAAGCAATAAATAGACAAAAAGCATGGTTTAAACCAGGGGTGCCCACACTTTTCTAGCCCGAGATCTACTTTTCCATTGGACAGGTCATTGAAATCTACCAGGGTTAATCATTTTTTTAGGCTTTTATATCGAAACCTGTTTACACACATTATTAGTATTAGTTAGTATTGGGGGGCACGTTGGCTTAGTGGTTAGCACGTTCTCCTCTCAGCGCTAGGGATTCCCAGTTCGAATCCCAATCTGGGTGGAGTTTCCATGTTCTCCCCATGTCCGCATGGGTTTTCTCCGGTTCTCTCCCACAGTCCAAAAACATAGATCAAGTCTATTGAATTCTCCAAATTAAAAAAAAAATATTCATCCTCCCACTCTAAATGAGAGGAGTACTTTAGTTATTTTGGAGCGAAGTCCTTCACTCGTCTTGTCAGTCAAATAAAGTGCAAAAACCCAAACAGAAACTACCTAATGTAGATGATTCGCGCGGCAGTGCTTCGGATTTAGGTTTTGGGAACAGCGAGTAAGAGCACCCCCCCCCCTGACCGCTCGCTTGCAGAGATCGCGATTCGGAATGAATCACATTGTGTGTTAAAATGCGTGCGCGCGTGTGTATAAGTGCTTCTGTTACTGTGCTGTAAAAAAAAGCGCTGATACGTGATTTTTTTCCTCAAACCTCCATCGCGATCGACCGGACACCCCTTCGGTGTCCGGTCGACATATTGAGCACCCCTGGTTCATCGAACCTGAAGAGCAAAGACGTTTATTTGTGTTCCTACCTTAAAGCTAGTAGCCATAACGACACTATAATAACCAAAGTAAGGTCAGACTGATACCTTTGTCTAGGAAACTATTAGACATTTAAACCACAACAGATCGGTGCATGCTGCTCAGCTTAAGAGTCGATAAACAGAGATTAACAGAACAAAAAAGCCACTAGAGGTAAATGCACATGCACACAGCTGCAAATGAATTGAAAGTGGATTGCATTTTAGAGGTCTTTTGTTCAGGTAAGTGGGACGGAAAAGAGGGAGAGAGAGCTAAAGCTGTTAAGTTGTACTCATATGTGCACCACGTGTAGCTTTTCTTTTGCTGGTCTCAAAGAAAAAAAAGACATCTTGGTCTACTTTCAAGGAGTGTGAGGTAAATAGGTTCAGCAGCATGCTAGGGCAAGAGCTGTGAAAGCAGTGAAACGCTTTTCTGCTGGGCTTTTTGCCACCTTTCCACCGATTGCACTGATGTACAGATAAGAACGAGTTGATTTTTACTCCATTTCCTTATTATTAGAGGGCAAGAGGATTCAGTTTACAGCTCGTTTAACACATGTTTTTTAAGTTAATCTACCCTGGAACACAGACACATCAATATTCAGCACGGAATGTGTTCTAATTTTAGCAAGACCCATATGGATAATGAATGTGGGATCTACTGTCATCTGTACAGAATATTGGTGCAACAGGTCCGGTGGTTTGGACATGTAAAGCTTTTCATTTAAGGGACATGACTGACTAACTGATTGATTAATTCATTTACTATTCCTATAAATATTAACTTTATTCATATTTCAAATTCTCCAACATTCTCTTCATTTGTTTCAATGAAAGTGACTTTGGGCCCATTTTTTTTAGAGAGGTTACACTGGATGATGAAACCTTTGCATCAGTTTGGTAACTGGAAGGGAAAAAAAATGGGTTGTCTGACCATTATAGGTTTTGTCAAAATGCAGGTGACTATAAGGCATCTGTTATTATGTTAAAACGAGGAACAAAACCATTCACGTTTCAAAAGATGTTAGTGATGCAGCCCTACTGTATATCAATTTTCAGTACATTACAGTATCTGCTTACAACATACATCTCTGCAGCAGCAGGGCAAGAATTAAATTACTTCATTGTGTAACTTGCATAATCTTTCAACAAGGTTATGAGAGATAGGATCCTGAGGGGCACAAGTGCCTAACCATTTAAATGCACTGCAGTGCATTATCTTACATAAAATTGCTTTGTTTTTAAGGAGACACTGGTTTGGGTCTACTGCCGATTTTTACATAGGAAAGTCAGTGTTTTACATCATAAAAATCCACAGAATCTATAAGATCATATTAGGACCTTTGCAACATGTATTACGGTCCTTGTTTTACTATTCCATATGAACTGTATAAAACTTATATTTGTAAAACGGATCATCTTAATTAATCATCTACTTAAAGTAATAATTAATTCTGTAGGAATAATTTTCTTTTTAGCAGATCACAAATCACAGATAAACAGATTCACACCCAGAGACAATTTAGTATATAAAATTCACCTGACTGGTATGTCTTTAGACTCTAAGCTCATGAAGTAAACCCATGCAGAAACAGGGAGAACATGGGGGGGGGATGGGTGGGCATGTAGGGGGGGCATTTTCAGGTTCAATGTTCTTCTGCACATAAAGCAAGGCCCACAAAGTATAGCAAAATTGCACTGTGGGTAAAATCAGACAAAAGGTTTTAAATAAAGCAGCTGAAGTGAAAATAGAGCAAATCATTACGAAGTGATGTCTTTAAATGTCAGTAATTAATTAAATTACTAGGCTGGAAGCAATTTGCTTAATGTAAGGGTTTTACCTGTGTTATTCTATTTCATCCCTGGCCACACTATCATAAGAAACGAATACTATAATAAGTACCATAATATCCTACCTGTCATAGCAATTGACGTCATCAAGCCAGCAGCCCTGTTTCACCACCGCAACACTCCCGGATACGTTTCGCCATGTAGCAAAGCAGTGCAGTCGCTTGTCCTTGTCTCCCACGCAGGCTTCGATGCTGCTGCGGTTTCCCTGCTGCTCAGAGCTCGGGCTATAGTTGTAGTGCACACACTCTCGTGTCTCTGAACGTCCCAGGATGGCACCTGCAAAGGCAAACATTATTACATTGATGGCATATTCGTCACTCTGACAAGCATCTGGATTGGAACCTTAGACGAAAACAAACACAGATGATGCAATGGTTTGAAAATACAGCACACATTCAACACCTGTGATCGGCCCCACACTGTAGTTGGGGGGCTAATCAAACCCATCTCTTCAGGACAACACATTGAATACCCTTGTTTAAAAACATTTTGCATTTTTCACGATTTACAGCTGACACGCTAAACACATTATACTGGGGCATATAAGTGCAACAAAGACTGCTATTTTGTACATTAACAGTATTAAGCAGGCACCCTTATTCAGGGTAATGTACAGAGGTCATTACATCATAGAATCTAAGCAACTGTTAAGAGCCTTGCCATGCATCCCTCTTCATTTACCAGTACAGTTTCTATCCATGATTTATGCTCATTTAGCCAGAAGAACATTTAGGGGTCAAATGCTATTGGGGATGGCTAAAATCTCCATTTCATTCCATCTCCATTCAATTAATTGCATGATTAGGTTTTCGATTTTATACCTCTGGCCACAGGATGAAATACAACACTTGCATTTAGTAATTCAGATGTCTGTAATATGCTTGTCCAAATTGTGTAAGTTGTAATTTGGAGAGACATGGTAAGGCAGAAGCATGTTGAACAGAGACTTTTGAAACAATCTAAATGGGTTTCTTTTGTAATAATGACCAGATCATTATATTATTATGCATGTTACAAAAAAATAATTATGATATTGCCTCTCATTTTGCATATTTATT
Source organism: Corydoras maculifer (assembly GCA_019802435.1). NCBI lineage: Eukaryota > Metazoa > Chordata > Actinopteri > Siluriformes > Callichthyidae > Corydoras > Corydoras maculifer. The sequence goes on from JAFMOD010001119.1 coordinate 269,388, forward strand.
CTTTTTTTCCCTGGCACATACAGTGCATCCGGAAAGTTTTCAAAGCGCTTCACTTTTTCCACATTTTGTTACGTTACAGCCTTATTCCAAATTGTATTAATTTAATCTCTTTCCTCAAAATTCTACACAAAATACCCCATTATGACCATGTGAAAAAAGTTTTCTTGAGAGTTTTGAAAATGTATTAAAATTAAAAAACAAAGAAATCATATTTACATAAGTATTCACAGCCTTTGCTTAATACTTTGGCTTTGGCAGCAACTACAGCCTCAAGTCTTCTTGAATATGATGCCACAAGCTTAGCACACCTATCTTTAGGCAGTTTTGCCCATTCTTCTTTGCAGTACCTTTGAAGCTCCATCAGGTTGGATGGGAGACGTCTGTGCACAACCATTTTCAGATCTCTCCAGAGATGTTCAATCGGATTCAAGTCTGGGCTCTGGCTGGGCCACTCCAGAACATTCACAGAGTGGTCCTGAAGCCACTCCTTTGAGATCTTGGCTGTGTGCTTCGGGTCGTTGTCCTGCTGAAAAATGAACCGTCGCCCCAGCCTGAGTTCAAGAGCGCTCTGGAGCAAGTTTTTATCCAGGATGTCTCTGTACATTGCTGCATTTATCTTTCCCTCTATCCTGACTAGTCTGCCAGTTCCTGCTGCTGAAAAACATGCCCATAGTATGATGCTGCCACAACCTTGACTGTAGGGATGGTATTGGCCTCGTGATGAGCAGTGCCTGGTTTCCTCCAAACATGACGCCTGGCATTCACACCAAATAGTTCAATCATTGTCTCATCAGACCAGAGAATTTTGTTTCTCATGGTCTGAGAGTCCTTCAGGTGCCTATTGGCAAATTCCAAACGGGCTGCCTTGTGCTGTTTACTAAGCAGTGGCTTTTGCCTGGCCACTCTGCCATACAGGCCTGATTGGTGGATTGCTGCAGAGATGGTTGTCCCTCTGCAAGGTTCTCCACGGAGGAACGCTGGAGCTCTGACAGAGTAATCATCGGGTTCTTGGTCACCTCCCTGACCAAGGCCCTTCTCCCCCGATCGCTCAATTTAGACGGCCGGCCAGCTCTAGGAAGAGCCCTGGTGGTTCCAAACTTCTTCTATTTACGAATGATGGAGGCCACTGTGCTCATTTGGACCTTCAAAGCAGCAGAAATTTTTCTGTATCCTTCCCCAGATTTGTTCCTCGAGACAATTTTGTCTCGGAGGTCTACAGACAATTCCTTTGACTTCATGCTTCGTGTTTGCCCTCTGACATGCAGTCAACTGTGGGACCTTATATAGACAGGTGTGTGCCTTTCCAAATCATGTACAATCAACTGGATTTACCACAGGTGAACTCCATTTAAGCTGTAGAAACATCTCAAGGATGATTAGTGGAAACAGGATGCACCTGAGCTCAATTTTGAGCTTCATGGCGAAGGCTGTAAATACTTGTGTAAATGTGATTTCTTAGTTTTTTATTTTTAATAAATATTCAAAACTCTCAAGAATTTTTTTTTTCACATGGTCATAATGGGGTATTTTGTGTAGAATTTTGAGGAAAGAGATTAATGTAATACAATTTGGAATAAGGCTGTAACGTAAGAAAATGTGGAAAACGTGAAGCGCTGTGAATACTTTCCAGATGCACTGTATGTCTTTTATAAGTTTCTGTTGAGAGGTTTGTGTTCTGATTTAGTTGATTGATCTCTGGTGCATTCAGTTCTGTTAATAAATGTAGTTCTGTCTTTAGTTTGTCTTTTTTGTTTACTGTCTGCAGTCGGATTAGTTTTTAGTTTTTCACAACCACAGAGTCTGGTCTAACTGAATAACACTAAATGTAAAACAAAATGAAAAAAATATTAATAGTAATACTAGTATTAATATAAACAGAAATAATAATTAATAATATAAATGTTAATGATAATAATGGTGGCTGTCTACTAAAAAAATCTGTGTATAAGCTGTGTAATACATTAAATAAAATAAATATTCTACTTTGTAAGTTTTATACGTTTTTTTTCTTTAATGGTACACTGAACTAGAATTAAGTTTTTTATTCCATGTTCATGTTTGTACGACTCATGTATGTATATTTCATCATTTATATCTATATCATCCATCCTTAACCACTCAGCTACCACTGTCCAACATTATGAACCCCATACATAAGACCGCTTACTTTAAAACATTGCAACACTGTGATAAAACGACAATCCTGTGAAAATGACTCACTGTTTAAAACATTAGGCAACCCTGTAAAAACAAGCTATGCTTAAGTGAGTCTAATTACACCAAAAGTGCTTGCGTGCTGACTCTGTAAAATAAACACTGCAAATCTTCAGGTGTAAAAACATTATAATAACATCACACATAATAAAACTGAGACTTAACTGTTAGAGTCATTATTATTCTGTGATCTTTGTAATATATAAACTAAGGCCCTGTTCAAACCTGGTAGTAACAACCACCCTGAATGATGGGGTCACAACTGACCCATGAACACAATGAGGAAACTTTTGAATCCATTAACTTCGCTGTTAAAGTGTTCCGGGACAAAGAGTGCCAGCTGTTTGAGCCTTCTTCTTGGTTGTATTTAAATAATCTCTTTTTTTGTATTAATCTTTTTCATGCTTGTTCATTTTGTTATTGTTTATCAGTGTCACTGCAGATCTGACATTTAACCACCACCCAAATTATACCCGTTCTGTAATGATGTGAAAAAAAAAAAAACAAATGATATGGATATGTAAATAATAAATAAATATTTATTTTCAATAGTATGTGTCATTTGCTTGATCTGGTTCTCTTAATTCCAATGATCAATCATATGCAAAAAATAAATAAATAAATTTAAAAAAATTTAAATTTTAAAAATTTTTAAGCACCGCTACTAATGCATTTCCATCAGCCTGCTATTGGAGATCCTATCTCTAAATTTCCCAGAGAGAAAGTGACAGTATGAACACTTATGTGTGCTGTGCCTGGTCAGCATCACCTGTTCTGATGTTAAGGCAGATATACAGCTATATTACATCAATGTGATTTAAAATCGATCTATTAAATTACTATCCTTTACAGGTGTGTGCAGAACCGGCCTAAATAACGTATTTGCTCACACTAAATAATTTCATAAATACCAACTGAATAGAAATGTTGGGTAGAAAGTCAAAAAATGTTTAAGGTTGTAAACAGAATGGTGGTAAAACAAAGGTCATTATAATTGTAAGGCAGATCGCATGAGTTACAGTGAGTTACAGATCAATCGTTTCCTAATGTTTTAAAGCTGTAGCAACTGTGAGAATTATCATTTGATACACTATAGGCATGTGACTATCTGTTCTGAAATGCATTGCAGGATCAGTAATTTGTTCTCTTGTGAAACACATTGCAGTAATTTAATTCATTAGTGCATGCAGTTTTTAGATGAGATCAGCATTTGAATCTCACATGCACACTTACACACATGCACCCACACGCAACAAAAGATACAGGTTACAAAAGCTCTGCCTTATGGCAGAATGTGTTTGCATTTGATCATAAAATCCAGCATGTTGTATGTTGAAATTTATCTGATAATGTATGTAATATCACTATAGAAAAACCTGCTACAAACTACAGAGTTACAGTTTAAAATGAAAAGTATGTGTACATAATAATCAATTTGGATTCACCCACTAAGAAAATGACACAGAATATTAGGAAACTTGATGCTGTAGGTTCACAAGGATTTGTAAGTATTCAGTCTTTATTCTAGTCACCAGCATTTGTGCTAATAATCTATAAGATAACCTGATATCTAACTATGGCTTCATTTTAAAATATCAGACATGAAATAACAAAATTGTTACAAAAAACAAACTGAATAACCACTTAATATCAACGCCGTAAAATTATCCTTTTGATTTTGAACAACTTGGACAATAACTCAGACATCGGACTTAAATTGGTGTGAAATTTAAGTTCACTGGAAGTCTTCTGACTACACAAGTTACATCTAGACACAGAATATACTTTATATGTGATCAAAATGAGAACGGGCCTTCAAGCAATATGATTCGCTAACAAATAGTCCAAACATGAAGAAAGATATATCTTTTATAATACAAGTGTCACAAAGGTGTGGAGGTGAGATGACAGTTGCAGTCAAGATCGATACTGTGAGATAGTAGTAGAGTTATGTGGTGGTACAAAGAGTGAAAGGGTTTTACAGAACATAACATTCGAATAGAACTCACGTTCTATACATCATAGTATTAAACACATAAAATAAGGAAAATTGTGTGAATGAGCGAGAAGAATACTAAAAACACACACACTGACCTATCAAGAGCATTTCAAATGTAAAAAGCTTATATTAATAAAGAACTACAAACTATAACATTCAAACCAACCATCAACCATGGCAACCTGTCTTAGAATCAGAAGAATCAGAATACTTTATTAATCCCTGGGGGGAAATTGCAGTCGTGTGTTGTATACATAGATACATCAAGGCCATTCATCACCTAGTACAGATAATTTCTGTCTTTAAAGTTCTGCTTTTGAGTATTAGTGAGCATTTTAAAAATCATTAATTGTCACAAACAAAACAGACAGAATGCCCATAATACCATTTGATTTACATATTTTGGCTAGATGGGCCGAAAATGTCATATAAACCCACAGTGCCGAGCACCATTATGTGGATTCCCAAGTCCTTTTAGTAGTGAACTGCCTCCTGTACACATGATCTCACAAATGGCCAGGATTAACTCTAATCAATAAAGGATGCAGAAAGGCATCAAGAGAACACTCCTTTTTAATACTCCAATACACAGCTGGATATTGCAATGTCAGGCTATAACACAATCTACATAAGTGAGTTTGTAAGCTTTTAAAAAGTGACAAGGGCAAATTTTATTGTTTTATACAGGTGTGTTGTTTAAAAAATGCATAAGTAATAAAAATAATAATATATATAAATAAAATGTACATAAAACTTAAGACACACCCTACTCCTCTACACCATCCCAAAATTCAACCATTTTAATCTTTTTTTTTTTCTTATTTCTTTATTTTAACCACATGTCATTTTTGTTCTGTCTACTTTGCCTTAGCCATTCTCTAGTATGTGATATAAACACTGAATTTTAACATTATATGCTCTTTGTTTAATCATCCCATAGTGAATGTGGCAAAGGAGTTTCTTTTTTAGTTCCCTTTCACTTTATTTCTTAATCCCCTTAAAAGTCGATGTCCTATTTTCTTTGACCTGTTGTCATTGTTGTTTATACTTTACTGTTCTTACCAGAGATGTATGCAGGTCTAGTGCAGTTTACCAACTTTAAAATTGACTCCCAGTGAATGCAATAAAATATTGTTTTACAAGGATGCATGAGGTAGGTTAATTTTGACCCTGACTATGTTCACTCTTATCTTATAGCTAAATATAAAATCAGCATTTTCCATTTGTCTTTTCCTTCTTTTTGTAACTTTTATAAACCCAACAAGAAATCACTGCTGGTTCCTCGAGCTATGCTCAACTTGCTTCTAATGCACAAAAGCACTTCAAATAAAAGGTTTAAATCAGAACATGACTGACATTCAAGAAATATAATATGCATTTGTAAAGTAGAACATAAGTCTTAAACACTTGCAGGTTCCTGATTTGCATGTTGCACAATACTGCCAATTGAGGAAAAAGCCTTGGGCTAACGGGACTTGGGTGATGGTAAAGAACAGTTGAAGCTTGGGGCCAGGTATTTGAGAACTAGTTGTTCAGGCTAAGTGGTGAGACCTATGGCGCCATGTTAACTTAGTGGGGGTGGGGAGAGACTGATACAGGTCAAAACAGCCAACTCCGATAGCAATCGTACCATTACAAGGACATTGCAAAAACGATGGACATTCTTGTAATCTGACCTCCAAATTCCAGCTTGGGTAGAACTTCTATTTCCCCAGCCAGATTTCTTTCTCTGCCTTTCCCTTTAGTCAAATTGCTTGCACTTAATGTTTTAATATGCCAGTACTCATAAACTGCCAGTGCCAATAAGGATTTGTGGTGAAAAAGTAATATCAGGATTTGATGGTTTATTTGTGGCTAAGGAATATGAAAAAAGGGATTTCAACCCACTAATGAATAGTACTTTAACTAATTCTATGCTCCTGTCATTTGTGCTGAAAATTGTATTCACATACTATAGGTTCATATGTTTATAAATCAGATCTTTGGTTTTCACATAACATGTATACTTTTAAATCAAAATGTGCAAATTAAAATTACATTTAAAGCAATATATATATATATATATATATATATATATATATATATATATATATATATATATATATATATATATATATATATAATAAATAAAACATGCTGCTTTCAAAATGCAAATTCCCAGCAATGAGATCATTTTAAATGGATATGTAATCGTTATCTTCAATTTATAAGGCTGAATATTGGTTTAGTTACAAATCTTGATTTCCAAACAAAAGCATGTCCATGTATTTAGATGGAATCAAAAACTATTTTCTGAATTGCTCTCTCAAGAGCACTCTCCTGAGAGTCTTCAGCTTTCTATTTTGGACAGGTTGTTTACTGCCTACACTGTTCCGCAGCATTTCCGACCAGCTCTCTAATTTGGTTTTGTGAGTTTACATTAGTATCCTAATGTACTCCTCTGCATCTGATGTTCAAGGTGCTCGCTTCTACATTCACACTAGCAGCTACATATTGCCTCAATTCACCAAATGCATTTGGCTATAAAAAGCTCCTGCAAATGCCTGTATTTTGCATCATTACAAAGAATGCACTAGCCACTATTCACATGTATGATGTTTATATTTATTTATCAAGCAGATGTAATGCAGTACAACAATCCTGCATGGCTACATTTCACCTTACACATGGCATCTATATAGTAATGGCACATCTAGCTACACAATTTGTACAGTATTATGACAAAGAGGACTCCTAATAGATTTCCTTTGGGAATCGAAACAGATGGATAATGTTTCCCATTACTGTGTTGCTTCACCCACTTAATATTGCTAATGGTGGGGTAGCTCCTTTCACCGTGGATTGCCAAGCCCTTGTTATAATATGTGTTTTCAGACACATTGTTTGTTGCTGCTAGTGTAAACATTACTCTAAAAGCCTGTAATGCCAAAAGTTTGGGAATCAAAAGCCTTCAAATGGTCATGTTTCTCAGGACTAAATGCCTCAGAGGTCATCAGTTCCTATTATTAAGTCAAGCAGTTTTTTAGACGACAACACAGTGTAAAACTCATGTGCTTTTACATCAAACTCTGTGTCTACATAACGGAAACTTGAAACAAGGCATCATTGTGGAAGACAAGAAGCAGCATTGTTTTATACAGAGATGAACACAAAACTGTAAATTGCAAACGGAATACCCGCAATGCATTACAAGTTCTTCTTTACAACATGGGCTAATAATACATGAATTTAAAGTATTTGATATTCCATACACGAGTGACCGTGCTTTCCAAACAGGCAGCACGTCAGTTACCAAGGGTAAATAGCATGCTATAAAAGCATTAGCACCAAGCATGCAGGCTTAGCAGAGTTTGTCTTTGTCTTTCATCTAACTAAAAACAAAAACAAATGCTGTGAAATTTTCATTTAAATTTTGTTTATATGATCACAGAAAAAGATGATTAGTAATCAATGTGGATTATAAAGAACCAATACGCAGACTTGATAGGGGTACTAGTTGTACAAAAATTGGATCAATTCAAAGCCTGAAGTATGTGGACACCTGAACATCATACCAATATGTACTCATTGGACATCCTGCAGCAATTGCCTCCATCCTGTGGGGTTGTGTTGATAATAGATGAGAAAATCTGGACAGCACAGACACATGCTACACTATGGTCACTCCTCATTCTCATAGAACATCTCCAAAGCACTACAGCAATGACCTTAGGGGTACTATTTTTTATTGTACTATTGATTTGCAATCAATCTAGAATGTTATTGCAAAGACCATTGTATACATTTAGACTACACTGAACTGAATCAGTTGTTCTATTGTTGGAAAATGGACATGTAATAATCTGTACATTGATGTAGAGCTGCAACAACGAATCGATAAAAATCAATTATCCAAAGTATCGATAGTGAATTTCCATTATCGATTCGTTGGGTCGCGCGATTTTCGCCTTCACCTTCACACAAATAAAGAACGTGGAACATGCAGCTCTGCGAACATGAACACAGCAGCATGGTGATGATACACCACCTGAAACTAAACATGCTGGAGCCACCGATGAGGATGAAGCTCAACAGCAGATAAATCACTACAACATCCCGAGATTCTTTAGTTTTGAAGTAAATCAATGTCACACTGTTAGACTGGCAGAGCAGCTTCATGCTGTGTTTGGTTGTTAACTGGATAATAACAGCGATAGAGAACGTGTCTTAACTACCGTGTCTTAACGTCCGTCATACGAATACGTCCGTATTTCCCGGGACATGTCCGTATGTCACGTCCTGTCCCGGGCGTCCCTGTTTATTTTTTTAAGTGAGGACATGTCTTGGTTTTTAGCGAATCAATAGCAGCACACTGCACGGGAGCGGGGGATTGACGCGCACAATGTAAAAGTTCGCGCCGAAGCGCAAGAGTCTGTTTACAAAAGAGTCCCCCCCCCACTTTCAGACCGGGAAGCCTTGTGCACGGTGTGCAAAGCAGCCACATATGTCCCGGTGTCCAATTGACATTTCACACAACAGGTATTTTTTTTGTTAACTGGCTAACTTGTTAATTAATTTTTTTCAATAACTGACAGTTTTAGTTCATTTGTTAATTAATTTTTTTTCAATAGGCTACGGAACAGACAATATTTATTTAATTACTGAAGGCAACTGAGTATCATGGGTTATTTGGAGTTGACTTTTGTTGTTAAGTGAGGGATGTTTAGATGATACATTATTTCTTTCATTGTGCTTTTCATTAATTACAGGAAATTTTAACAAACATTTTGAATAAAATTACTATATATAATACTATACTATAGAATAATTTTACTGAAAAACATACATCTTTGGATAAAAGCGTCTGCTAAATGAATAAATGTAAATGTAAAGACATGGAACATTTTTTAAAATTTATCCGATTCATCGATTAATCGAAAAAATAATCGACCGATTAATCGATTATTAAAATAATCGTTAGTTGCAGCCCTAAATTTGCCACATGTGTAGAAGGCACTTCAAGTTCAATCTTCCTTTCATGTGTCATTTCTCTTGTATTTTCAACCTTCTGTGGGCGTTCTGATACCTTGACCTTGCTCTGTTTAGCAGTGTATTTTGATCCTCCACAAAGTGGACCTTTCACAGGCAGGTTGCTGTTGTCCAAGATGGTGGTGACACTGAATAATTTACAGCCAAGGATGACCACTGCTGACGGAGGGGTTATTTGAAATGGAAAAGTGCAGTTTAAGTGCCTTGATGCTTTAATTTCACTTTTCCCGCAGAGCTTAAAAGGCCTGTATCCTCTCTCATAAGGACCAGGGAACATTTGCTTCATACAAAATTGTCTGAATTATATTTTTTTCTCACCACTTATTTATATTTTTATAATGTAGTTAATGCTTCATTGTTTTTTTGGCACCCAATTAAAGTCTACGAACCCCATGATTAAGTCAGTATAAACTATGCATACGCATAATATATGTTGAGTATTTGTCTAAACCATGCTGAGATGTAGGACTGTGAATAGAGGAGAAGAGGGATGTCTTGGGCCTTTAAAACTTACTATGTGACAGGATGATGGTAGAATTGTCTATGCTTTCAGACTGTTGTTCCAAATGAGCTCACCTAGCTGTCATTGATATTATCAGCCTACTTCATTTTTTTATTTTTATTTTTTTACATCCTTGTTCTTGCTCTGGTTCGTTGACAATAAAATGTAGGGTTTGTATTTAGGGTGGGGACATTTGCTATCACCGATTCTGTAATTTTTCATTAATTTTGCATTGTTAGTCTTTTTTGCAACTGCATACTTTGGGGTGACTGGTTGTGACCATATTCACAAGAATAAGCCAAATTATATTGTTACTCTGAAGTGACATTTTGTGTATGATTTTATTAATGGTTAAGCTCAGCTGTTTGGGCTTTTTTGTGATAAATGTGTGGAATAAAGCCATAGAAGAAACATAAAATGAAAAATTCTAAATGGTACTGATCCTAGTAAGGACTCCACTGAGACATACTGCCATTTAGCTTGGCTTGCACTTGCTTTTAGCTCTTATTTTAGAGAATCAGCAAGACCTCAGCAGTTTTTAAGCACAGCCTAATTGAGCACTAGATGCATCTTAGTGGGTTTTTGTAATGATCAGGCATCTGTTTGTCCAGTTAGCTTATGAGCAGCATAATCAATATTTGAGGTTTACTATCTCATTTAGAAGGGTGTAACACAGGGTATAACCAACAGAACCCAAGAGATTAGTTTTTCCAATAGACATGTTTTATGTTGTTGAATTATTATTACATTTGTGTGCCTTAAGGTCTCGTTCACAATTGATAATAAGGTTATTATTATATTTGACCTAGTTTTTTTTACTTTTTGAAACAACATTGGACACGAATGCCTAACACATGAAGAAAATTTGTGTGAACTACATAGCAAATTTTCAAGCAAACATAACTTTTTTAAAATAGTATTTTTCAATTACTTTCAAAGAAAAGGTTTCGGTCCCATTAAATAAATGACCTACTAGTTAGCTCAAAATTTGAATATATTCATATCACATCTTTTTAAAAGAAAGATTTTAAAGCACTATGACGTGTAAAGTGTTTCAGTATTTTGCTAAAATCCATTATTAAATACTTGATGTAAGACTAAAGACAAGGAAACATCCTGGCCATGTCTACAGTCTATCGCAAAAATTGACACAGAGACAAAGGATGTAAGGATGTAATTTATTTAAGGATGTAATTAAAAAATCTAGATTTTTAAAACCTGAAAATACTAATAGGCAAGTAGCTAAAGGAGTAAAATAAATACTCTGTCCGTTTTAACTACAGCATTACAACATTTATAACTACATGATTTGCAAAGTTTATGTCAGTGAACATCTTCTATTGTGCCCTTGTATTTACGCACTGGAATTTTTGTATCAAATTAAGCAAGTGGAAATTTTTTTTTTCTTTTAAATATTAAAATGCATAATCTTTTATTGCAATACAACAGTGTTCAGAATAACACGGCCATGTTTAAATACGTTTTAGTTATTTATTAAAATATTGTGTCATGGATAGTGTCAAACAAAACTTACAAACTTTCATTATTAATTATTAAATAGAAAACAACTTAAAAAATATGAAAAATATGACAACTTCTAATTAATATGTCTAGCCTGAAGTGAATAAGAAAAAATTCAATTGAAATTGAAAATCTTCAAAGGTTCAATGTCTTTTGTGCAGATGAAAAAAGATTGCAAGTTAAAAGAGCCAATATTATGAAATTGAGTAAAAGTCCAAAATAAACAGCTAATTCTGTTTTCTTTTAAGTGTAACCACACACTTTTGCTGTTGGTGGTTACACAAGTCTGGACTAAGCCTGGCACTTTGACTGTGTTCATACAGATTGAGGTGGAACAGAGTAGGTCTCTATGATTTTGGAAAACATGCTTTTCTGTTGCTTATAAAACAGAAAGATTCACCTGGTGACCTGAACAGCTTTATTTGAAAATAAATGATTATAATGGGGATGTTCATCTGTATTAAAATAATTTTAAAAAGAAAAAAAAAGAAAAAAAACTTTTGACTTTTTTTAGTGGGAACCCTACTGATATGTCAGCAGGTTTGAACAGAAACTCATGTCATGTAATTTTTGATAGAGAAATTTAATTGTTTAATATAATGTTTGACTCGCCATGACACCATTGTATTCCTATAATACCCTTCTATGAATACAGTGCATCAATCCAACATTATATTACTTAATGTTTTCTCTCTTGCTTATCTGTAAATGCTGAAGAAGGGGGGAGGGGCTATTTAAAAGTATCTATATTACCTGCTGTGCCTGATGTACCCTAAACGATTTTCATATTCGAAATAAGTTTGGAAAGGTAACATGTTAATGATTTGTTCATTTGTTAACTATAAAACAACGATTCAGTCAAAGTTCAGGACCACACACTTGACATTTACACTGATGTCAGCGTGGTGGTTCCAGGGATTTTAGATCTCGCAGATATTTGTAAAATCAAAACAAACATGCTGTGTACATATCAGTGTGCTTGTCTTTTTTAAAACATGTAACCAAAAAGTGCAGTTACCCATGGGGAATAATGTGCTGTTAGCTAATAAATAACGAAATGACGTTACTATCTTACTGTGACTACAATATGTATCATGTGTGCTGCTAACACATCACTGAGCCAAAGCTAAAAGTGTAAGTACTGTGACATGAATAGATTTATATAGGTCCTAATTGTACACTCACCATTACTGTGAGATTGTCTAAAGACCGTTTTGTGGTTTGTGGTAAAATGGAGTCAGGACATTTGGGACAGTAGCCAAGCCCCAGCAAGATCAGACTGATATTGTGACAACAAAGTCCAGATTGTTTTATTCTGCTCTTTATTTGGGAATAAAGTGGTTTCTGTCAATTTCAGTGCTCTCTTTTTGTCACAAGACTACCAGACTGATACCATGGTCCATTGGCATCACCTTCTAATGTGGATGCTGGGAATAAATTACAAATCAAATAACCTGGGGCAAAATGGGCAAAACAGTTTTTTTATAGTTATGAATTTAATAGTTTTATAAGCACTTTGTGGGCATCACAGTGGCATAGTGGTTAGCATCTCATCACTGGAGATCCAGGTGCAAATCCCGATCTGGGTGGATCTGAGTCCACAGTCCAAAAACATAAATTTAAGGTGAATTGACTGCTCTAAATTGCCTCCATATAGTGTGTGTGTATGTTGGAGTGAGTGTGTGTGATGGATTGGTGCCCTGTCCTGTCTGCTCAGCACCTGAAATGTTCTTCCCTGAATGTGCATGGGAAACCCCCCCCCCCCTTGACCCAAGTACAGGATTAACCAGAAGATAATGATATGAGATGAGATAAGCACTTTGCATTTAATTTAAACCATTAGTTCTTCTCCATCACCTGCATAATAGACACAGAACATCACACATGCATGGAGAAAAGAATAAAGTCCTTGCTGAGTCTCAACAAGTCAAAGTGGTCAGTGACAGTGGTTTAAGAGAACACAGATTTCCAAATTATAGTAATACATTGAGTAAGTACAAATAATGGTACTAGATAAGTATTCTAAATTGGCTAAAGATTTTACATGGGGAATTGTCTTTATAAAGGGTTTTAGATGTGTCTGGAGTGTTTCAAATTACCTTTAATTTACTGCCATATGTCATCAAAATATTACAATGGTACCTTTTAAACAAGAGGCTTCGCAATGGTGCAGTGGCTAGAAGGTCAGCAAGAAGGTCCTAGGTTCAGTTCCTGGTTGGGGAGAATAAAGGTCTTTTCTGTGTGGAGTTTGCATGTTCTTCCTGTGCCTTAGTGTATTTTCAGTTACTTTGGCTTTTTTTTTTTTTTTGTACTTTTGCTATGATTTTTACATTGGAGACACACCTGATCATATTGTGCGTTAACTATGGTTAAGGAAAGACTTGGTGAACTACCTTATTAAAAACCTTCACCATTAATACAGTATCCATAAGTTGAATATGATCAAATAGATAGAACACACACATACTGCTGTGTTTTATACTGCCATTTGTTAACATTGTGTCCTGGCCTCCAATAAGGTATTTGGAGTGTCTTAACAGTACAAGATTTTAAAAAAATCTTGTCCTCCATCCAGTATTTTACGGTAGTAAAATGTAAGACCTGTGAGAAAGTAATTCAAATGTTAAAATCCCTAAAAAAAACCTGACAGTACTGCAGTGTTCACATGCAGAAGTGATTCAAATCTGATGTCAGGACATAATGCTCTGTTTTCCCACCTTGGTACTTATTTTATTGCATCTTTCATTGTTGCAAGTATGTGATGCATGTATATATTTGCATGTATATGACCACCACTAAAAAAAATATGCGCATACACATCTCACTAGCGAAGCGGAAAATAAGTTTGGATTAATTTACATTTTCGGCGGCACGGTGGCTTAGTGATTAGCACGTTCGCCTCTCAGCGCTAGGGATTCCCGGTTCGAATCCCCATCTGGGTGGAGTTTCCATGTTCTCCCCGTGTCCGCGTGGGTTTCCTCTGGGTTCTCCGGTTTCCTCCCACAGTCCAAAAACATGGATCAAGTCAATTGAATTCTCCAAGTTGCCCCATATAGCGTGTGTCTGTGTGAGTGAGTGTGTGCCCAGGGATGGATTGGCGCCCTGTCCTGGGTCTATCTGCCCAGCGCCCGAAACGTTTTACCCTGGATGGGCATGGGGAACCCCACCGCGACCCTAATAGAGGATAAAAGCGGAAGATAATGAATGAATAATTTACATTTTCATACAGCACAAGCTGCCATCTGATTTTTTTTATTCTTAAACTGATCTTGATCCTGATCTTTTTTAGTTGGCAAGTTGTTTTCCATCCTCCTGAATAAATATGCTGCATACATGAGCTACTGGCTCCATTTGGTGGAGTATGTCATGATTATAACCTGTTTTGTTTTGTAGTTTAACAATCACCATGTGTACATTTTCTGAGAGTAAAGCTTTAACAGTAAAGACACAGATACAGTACAAGTCACTTGCCTAAAAAAATGTAATCTGTTTAAAATGGGGTGGGGGGGAAGCGTAATCAAATGTCAAGGCTTGTGAACGTGGCTATAAAATTGCACAGTATTGTGACAATGAAACATCCATATACATTATATTTTAATAGAAAATTGTCTTTAAGTTGTTTAGCCAAACGGCATGAAAACATGTTAGCTGTGTAACAAAAAAAAAACGCATTATGACTTAATTTATCACAATGGTGAATATAATAGAGCTCAAGGGTATACCATGTGCTTTAGAAAACTGATTCCAGTTTTTGAAATGCTATATATGGGCACAGTGTACAGATTCTCATGTAGCATTGCATCAGTGTGATGCTTATATTGCAGTCAAATGATATAATGCCAGTGGAGGGTACAGTCGTGCAATGAGACAGCATGCAATCTGAGAAAGACCTTTAAATTCTCTATAGAGTTAAAATCACTGTTCCGGGAATTTTAGTCCCTTTTTGGTTAGCAATCAGTAATGTAAAACCTCAAAGCCAGGGCCTACGGTGTCACCAATATGAAAAGAGTGCATTTCTCTGGAGGGTTTCTCTTTGCTAGGTTTCTATTTCACATTTGCTGGAGACCAGTGTGAGAATAAATTAAAATATTAAGTTACACATGTTTTATGCTGATGGAATTTCAAGCACATGGAGTTTATAATCAGCCATATGTGTTTTGTTAACGTTTAAGTCTCAAGCCAAGTTTCAGGTTGCAAAGTTCAACATTTATTTATCTTTTTATTTAATTGTTTTTATCTTCTTTCTTCTATTTGTTAAACCAATTTTTCAACCAATACACAATTAACTTCTCGTTATATGTTTAGTGACACTCGCATGCTTTTGGTGAATTGTCGCATGTACAGTACCAGTCAACAGATTGGACACACCGACTTCTTAATCTTTTGTCCATTTCCTCCACTTACCATATAGATGGGATTTGTAGTTTTACAATTTTAGACTGTAGTAAATCTGTTTTTTATTAGACCCCTGTTGGTTCTCTGTTCTCTATTGGTCAGGACCATCACAGGACAGGTATAATTTGATTGGTCTATTGGTTGTCAGTTCTGCAGTGACACTGATGCGGTGAGGGGGTTTTAGCTCAGTAGCTTATTTCATGCTGCACACTTTAAGTTAGTCTTTCTCTAATCCTGTATCAAAGCTTACAGATCACTGCTTACAGGATGCTGTTAGCTGGACATTTTTGCTTTGTTGACAGCCCAGCAGTGTCACTGAGGTGTTTGAAAATTCCAATAGAACTGGTGTTTCTGATCTGCTCATATTAGCACAGAGCCATCATGTCAGTATCACTACAGTACTAAGTACCACACAAATAATACCTACTCTTGGTGGTCCTGTGGGGGTCCTGATCATTACACAACAGTGTAAAAGAGACTGAAGTATTGAGTAAAACAAATGGACTACAGTCTGTTATTGTAGAACTCCAAAGTGTATCTGTATGGTAACTTAAACAGTGAACAGTGATTGTAGTGTGAACCTTAGTTGAGTGATGGAGCACCATATAGTTTCAGTTGAGTTTATAAACTTTTTAGAGGCAATAAGCTTTTTAGCTTTTAAGCATTCACAATTCTGTTGTTTCGCATGATATGTATGTTTTTTAATAAACACTAAGAGTGGCAAGTACATACACATACAACTAGCTTTAGGCTAAGGTGGAGTGGGTGTGGTCGACCTTGAAGAAGTTCACATAGAATAGCATATTTTTTGCTCTGTCTTATTTGCAATTAAATATTTATCTAGCTTTTTAAGTTCAGTAAATGTAATTTAACATCCCACATTCAGAGAACAAAATCAGTTTCTACATGTACAGTACTAGTCAAGTTTGGACACACCCCCTACTTGCTCCATTGTCTATCTTCTCCACTTACCATATAGATGAACTTTGTGGTATAACAATTACAGAATTTAGTACATCTATTTTCTTTTTTTTGTTGTCCCCTGTTAGTTCTCAGTTCCCTATTTGTCACGACCATTACAGAACAGGTATAATTTGGGTGGTGTATTGTTTATTGTTAGTTCTGTAGTGACGTTGATGTGGTGAGGGGGTTTTATAGCAGAAGTGCTGCTGTAGTTTCATTTAAACACCTCAGTGACACTGCTGGGATAGGAATAATGCACCAACCAAATAATATCTGCTCTGTGGTGCTACTATTAGGGTCCTGACCATTAGACAACAGCGTAAAGGGGACCAACACAGTACGTACTGTAGTCCACAAACAGATGGTCTACAATCTGTAATTGTAGCTCTACAAAGTCCATCTTTATAATAAATGAACTGATAAAATGGACAAAAAGTGGAGCAAAAAGGAGGTATGGCCAAACGTTTAACTGGTACTTCATATATTTTACAAATTACTTGTAATGTAATAAATCTGCGGGTGTTTAATAGAACAGCCAGTTAACAACCTGGGCCTCTTTAAGGGTAAAAAGTCTCCATTAACAAACCTCTTCAAGTTTAAATGCAGTTACTGGTTATTACCTGAACTTGACATAGCAGAAACAAATACAATGTGATTTGATGAAAACTTAGCAAGTGCAAATTTTTTGTGTCACATGGCGGTACTAACAACAAGTTTTCAGTGAGTTGAGATTGAGGGAACGTGAGGACTAGGGGTGCAGAAAAAAAAAACGATATTCGATCGATGCATATCGCATCCACTAGGCCACCGTACAGCAATCCCCCCCCCCACACACACACACAACTGTTTACAAAGAGTGTAAAATGAAATCGAGGTACTTTGGAAATACGACAAATGCGTGAGCCCATTTGGCGCGACATCACCCTGAACTAAAAAAATATATTTAATACTTAAGGTTAAGTTTTGAAAATGTAGCGAATGTTGTTGCAATATAGTTAAAAAGACTAAAGTGTGTATTTGTTCATTTCAGTTCAGTTTAAAGATTTGCAAAATATAAATGCACTCTGACTATAAAGTCTGTATTTTAGTTTCGATTAAAGGCTAATGCACCATGGTAAACTTTGATGTTAATATATTTTGAATTATTTTTTCATTGGTGGATGTTTTTTATGTAAGAAAAACCCAGGCAGCTAAGCTAACCTAATACTGCTCATTTTATTTTAGCGCAATCCTAGTTTTTGTATAAATATAAAATGATGCAAAAAGATTTGATACAGGAAAGAACCTAAAAGTAGTTTTATCTTGTCAATCATTTAATTTAAACAAAATTTAAAGACCATTTGAGCGGAAAAAATTGTTTCTCAATCGAAAATCGATTCTGAATCGAATTGTGACCTCAAAAATTGGAATCGAATCGAATCGGCAGACACAGAGATTCGCACCCCTGGTACAAAGTCATTTTGTGTTTTAGGGTATGTTTAGGATCATTATCCTATTGGAGAGGCTTGTTTTACCTTCAGGTTTTTCACAAAAGTAAAAAAAAGTGTTGGATTTCAGAATTTACACAGTAATAACTTCCGGCAGTGCTGCAAATCCACGCCCTCAGCTGTGCTTGTAATTTTGGTCTGCGCATGCCTGCCACTTGTTTGATGTGTTGACAAGCTTCTTGTTTTTTTTGTCCATGTTCGGTAGAGATGCTATATCAGTATCAGATTTAATATTGACGTTATTAACTCATCAGATACCAAACAGAGAGGGCCGATATACTTACGATCCATATTTTGGTTTGCAGCTTGCTCTAGGCTATGAACCTGCCGTAACATAGCATAATGTAACATAAGACATGTCATCGATCCAGATTCCATTTCACATTTTAAAATTAAGCAGTGGCAGCCTTAGTGAGTAACTGTATTATAAATTATATTAACTGTTGATTTGGCTGAATAGGTTTTTTTTGTTTGTTTGTTTGTTTTTCTTAGGGATATGTTGTTTGAAAACCTACTAGTAATATATGTCATGCCTCCATGCCAAGGGGTTGAATTATGATTGTGTCAGTTTTTTTTATTTATTATTTTATTTTATTTTATTTTATACTTTTGCAACTTTTAAAGGTTAATGGCACACTGAAAATAAATTGCAACCATATTAAACCTGTATTTAAAAAGTTCTATGCAGTACCTGCGGATCTATGCCTAATTGGTCAGGGTTACATATTACATCAAGATAATGACTTTTATTCCACTTGTTGTCCCAGTTTATCAGTTCAACTTACCGTAAGGATGAACTTTGACGAAACTGACAATAAAACACCACCCCAATTATACCAGTTCTGAACCCTGTCTCAATAATGTATAATTTAAGACAGATGTATGCTTGGGTGAGAGCTGCTTATTGTTTCATTAGTTTTGTATGATGTTGGTGTTCTCAGTTTAAATCTGTAAAAAAAAAAAAAACGTTCATGTATAGTGATTTTTAATGAGAACAGTGGCCCAGAGGCTGCAGAATTCTGTTTTGAGCCTTTTTCCATAAAAAAAAGTTAACCAAATTTTACTACCCGTTTTACTGCAGTTTACTGCTGTATTAACATACATTTAGACAAACATTAGTTCCTGAAGATTTAGTTTGCATGGTGAAATTCTGCAGACAATATTTTATCAGTAACAATCCCAGCATGCTCTGCTGATGACCCAGATTAGTTTCATAGTAATAGGAGCACACACAGTACAGGTTTTATGGTGAGTTTGTTCTAAATATGTCTAAAAATACTGCTGGAATATAGATAATGAGTGAAGACATCCATGAATACATCAAGCGTTTTACCTAGAGCTTTTATTTTTCTCACTGTGTATCAGCACTCATATCAGTGCACAGCTGTAATCATTTACTGTTTCACAACAATCTGCTCGACTGACTGCTACACAATTTAATCAGTTCACTCATTTGGCCCAAGTGGGAAATTCAGGGGCTTTTTGACATGGTTTGATTAAGACAATTACTAGAGTATTATTAGACAATTATTAGAGTGTTTGTTCTAATTAGACTTTTTCTCATTTAACTGTTTTAATTCTTCAGATTTGTGATTACATCTTATATATATTTATATACCCCCCCCCCCCCCCCCCCCCCCCCCCCCCCCCCCCCCCCCCCCCCCCCCCCCCCCCCCCCCCCCCCCCCCCCCCCCCCCCCCCCCCCCCCCCCCCCCCCCACACACACACACACACACACACACACACACACACATATATATATATATATATTTGGTTCCATATATATACACTGTATGTGCTCTATGGCCAGAAGTATATATTTTCAATGTTCAAGCACTTTTAATACTTAATACTATAGCATACAATATAACATCATTTTTTGTGTTTTTATCTTTGGTGACAGGTTGAGATATGTAGTTTTCTGGACTTTTTAATGCCATGGCTTACATTAAGCCCTAAAAACCCACTTAACATTTTTATTTATTTATAGAGACACTTTTACATTAGTACATTTGTCTCAAAACAGCTTTACAATGTAAGCCTGAAAAAACAAAAAACAAGCCACAGAGGCAGTGGCAAAGAAAAACTCCCTGGTGGTGTACAAGGAAGAATCCTTGTAATGACTATGGCTCAGTGGCGACACAGTAGGAAGGCCAGGCAGCATAATAAGTGTAGAACATCAATGTAGGGCTGCAACTAACGATTATTTTGATAATCGATTAATCGGTCGATTATTTTTTCGATTAAGAGATGAATTGGATAAATGAAAAAAATTTTTCCATGTCTTTACATTTACATTTATTCATTTAGCAGACACTTTTATCCAAAGATGTATGTTTTTCAGTAAAATTATTCTATAGTATAGTATTAAATATAATAATTTTATTCAAAATGATTAAGTTAACATTTCTTGTAATTAATGAAAAGCACAATGAAAGAAATAATGTATCATCTAAACATCCCTCACTTAACAAAAAAAGTCAACTCCAAATAACACATGGTACTCAGTTGCCTTCAGTAATACCAAACACACAAATTGATGCATTTTATATATACAAGCTTAATTTCCAAAAAAAGCTTTGAAACTTGAAAAAAATGTAATATAAAAGTGGTAATTTGTAAGTTTTTTTACACTTTTATTTAATAGACAAATTAATATAAAAAAGACAAATAAGCAAAAAAAATCCATCCTCAGTGTTTGCAAACTGTTATTCAATTCTGTATATTCAAAATAATAAAGTTGTGAATGAGGTCAAATAAAACTGAAATTATTCAATTAGCGCTGTTTTAGAAGAATTCAAAATTAGCAATTAAACTAGTTACAGGTTTGTGTTAAGTGTTAAGTAAGGCTTAGTCTTTCCAAGCAAGTAACCTTTTTGAGCCAAATTTCATAAAAAGTTACAGAGCTTTATAGTACATATCTCGAGTGAAATTGTGTGTCAAGGCAAAGGGCAGAAACTAGAGTTACTGCTGAACCACTACATGAACATCTAAACCTTAATCTGTATTATTTAAGAAACCGCATCGCTCCTGTAACTCAAGAAAAGGTCA
This sequence comes from Corydoras maculifer, assembly GCA_019802435.1. Lineage (NCBI taxonomy): Eukaryota > Metazoa > Chordata > Actinopteri > Siluriformes > Callichthyidae > Corydoras > Corydoras maculifer. Next base: position 290,548 of record JAFMOD010001119.1, read on the forward strand.
TGTGACCCACCGATAAGCTTGCCTTTATCCCAACTTTCTGAATGTGTTGCAGAAATCAATTGTTGAATTTGATTAAGCTCCTAATTGATTTTTTTTGTCTGTTAAACAAAGGTTGAAGTAAATTAACAATTCCAACCTTTCTTTTAATATACTGGGGCGGCACGGTGGCCTCTCAGCGCTAGGGATTCCCGGTTCGAATCTCAATATGTGTGGAGTTTCCATGTTCTCCCGGTGTCTGCTCCGGGTTCTCTGGTTTCCTCCCTTGGATAAAGGTAAAGTGAATGCTCCAAATTGCCCCATATAGAGTTAGTTTGTTTGTGTGTGAGTGAGTGTGTACCCAGCGATGGATTGGCACCCTGACCTTGGTGTATCTGCACAGCACCCGAAACGTTCTCCCCTGGATGGGAGCTGATAATCTCATGTAAGTTCATTTTATTTATACAACAAACTGCAAAACTTTACCCTCAAGTGGAGTAAACAAAAAGGAGAGCTTATTTAAACAGTCAAGTATCTCCCAAAGGAATTCACATTTCTATTAAATTCTTTATCAAATTCAATTTCTTTATCTTAAACAAAGTGCAAACTACTTTTGAACTGCCATCTTCAGCAGAATATACTTTCAGTAAGAGCTGCTGTAAATTTTGGTGAGAAATCCTTCCTTTGCAGAAATTCATTTACTGTACCTTACAATAAGAGGAAGACAGAAAGAAAAAAGAAAAAAAAGAATAAAAGAATAAATAAAGAATAATTTTATTGAGAGGGCAGCACGGTGGCTTAGTGGTTAGCACGTTCGCCTCTCAGCGCTAGGGATTCCCGGTTCGAATCCCCATCTGGGTGGAGTTTCCATGTTCTCCCCGTGTCTGCGTGGGTTTCCTCCGGATTCTCCGGTTTCCTCCCACAGTCCAAAAACATGGATCAAGTCAATTGAATTCTCAAAAATTGTCCCATATAGAGTGTGTCTGTGTGAGTGTGTGCCCAGCGATGGATTGGCGCCCTGTCCTGGGTTTATCTGCCCAGCGCCCGAGACATTCTCCCCTGGATGGGCATGGGAAACCCCACCGCGACCCTAATAGAGGATAAAGCGGGAGATAATGAATAAATAAATGAATGAATGAATGATTTTATTGAATAAAGAATAATAAATAATTTACTATTGATATATTAATCTAATTTCTTAAAATAATATTAGTTGTGTATATGGCATTCCATACACAATTAATTGTGCTTAAAATTATAGCAAAAATAAAAGAGATAAGGTACATGTCTTATGATTTCCAGCATGCATTAAAGACACAGAGTCCACGATCCACGATCTAATCGAAACATTTACCATCTCTACTATCTCTACTATCAAGTAGTCTCTACCATCAGAAAAAACAAACAGAAACACAGTGGCATTGCCTTTTCTGTGTGCTTGCGCTGGTGCTGCCAATATATACCTTTAGAGATTTATAAATTACTTTTTATCTTTCGCCAATTTAAGGTGACTCCATACGCAGAATGCTTTCGGGCTTTGAAAACTTTTGAGACACTTTCTACTACGCTTCTTTGGCTCTGGCATTTTTTTGAGTGGCGCTGATCAATGACTGTGCGTTCAGGAAAAGCATTTCTTTGAATGGATACATTTTAGAATCAAAAGGTAACATTATTAAATATTGAAAATAAAAACAAAATTGATGCATCAACTTAAAAAATTGAGGTTGACGTATTTTCAGCATCATCGACCAAGCGTGACAGCCCTAGAGTTATTAGTAGTGGGATAGTTGAATGTGAGCTAATGCGCAGTATGTAGATGTGAGACGGTAGCTTTGTTGGCACTGGGGTGGGAAGGAGTAGCAGAACTGATGCATTGAACAGGGAGATTAGTGGGCCTGATGCTGCTCTGCCTGATGTGTGCAGTCCTATAAGCTGTGATATCATGTCACAGGGAAAGAGACTGACCATGAGTTGGTGGGACAATGGACACATCAGGCACATCTGTGCATCGGTTCTGCCTCCCCAGCACCAAAACTCAACTGTCACCGATCTGTTCTCAGAAATGGTATGAATGAGCACATGTTTCCGTCAGGCCACAATACAAAATATGCCACATTTATGGCCAACTCTGGCAAAAGGAATAGCTAGGTGCATTTTGACAGTAAACAATTTGTCACCTGGACACTATCAGGTCAAGAATGAGAAAACAATAACATAATGCTTTCGCTGCATGGGGTTGTGTGTAAATACAAGCTGTTGATTTATCACATGAATCTGATTCAAGTCCCATGACCATGAATTGGATGTGTACTGGATTTTGGACCACATGCCACAAAAGTGACTTAAATCTGCTTTAAATATGTCAGTCTTCACAAATTCAGATCTCACTTTAGGGCAAATTTCTCATTTCTTCTCCCCACGCAGCCAAACCAACTCAACCTCACCTGCCTAACTTTGTATCTAATAAAAGCCATCAAAACAGAAATAAGCAGGGAATTAAAGAAAAAGCGTAATTTCTTCTCATTAGCATCAATAACACATGTAAGAAGATGCTGGTTTTGAAATACGGAACATACTAAACAAACAGAAATCTGTTTGAGTTATCACGTGTTCAACTTAGCCTGGTAAAAACAACTCACAGTTTAAATTTTTAAAAAGGATGTCATAAGCACAAAAATGGAAAAGAAAAATTTGTTTTTCCAGTCTTAACAGTTAAAATATATGAATTGGACTCTGACTTTCGATTTCAAACAACATTTGAAATACTGATACAAAGTTATTGGCAGGTAAGTGATGCATGTTACAAATGTTGACACACTGACTATTAGAGACACCAAATGTTATTATTAGCACAAGTTTGTTTATATTATAACTATATAAACACATTAGCATATCCAACATGAAACACATTTAATATTTTATACTGTGATCAAATCGATGACTAGCCAAAGTAATGCACAGTCACAAATCATTGCAGCTAATTAAAGCATAAAACTTACTTTTGCAAAATTTTAAGCTGTTTTAATCTTGCTTCATATTTTTTCTCAACAACAGCTGAAGCACAAATAAGTAAACTTGGCATTGTGAGTTGCGAACTTACATTTAGTAAAAATCAGTAAATATAAAAAGTATACTTTTAATCCTTAGACGAATACACTGAACTGCATCAATGTCAATAAAATGTCAGAAGGTTCAACAGCTGATGACAAAGTCTTTTAAACCTGCTGTGCTCACAAATGTGCCCTGTGTCATTAATATTTGATTACCTAAACTTTTCTCAATATCCACCATCTCACAGCTGAGCCTCAAAGTTAACAGAGCATTGAGTTCTAAAACTGTATCATGCAGAGAAACTGCCAATTACTCCAACAAAGTAGAGCAAAAAATAAAGTTTGACATGTTTGGAATAAACAATAATTACAGAGTCAAGTCTTGAAGACTTAACATCAGTACCTGGCCTAAGGAAATCTTTTATCTAACTGGACAAAAAATCTGCAAGCAAAGCCAAAAAAGCCTTTTTATAACACCGGTGTCTTAACTAGGGAGAACGTCCATCCTCAACAATGTTCAACAATGAGGTGTCTTTTAAGCTTATATAGAGTTAATGAATAAATATTCACATGCTTTTTATCTGAATGCACAGAGCCAGCTGAAAATGAATGTTATACTAGGCTGTGCAATTCAACAACATAAACAAACAACAACAATTGGACTGTTCTAGAAAAGACCTTTCTGTATACAATCAATGGTAATGGAAATCAAATCAGTAGATGGGGCAGAAATGCATTATTATACACTTAAATAATATAATAAAGTAATAAATACACTGTTATTATATTGTGAAAAAGCCTGGCAACCAAGTATGTAGATAACAAAAATATATTTAAAAAATTCATATATAAAAAAGATGTAAAACCACCATGAAGAGGGTGCCAGTCCAAAACAGTGTAGGTACAAACACAGTTACACCAAGGGGCAAGTTCACATAAGCATGTTCTTAGACTGTTGAAGAGAATCAGACCATGTGGAGAAAACCCACGTTTACACAGGGATAACATGCAAACCCCACTTAGAAGCTTGCATTCTTTTAATTCAATATTTTCCCCTCACAATGTGACATAAATCTACACAAATAGGTTACGATGATTCTGGAAATTCAATACATTAAGAGCTGGATGATAGGAGACATTAATGGGAGATACATTGGTGCTAAGTTGAACCTCATGCTCCCATTTGGGGTACAGCTTTTATATTTTGACTAAAGCACTGAGGTACATGTGTATGATTTATGGAATACGGAGCACATTCGGATGACATAACAGGGTTATCCAATAAGCTGTATATTGAAAATCTCTAACAGGCTGAGTTTTATGTTTAAGCAGGACTGTTCTATTCGCAACATATTGCAGAGTTCCATCATTATTGCTTTGCTTCCTGACTTTAATCTTAAGGTTCGGCATTCTAGGCTGTTATGCCTGCCTGATCATTTCCACTTACCCCCAAAAATACAAAGACTGACTAATGAACTGGCAAGTTTTTTTCATGTTGTGACAGTGATAAGAATTACTTTGGACATTTTGACTTTTTTAGCAGTTCAGGTAATGACAGTTTTTTGGATCTGATCTATCATCATTTTTGCAGCAGACAGAGTATGAGTTATAGATGATATTTGTGCCTGCCAGTAAAAAAGCTCTTAATATTTTTAAGCAACAAAGAACCTCATGTAAAGCTTCAGTGGAATAGAAATAAATTTTCCATGGAATTCGAAGCATATGGCTTGCAATAATACAGTAACTAAACACCCTGGTGATTAAATGTTTATTAAATTGACATTGCCTGTCCTTTGAATAATGCTAAACTGAAAGAGTTAAAAATGAACACTTTTTAAAAGGACTAGGTCTACTTCAGAGATGACTGGCTAAAATCCTATTTATTTAATATCAGTATCAGGTCCATTGCTGTATTGCCTCATAAAAGACTTTTTCTACAATCAGTTAAGGAGAAAAAAATGATGATGAAAGCTTTATCTCATGAATTGAAGGCCCAGTACTCAACTGTAACACTTTAAGCATGGGATTTTATTAAAATGTGACACAAACTGTCATACACTCATTAAAAAAAAAGCAATGGCACCAAGCATCAGACAAGCCATCATTTAAAATACAAGTACTCAATTCAATTTGCAATTATGATTTTTCTTTATTTGCATGCAAAATATGCATGTATTTCATAATATTTACCACTCTCTTACTTAGGTTTTATTTTATTTTCTTTAAAACGATGCACATTCCTAGATCTACACAATCAAGTTTCCACACAAATTCACTTAGCTATGGGAGATACATGTGTGTGTTGTATATTAGTGTTGTCAAAATGTACACATTATTTCCATGAATCATTAATGTTTAGTTCATTAGTTTGTGTCAGCAAAGTCAATCATCCTGGATGATGTACAGGCCAGTGTGCGTCAGCCATAAGAGTCTCATTACCAATGACAGAAAAACAGTAAAAACAATATGCACATTTCATATCTTAATAATCATTTACGCTAAAAAGTCAATTAAAGAAAAGTATGACAGTGTACGGCCTCACTAAACAACAAAACAAATCAGAGTGTTTAGACAGTGTATTTATTTTTCATGTTTTAAATTATTCTGTTCTTTAAGTTGCTCATACATTAAACCTGTGATTTCATATTTAGATACCGGCCTACTCAAACAAAAATATGCCATTATTCAAACTTTTAAGGACTTAGAATAAGGAAACAAATAATCATGAGAAATCAATATTTTTTTTTTAATAATTCGACAGCCTTTTCATATTAAAATAGTAAAATATCTGTACTAAATCTGAAATCCCCTTAGTCATGAAATGGGTATTGCTAAATGTTCTGTTAGTGCTGATTTATGCACTAAAAATAAAAGTTACATTTGTCTTCTGTTTATACATAAGGATTGAGAAAGTGCTTCTTAAGGTGTTGCACTATACCTTTGCATTTGCACGATCCATCCTTACAGCCACCTTCAAATGTTAACCTCTTGACTGCATGTTGTTAAATGTGAATTCATTACAGGCAGCATGAGGTATGAATAATGTGTAATTAACCTTGCACTGGCAGCCACCCAGCTTTCGTCCACTTGGCAATCATGGGCTTTAGCCATGCCAGAGCTTGTGTGGTTGAGCCAATCAATGTAAAAAGTCTCACCTGGATTACTTGTTGTCATTAAGTCACGTCTTTACTCTCTTAAAGCCAGAGGCGAGTTTAATAGTGAACTGATAAAGTGATCTATCTTGCCTACTATATATATATATATATATATATATATATATATATATATATATATATATATATATATATATAAGTCCCATTCTGAACTGCTCTCTTATTATCCTGACTCCCACATAACATCATGCACACAATTTCACTTGGATGCTGGATGATTCTCAGGTGAGTGTAAAATAAATTAGTGGGTTTATCAAAAAGAAATTTTTTTAAAATCTAAAAAAAAAATACTTTACAACCTTTATAATGACTTAAAAAAACTACACATTATTTTAATATACTGTTGGCATAATCATGTATTAAAATAATAACCTTTAACCAATCCAGTGTAAAGTCAATGATATATGGTATCATAACATGTCGTTTACTCTAAAAATGGGCCTCATCTCAAACAGAGCACATTTGACATTGCATGTACTGTGATGGGACAAATGCAGACTTGAATAAAAATAAAAGAAATGATAAATGGTGTAGCCCTATAGCATACACTGGCAAAAACATGACAATTTGCACACTCAAAAATCACACAACCATGGCTTCTCCAAATGTAAGAAAAAAGGGTAGTGCATCTTAAATGTTTTATGATTTGGTATGTGTTGCAAGTTCTCTAAAGACTAGATTAGATTGTCTGTGTACACATCATGTTTACAATCAGTGACCAAATGGTAAAACATGCAGGACTTTTCCTAATACGAATTAATTTCATTTAATTGCAGATTTGGATTAAACTGCATACCTGTGCACTTAACATATCGAGCTAATTAAAATCTGCATTAACATACTAAATATTTTGTAAACTATCAAAACTCATATATACAAATATATAGAACACCTTCACTGCACAAATAACCACAAAGAATGTGCAAGCCTGGACAGACTACGAATTGTGTAGCAAGCAGGTTATCTAAATCCCAGCACTTTTTTAACAATAAGTATGTCACAATGACCAGTTCAGAAAAAACATATCTTTCTCGTATTTCTTAACCAAGAAGATGAGAGGAAAGTTCCAAGCATTTTTTAAACAAGCTGTTTATTGGTTATGGATTCACATTAGCCTCAGGATACCCTTTTCTGATTAAAATATTAATGTAATTATTTACAGATTATTGTGCCGATTATGTGTGTAGATATGGTGTAAACCTATCTCTAAGGCTCATTCGCTGTTTGTTTTACTACTGGACAATATAAATGAATTGATCCAGAAAAATAGTTAATTGACAGTCACAGAGGTTACTTTAGTTAGTACATCTGATTTACTCATCAGCATGCCTTTGGAATCTGGGAAGAAACCCATACGGTATAGAAAGGACAAGATTCTGCAAAGAAAATACCCTTGTTTTTCCAGAATAGGAATCGAACCAAAAACCATCTTCCTGTAAAATGGACATAAACATTGTCCAGCACAACAATTCACTAAACTATATACATTTCCTCCTAACAGCCACAGAGGCTTTGAAATAGTTCATTTATAAACTGCCTTTTCAAACAGGTATACACAATTAGCCTTTATCTTTGATCGCCATTCATTTTATTTATACATTTTTTTAAATCACCAAATGGAACTGCATGGTAATGGTTTCTCTATCTCATCCCCAAAATTTTTTCCCTGAGCCCCTCCTTCTAAATTCAAGCCTCATGATTCTAGACATTGTCAGCCTGAAGTATGCAAATTACTTAAAGGCAGAGACAGTTCATTGACAAATGACCTGGCCATTTATTCAGGTACTCGGCTGACTTCGTTTCAATGCCACAATGTTGCTGAATCTCGACCTTAAACAAACTCACATCATAACACCAAAAAGTCAGTTAATGATAACTTCATTATAAAAGTAAAAGCTTCTGGGTAACTTTAAAAATTGGCCCGTAATAAAAGACTGGTTTATCATTTTGACGAATGAAAATTTAATTACTAAACATAGATATTTTATAATTTTATAATATTTTATAATTTTAAGTGCAACTGCTTTATTAATATTTTCCAATGTTCAGAATTAAAGTGTTAGAATTGGCTGGGTATTGGGACATGCCTGTTACTTGAGAGGTCAGCTCAAGCAAATTTAGTTTTGCTAAACTGAGCTCTCCTGTGCAATAAACCACTGAAACCTGATCACTAATTTAAGAATCTGAAAGATAAACACTTAAGACACAATCCATGTAAAACGCAGTATTACAAACACCAAATTATTTGGATGTAGATCACAAATTTTATTTAATGGGTTATGGGACATACACTTTTGTAAATATTCTGAGTTATCAGATCAGGTACTTCCTTCTCAGCCTCTGTGGCAGAAGGTCTATGATCTTTATCGGTCCATTTAACCGTTTTAAGAGTGACTCAGGAGGATGAATGGCAGCACTGAGGGTTAAACAAGCCTTGCCTGAACATTAGGCTGTAAATAAATCCGATGGTCTTCATCAAAGAAAGATCACGAGATGGACAACACACAATCCCGAGAGCAAAGAAGAATGCAGGGCTTCATTTAGCAGGCTGGTCACACACACTGAACCCCTTTATCAATAAAGGTTTATTGAGCCAAAGAGAGGCTCTGATTTTATTTCTATTTATGCAAACTCCAACATCTCATAAGCTCCACTGTTAAACCTGGAGTTGGCAGCTGAAGACTTCACATGTTGAGACTTCTCATAAACAATAGCTTATAGAGCTGTGATGCCTTTTACACATGGAGGGACTCCTGCCTGTGGGACCACCTCTAAGCTGTAAAAAACCTTTGCATGCCACCTAGTCTGAGTGCGGGCACATTCATCTGATATAGGATGGTGGTGATTATTAAGCAGGCCTTCAGCAGTGTTCTTTATACATGGTCACAATTACAACTGATGAAGAGAAAGAACAAACCCACCTGATGAGCAGGAGATGAGGAACACGCCAAAGGCCAGTTTTGTCGCAGGACCCATTTTCTTTTATAGATTTTTCCTCCTGTAAAAAAGGAGTAGAAATAATCGGTATATCCTCCTGGTTGCGGGCAAAATTCGGGTTCCCAGCTGTTTCCCCTTCAATCCGTTTAAACACTGTCCGGATGATCGCACGATGAAAAACCATCCATGTCGACGGGGAGAACTGCAAATGCAATTGAGTTCAGATCGACCCCAATAAACCGAGATCGATGCGCTCGATCCTGGGGCTTGATCGTTAGATTTTAAACAGATCGTTACAGTTCAACTTGTCATAATGCAAATCAGAACACGAACAGTGTCTCGACACTCAGCACTCCTCTGCTTGCGTTAAAACCACAACTGTGCGGAATAAAAAAAATAAGTGATGAAACGACAGTGATCCACCTGAGGCGATCTGTCAAAGCTCCGAGTATCTAAACCAGATCGTGCCCCTGAAAGCTTCTCTCTGTGTATAAGTAGGCCAGTAGCTCATGGCTAGGTTCGTGTTTCTGAATAAAAGAAACGTGGAGCTGAGATTTTTGATGTTTGTTTTGTTTCCACAATATGAAGAAGTCCAGAACGTGAGCGCCCAAACGTGTCACTCGTACCACAGCGAAAGTCCTGTATAAGGACAGTCTGTCAGCTCGCTGTCAAAATGTTTAGGAGGTAGATAAAGAGCCGTTTGTAAGCTGGGTGTGTAGATAAATACAGTGAATATTATTCGTCCTGTATTAATGAAGTAAGAACCACCATGTCTTCACCTCAACTGCATCCGAGCCCAGGCTTTGCAAAATACAAACGGGAAGGAGAAAAAAGCTTTCACGAAACGGATATTCTCGTTAACTTGTGTCTCTCTTGGCCAAATAAAGTAAAGAAATCATTTTAAAAAATAACAGACGAATGATCGAGCCTTTAAAATCTGGATGTGAAGAAATCTCGACCTGGTTCGAATCCTTCCGCGGCGTTTAGCATGACCAGCTATCCGAGTCCAGCACCAGCAGATCAGATAAACTACTTTTATAATCATCCATCTGTCTGAGATGTTAGTCCGATTACAATATATGAAGACCACATGCCCGTTCCACTCGCTCTCTCTCTCTAAGTTTCCGTCACTGAAGCTGTCCACACTACAGGCATTACTGTACTGTATTCAAGATGGCAGCCCGGGCGGGCGGAATGTTTTTGTTTTTTTCCCTGCCCTTCACTATCTCTCTCCTCCCATTATGTTTACGTAATGTGCATCGATAATTGGCGTGGCTTTAGACAAATCATAAAAGTAAAAGCCAAATGCTAACCAATCAGGTTTCAGCAAGACTACTGGAAACCCACCTTCTTCTGGTTTAAGGAGGAGTTTGCAGCAGACCAGGGCAGGCTCGATGCTGTCACTCTCAGTGTACCGAGTCTGTCAAAGCATGGAAATGACATTTCGCTTAAATATTTAACACAAAATAATATAATGAGTTTTTTTTTTATTAAATATTCGATAAGTTTAAAACCTATTCACTTTTTCAGTCTCGACCAGAACCATTGAAACGGTTGGGTCAGGACTAAGTTAACAATTTTTGAATTTCCATGATTCTCTTATTATTTATTCATTGATTTATTCATTCATTCATTCATTCATTCATTACCTTCCGCTTTATTCTATATTGGGGTCGCGGTGGGGTTTCCCATGCCCATCCAGGGGAGAACGTTTCGGGCGCTGGGCAAAGATACACCCAGGACAGGGCGCCAATCTATCGCTGGGCACACACTCACTCACACAGACACGCACGCATACACATTTTATATGGGGCAATAAATATACCATTTAGTCATTAAAAGGTATATCTTAATTAAAACTTCAGATGGACAACACATGACAAATTTTACAACAGCTTTTATTTAACTAAAATAAACCCAGGATGGTAAAGTCAAAAACAAAGTACACTCCAAGAATCCATAGCTAGTAGTATCACTTTTTATCACTCTATTTGACTTTATAAGAATATGCAGAGTATTCTGGAGAGCTGTGGTCCAGTAGTTTTTGCATCAATGCTTCATCAATGCTTCAGTTGAGTTTGTAGGTTTTTATTTATACACAACATTACCACAGCATTTCAACTGGGTTGTGGTAAGGTCTTTAACTGGGTCATTGCAAAACCTTAATTATTTATTTTTTTTAGCCAATCTGTTTCAGATCTGATGGTGTGCTTCTAATCACTGTCCTGTAGCATGACCCAGTTTCACCAAGCTTGTTAAATAGATAGCCAAACAGTTAACTCTACAGTATGACTCAAACTCAAGTTGTCTCTGTTCTGTGTCTGCAAAACAAGCCCAAATCACCCATCCATCAGTGTTCTTAATAGTTGGCATTGTGTATGAGGCTGAATGGCTTGCTGAAGTTGGTTTTCTCCACAGCACAGCGCATTAAGGTTAAACATTGTCTCAAAGTTTCTGTGGTTTGTTCAGATGCAATTTTGCAAACCTAAAACTTCCATGTGGTTTTTAAGAAAAATACTTTTTTTTTATAGAAACTCTTCCAAATGAGCCATTGTTCAGTGTATTTCAAATGATACTTTTTACAAACTTTACCATTTAACACTGTAATGGAGACTTGATACAGTATTCACTCCAAAAACATTGAACTTGTTAATAATTCTTCTTAATGTAAAATGATGACATTGTGACACTTCCCAGACTGAAACTGAATTTCTTTCTTTTTTTCTTCTTTTTTTTTATGTAGGTGGTCACACTTGCTGAAGTTCAATGAATCAACAACACATTCAGCCATCAGGGGTTTATATATTAGTGCACTCTTGGTCCAAGCCTGGTTAAATTTGGATGGTTGCATCAGAATGATGATCCATAAGATGTTGGCAAAGGGAGTGTAGTTAGACAGTATCAGATGGTTGTTAGTAGGATGTTAATAGGAAAGAAAAGGGAAAAAAATAAGAGAAGAACCAACAATCAGATGGTGGAGATTAAAAGAAGAAGACTGTGAAATAAAGAAAAAAAGGCAAGACAGGCACTTAATTATTGTTCAATAGAGCTAGACAGCTGGGCAACAATGGTAAAAGTGTTCAGAGAATTAGGTAGTTCCTTGTGACTTGATGGAATTAGAAAGTAATGTACAGCAGGTTAGAACAGTGAAGGTAGTAATAGGTTGTCAAATAATTTGATAGATTTAGAGACAGCATCTCTGATCAAAAGACTTGAGAGTGGGCTGAAAGTAGCAGAAATGAAAATGTTGCGATTCTCACTAGAAATCACGAGCATGGACAAGATTAGGAATAGGTATACGTATTAGAAGCACAACACAGGTAGGATATTTTAGATACAAATTAGTAAGGCAAGCTTAACGTGGTTTAGGCATGTACAGAGGAAGGGTGAGGTTTATATTGGCAAAAGAATGCTGAAGATGGAACTCACCAGGCTGTAGGAGGGGAGGAAGGTCAAAGAGGAGATTTATCAAATGTGGTAAGGGAAAACATGCAGAGGGTTGGGGTGACAGAGGAGAATACTCAGGGTAGGACAAGATGGAGACTACAGATCCTATATGGAGACCTTAATAGTAATAGTCGAAAGTAAAAAAAAAAAGGTTAATAGAACCAGATGACTACTTTACCTATTAATTTCGATGTATTTGCTTATTTCTATTTCATTTCAGTTTTAAATTAAAACACAGTGTATAATCTGATGTGTTATTGATTGAAAAATTGTAATGTCTTGATACATAAAACAGTAAAATTCAGAGGGTGTACTTTCTTTTTCACAAGACTGTATTTACTGTCAGAATGTGCAAGCATACACATCATTTAAATCTACATTGATATCTTTTTATGCCCGTGATTATCACTGTGTTCACAAAGCCACAAAAGCCTTAAAAGCAGCCTAATATTGTTAAAGCACAGAGTGCTTCTTGTTATCAGTTTGCATTCAGCTAAAATGCTTGACCTTGAAAAACAGGTTTGCAAAGACTTCCACCGAATACATTGGGTTCATATGAGGATACTAATACCTAATGGATTTCAACTGGATTAAGACCAGCTTAACTTCCATATTTTTATTTTGCATATGAATAAATGGAGTTGATGCTATTCAGAATTGCACATGAATTGCACATGAACCTAGGTTTTCCTCACACTAAAATGTCATACTCACTCTAAGTATAGGAAAACAAATTTGTCATAAAATAAAATACAATACTTTTTCCATTGTTCCTATTTATTACAGACTAACATAAATTGTGACAAAATGTGTGTGTGTGGGGGGGGGGGGTTAGAAAGAGTAGTATAGAGGAATTGTTTCATGGCTCTGTAGAAACAATACAAATAAAAACTATTATTATTATTAAACTGTGTCTGACAAATTTCATGTTTAAGGGAATAAACGTCTGCACATTTTAATTTTAATGTATAGTTACTATTGAATACCACATTATCATGAAATGTGGCCTGTACAAAAAATAATGGAAAAATGCTATTGCTATTTTTAGGTTAATTTAGTAAAAATGTACAAATTGATTGCAGGAAAATATGTACTATTTGAAGAATGTATAAACTTTTACAATAATAACCAAATGTAAAAAAAGTGCTTATATTTTTACACAAAGCTATATATTGTCTATTTAAAGTTGGCTGGGGATCCAGGAACAAATCCTGGAGAGTGTGAAGAATGTTCTCCCCATGTCCAAGTGGGTTTCCCCCAGGTTTCCTCTCATAGTTCAAAAACATTGATTTGATGTCAATTTCCTGATTTAATTTGTTTTATTGCTTTTAATTTGTTTTGATCCAAATTGTGCCTATATGGTGTGTCTGCATCTGGGTGAGTGAGTGTGTGCCCAGTGATGGATTGGTGCCCTGTCTTAGGTGTGTCTGCCCTGCACCCGTAACATTCTCTCTTGGAAAGGCATGTGGAACCCCCTCCAGACCCAAGTATGTAATTAAGCAGTCGAGATAATGAGATGAGATAAGACTGATGTGGGATGTATAATAGTTTTTCCAGTTTCAAATTAAGACTAAATTCAAAAGTCTCATTTAAACCTATTCTACGGAGATTCCATTGCCATTCCTCTAGTTTATATTTGAAGCTGCTAAATGCTATTCAATGCTATTTTATTAGTTCTGATTCTAAATCTGAGAAAAATGTAAAGTGAAAAAAACAAAACTTCTCATAATTCCAGCTCAACTCTCAGTTCATCATGACCTGACCTTCCAAATTGATGGCTCCACAATTTCTTCAACCAACTCAATTTTTAACCTTGGTTTCACAATTGACACAGATCTTAAACTTGTGTTAAATGAGTAAATGTAAACGTAATGTAAATGTAAATTCTGACTACATAAATCAAAAAGTGTATTGAATCGACGATCGGTTACCTATCTTTGCAATGTATTTTTTTTTCATATTATTAATTATTATTAATGTTCACATCAATCTCCTTTTGGGGTTAAGAAATAATGATCAGTTATGTAAACAGTTAAATAGCTCCTATTACTTTCAATGCATCATTGTTAATAAAGTTGTCAGAATTTTTTTGTACTTTGTTTATAAAATAAACATAATATAATGTACTGTACAATACAAAATCAAAGCAGATAAGTGTGCAACCATCATTATAAAAAAACATTATCTTTGTTAAGGGTCTTTATATTTGGTTTCCTTAATTAGAGACATTCTATATGAAAGTACACATAAAAGCTGTTACATTAGATTTTGCCTCTGTACAAAATAATGCATAATGAGATATTTTGGACATGGGAAGTGGCATATTGCTACTTAAATGCAATAATCAGGTCAATGGAAAACACCTTTAAGACAATACAAGGCTATGAAAGCATGTGTTGTGCACAAATGTGTTTGTGGATCTATGTGTTCACACAATCCTCTTTGTTTTGAGCTTTATTTACCAAGGGGATTTAATTGCCACAAAAATTCATCAGTGATCCAAGTCCATCCATTTTCTTACATATAAAGTCTACAGATGGATTTTTAAATGTGCCTGTTTCACCCATTCAGATTGCAACTTTTCTCTTCTCAATGCCACAATCAAGGTCAAATGCTGGGCAGTGATATCATCCCACCACTTTCCCTCTCACAGTTGATATTTAAAACCTTAAATTTTGCCCTTCACTATGCAGTTTTGTCATATTTGTCGTTGGAGAGACTTTTATTTTCTTCATTCGAAGTGAACACTGTCAGATTTTAAGAATTTTATGGTATTTCTTTTGGTCATAAGCCCACAGTTTTTTTGGAAGGATTTACTATAGCAGAGCTCATTATATTTTTGATAGATGTTTTTCTGAATTTCCTGAAATACTTATTTAATGTAGATCTGACAGGTATGCATTATCTGCCAATTTCTCAGTGACATTAAATCTAGTTTATATATAAAGCACAATTTGTTTATTCATAAAAATGTAATACATGCAATGGCTGTGTGCTGGAGGCATCTATTGTTTACCCCTAAGAGTAGCACCATTCCTTTCAAACTTGATTAACATGTTGCAGTGCTTTGTTTTAAACTTAGAAAATGCTTACTGGTAATATTTTCTAATTTATATATGCATATTAAGGCTTTTTAATTAGTAGATAATTTAGTAATGAGAACACTGAGGTGCCACCCAAGGTCTTGTTCTTGGTGGCTTTAAATTGATCTAGCTATTAAAATAATTTTAAAACTACAAATGACCGTGTTACGTAGCCAACTAGTCATTGATTGTAAAATGTATTTTCCATCCATCCATCCATCCATCCATCCATCCATCCATCCATCCATCCATCCATCCATCCATCCATCCATCCATCCATCCATCCATCCATCCATCCATCCATCCATCCATCCATCCATCCATCCATCCATTATCTTCCTCTTTATTCTCTGCTGGGATCACGGGGGGTTCCCCATGCCCATCCAGGGGAGAACGTTTTGAGTGCTGGGCAGATACACCCAGGACAGGGCTTTGGATGGGATTCGAACCAGGAATCCCTATTGCTGAGAGGCGAACGTACTAACCACTAAGCCACCGTATTGCAAATTCATTCTTTCATTCATTATCTTCCCCTTTATTCCATATTAGGGTTGCGGGGGGGTTTCCCATGCCCATCCAGGGGAGAACGTATCGGGCGCTGGGCAGATACACCCAGGACAGGGCGCCAATCTATCTCTGGGCACACACTCACTCACACAGACAGGCACACATACACACTCTATATGGGGGAATTTGGAGATATCAATTAACTTATCCATGTTTTTGGACTGTGGGAGAAACCGGAGAACCCAGAGGAAGCCCACACGGACACGGGGAGAACATGAAAACTCCACACAGATGGGGATTCAAACCGGGAATCCCTAGCGCTGAGAGGCGAACGTGCTAACCACTAAGCCACCTGCCGCCTGTGCTGCAAATAAATATTTTAACTAAAGTATATGTTATTTCATCTTTCATTTCATTTCATCTTTCATTTCATTTCATTTATTGGTTTTGCCTACTAGGTTATCCTAGTAGAGAATCAAGTGAGCTAATAAGATGAGATGATTTACATCCATTGTGGGTCTCTGTTTGCTGCACCTGACCCACAGTCAGTGACATAGGTTTTAATTTTTGGGGAATACTAGTAGATATTCATATTAAAGGTGCTATAAGCAGACAATATTGATGGAGAGGCTGGAGATTCTGAAACATTCAAGGTGGACAATGCCCCACCGATGATGCAATGCAACTTATAATTTGGTGTTGGAGTGAAATGATCACAAGTATGTTTGTTTTTCTAAAATGCTCAAGATTTTACTGACTGCTAAATTCCTTCAGCCCTTTTGGTATGAGGACATTCCACACTCATTTATTGCATGCACACCCTAAGCTGGTTAAGTTCTAATAGAATGTTTTAATGTGCTGGAGCTTATTTTGCAAACTGTCTCATCCAGTCCTGGTGTTCTTTAGCTATTTTGTGTTTCGCTACTACATTGCAGCATGCCTTGAACTACAAGCTAAGTGCCAAACTCTGCGAAACCCAGTAGTAGTGAACTATTAAATATTTAGATGGATATTCTCTGTTGTCAGACTAAATTGCGTTAAGTATTCTTTCAAGGACGAGATCTGTTTGGAGGAAAGGAGATTACAGAGATGAGGTCAGTGACAACATGACCCTCGTTTGAAAATTGAGCTCATAAGTCCGGAACACCTTTCCCACTCATTCTGCTTTGGTCAGTCCACAAATACACATCATATTACACAAGACATATGTATACATATTGCAAATGTTTGAACTTATTTTAGGGTAGAATGATACATAATTTTTTATCCACATTTACTATTTTTAAAATAAAATTTCACATAATGGAATAGCATAAAATGTGGCCGGAAGTGTTGGTACATTTATTTTGTGTTCATTTTTTTTCCATACATAAGGATCATGTGTACAAGGATTTTGTAAAAAATAAAAGTCATAATTAAATATTTGTAAAGAGAATATGATTACCTACTATCTTTTTTCATAAGGTGTAAGGTGTTCTATAGAAGTGTAAGGTATGTGTAAGAATAAGATGCTCGCAGTTCAAAACATTTAAGTAAATCCGCTAAATAAGAAAGGCTTAGTACACACATTAATAACAGGACAATACTTTCCAAAAGCATTTGAAAAATTAAACAAAAATATAAATAGGAGTGTGAGCAGCAGAAGGCAATCAATGTTGATGCAGATGTCCTTAAGGTGTGTTGTGTCATGTAAGTGACAGCGATACTTACTACCTACAGCAGTAAGTATCAGTCAAAAAAGTTTTTATAATGAAATTGGTTTTGGTGGGTTATTCTAAACATAACATTATGAAATGATGAAAACACTAAACAAATACCAAACCTAAATTGACATCATGTCTGTATTAATTTGTTATGCCCAGATCAGATGTCGGTGTTATTGATGGTTACTAAGATACACAGTTCTCTAATGTCAGTATCATACTATAAAGGAAACAATCAAGGACTAATACTATATTATATTTGGACCAACAATGTCTTTGTTTATGTATGGGTGAATGTTAAGATAATCTTTTTTTTTTTTTTAATAGTTTAAGTTTGATTATTTAAATAATAATAATCTTAAAATATGCTGTCTTATACAAGATTTTCCCTGCTAAATGATATGTTTTTTGGAGTGTTGAACATACCATGAAGTTAACATATTTTGTAGGGAACTTATACAGAATAAATGTTTTAGTAGAATCTTTATCTTAATTTTATTTTTGCACAAATTGCCTTATTGGAATAAATAAAAAATTCAATATAAAATGTCATTACTTAATTGTTTAATTAAACCATTAAATTGAAATGAACACAAACCATATTTGAAAAGTCAGAAGTCAGTCATTTTATTTGCATTTCAGATATTACTTTTTTGTAATAGTCATGTTAAGATATACATTGGTTATACTTGGCATTTGGGTAAAACTCTATTAAGTTTAGAATTATATTGAGTAACCTTAAATTTACATATTGGCATTTAAAAAAAATCTAAATATTCTGGTACTTTGCAAGCCAAGCCTGAAACTCTTAAAGATAATTTAACAAACCTTGTTAGCTAATGTAATACTATAGAAGCTTCCTTGCCTTCCATTCTACATGTGCAGATCCTGGTGAATAGGAGTCACCTTAGAAAGAAAGGACACATTCAGTCATAATTTCAGTAATGTTACTTTCTGTGTGGGCGAGCAAAAAAGGCACCAAGGAAAAACTGGGTAGGTGGGTGGAAGTATGTAGGCGCATAAGAGGAAAAGTGTGTGTTCGAGAGGCATTTTGTAAGTGCTTGAGTTCAGCAGCTTCAACTGCATTTAGTGTGCAGGATCTCCACTGCTCAGGAAATTATGACAGAAACTGTTATTTACCTAAAATACATTTTTAAATAAGAAAATTATATCATTTAGAGCAATAAAATCATAAAAACAAATAACATAACAAATTTTAGTTTAATTTCTTAACTGTTTCTTCATTTTAGATAAGTTTATTTTTTATTTTTCTTGTTCAGTATTACTTCTTTAGGGGTAGTAATAATTATGTTTGGAAGATCATTTAATAAATGCAGTTTTTGTTATACTTTTCATGTGTTATTCTTCAGCTCATTTGAACTGACTTTTGACTTTTTGTCAAAAATATGGAATATTATGAAAATTAATTTATGAAAATTCGGGGCGGCACGGTGGCTTAGTGGTTAGCACATTCGCCTCTCAGCGCTAGGGATTCCCGGTTCGAATCCCCATCTGGGTGGAGTTTCCATGTTCTCCACGTGTCTGCGTGGGTTTCCTCCGGGTTCTCCGGTTTCCTCCCACAGTCCAAAAACATGGATCAAGTTAATTGAATTCTCAAAATTGCCCAATTTAGAGTGTGTATGTGTGAGTGAGTGTGTGCCCAGCGATGGATTGGCGCCCTGTCCTGGGTCTATCTGCCCAGCGCCCGAGACGTTCTCCCCTGGATGGGCATGGGGAACCCCACCGCGACCCTAATAGAGGATAAGCGGAAGATAACCCCCCCCCCCCCCCCCCCCCCCCCCCCCCCCCCCCCCCCCCCCCCCCCCCCCCCCCCCCCCCCCCCCCCCCCCCCCCCCCCCCCCCCCCCCCCCCCCCCTGAAAATTAACACAAATCCTTCATAAATCGTGTAAGGATTAAGGCCTAAAGCTATACTTACATTATTACACTTTAAACTATGTTGCTTATACATGGACTAAAAATGTATACATGTATAAAACATGGAATGAAAACAACAGCTGTAATGTAATATCCATGGCTAGAGGATTTTTTATTACTTATATCACTTTTTAACAAAGTGCATTAATGGATTTAAAACTTGTGAAGAAGCCAGCCATTTCATGAACAGTGATGAAAAAAACATATCATCAATGATTATCAATGTAGCATTATGGCGCAATTGCAAACACTAGGAATAACAGAGATGGAAAAATCTTTAAAAAATGCAATATCAGTTTAAAATATGATGACATCATAATGGAGGAGCAGAACAAACTTTGCTCAATACTGCTTGAAAAACCTGAAGAGAACTCCTCAACCTAATGAAAACGACAAGTGCAGATCATGACAAGACACCACCTATCATCCTATATCAGAATTCCAGAGAATGATGAATTTGACTCTTATTTGAATAGATAATACACAAAATACATGATTTTGCTTTTTTATTTAAATTAATTGAATGTTGAAAGGATTTTGATTTGGTCTGGGAAACACTTTTTTTTTTTTTAAAGATAGAGCTTAACCAGTGTTAAAACATTTGGAAAGGTGGGCAATACCTGAACACTAAAATACTAAAACAGCATGTACTATGCTAACAATTAAGTAGTCTTTTAATCCCATGGCCACCATAATCAATCTCTGAGCTAAAATCCACTTTAATGGTATGCTAACTCTTAGTTGTATACTGCCGCTGGTCTAGCTGCTGTCCACTGATATAAACAACAAAAAGCCAGGCTGTCTGTGCCAAGTGGGGCAGCAGCCAAATGCCTGGAATCTTGGCAGTGGATTGAGCCGATGCTGCTATTGTGATAAATTTCTCACAGCATGGCCATGTCTGTCACCAGACATGCTGTTCGAGTGGACATCTCCACCTTACTGTAATCTTAATGGATAATACACTATTGTAATTGCAGACAATATATTAACCTCAGCTATTACTTCCCATTTTCGAATTCTGGCTTAGCAAGAAATCTTAAACATACAGTATGAACTTCCTACCTTAGGATCATTTACCACATTTGAATTGAATTGAATTAAGGTCAGGACTATGGAATGGCTATTTCAAAAACACATATTTTGTTTGGTTTTTAAGGAGTTTAACATCTGCACAGCATCAATGACTATTTCCCGACAGAAATGGCAAATGTCTTTGGAATGTGGGAGGAGAATGTGGAAACTGAGTTACGAACATAAACCCACGCATGCACAAAGATAATATGGACACTTTACAAAGAAAAGGCCGTTTGATTGCCCCAACTAGAATGGATACCCAGAACATATTTCCTCTGGAACAGAAGCACTTGCTTTTTGATAGGATGACTCGTGGGATTTAGGGCCATTGTCTTGCTAAATAACCCAATTCAGTTCATTAACATCCATCCATCCATCATCTTCCATTTTATCTTCTATTAGGCGCCGGGTAGACACACCCAGTACAGGGCACCAATCCATCGCTGGGCATACACTCACTCACACAGACACACACAAACACACTCTATATGGGGCAATTTGGAAAATTCAATTGACCTTGATCCATGTTTTTGGACTGTGGGAGGAAACTGGAGAACCTGGAGGAAACCTACGTGGTTTGATGAAGTCAGTATACAATTTGATTTACACAATATGTTACATTCCCGCTAACTCTTGAAGGCAAACAAAATCTCAAACTGGTTATATATATTGACAATCTATAACATCATGATTGCTTTCCTTACTTGGTTATGATTAAAACCACATATGTTTGGTGCCCTTAAGCAAACACTTTCATAAAATCAGACACAAATGTATGTAAGAAAAACAGTAAGTAACATAAATTTTCTTAAAAAGCTCAAAAAGGCATATAAAAACAATTTTTGTAACTTTTATGGGCATTTATGTTACAACATAACCTCCTACTACTGCCTTTTCCCTTTGTTGATGGAAATAACACAGCTTAGACAGTTTTGTTAGGTAAGTATTTATGCATTTTGTCACGAACCTACATTTAAACCTACAGGTACCTCTCAGTGTGTCAGTATGTGGTCTTTTAATTAAACATGTGCAATGAAATTGTTTTAACTAAAAGTGTTCTTAGTGGAGAAATCACATCATGTGGATTATATAGAGTAGTGGACCTGGATCTGGTTTGAGAGGTTTCTGATGGGTAAAGGACCTGTTTCAAATGTTAAGCTCAAGGTAAACTGTTGAATATTATCAAGAGTTTAACCAGATGAGGGATTATGATAATTATTTTGGCAGCATGTGCAGGCTAAATATCCTACATGATTTTTACATTATTATCAACTTTAACTTGTTTGCTAGAAACTGATCAGTTGTTTAGAAAATCTAAATTTAAAAAATGTAAATTCACAAAACAATTATTTCTAATATTTTCGAAATTGTAAAATGTAAGATAACTAATTTACTGTAAAATTAATGTGACATTTTGTAAACTGTGTTTGGCTTTTTTTTTTAGCTATTTTTATTCAATTGGTTCAGCCCTCAATGTTTCTCCATACTTATCTGTAGGTCTTCTGACTCGCTCCTCAGCACATTTCCTTCCACAAAAAATAAAGCATGTGTGTGCATGTCTAATGGCCTCTCTACACCAATTAAAAAGCCACTTCATTTCATCATGCCCATTCATTGTTATCAGTGATAACTCTTTAATGTGGCCACTCAGTGCTCATTCTCTCAGGGCCAAGCCATTTTCACATGGTTGGAAAATGACCATCCTGCAAAAGCATTATACATCCACACTGCTTTTTTCAATGCTGGTCTGCACTAGCAATACTCCTTTGTCATGTCATCGTAGAGAATAATCAGATAGCTGTAATAGCTTTGTGTGCTGAGTGGAGGGTGGAATTGCACTTCAGTGCATTTTTATTCCTGCTGGTATCTCAATAGCCACTTTGCAGTTTTCCGACAATGGCCGAACAAGAGAGGATAATGGATCATGAATGTCAATTGACTGTTCATTTGAAAAATGTCTTTATTGGAATGTTAAAAATGTAATAACTTGTCAGGTTATTAAGTTACCTCGTAGACTTACTCTTTTTTTCAGACGAACAAAATCTGTACACACGACAGATTAAAGGTGTGAAAAAGTACAGCAGGACATTTTGGAGGCATGGTTTAAATCTGCTTTTTTGCTTACGTGGAGAAGAAAACTAAGCCTGTGTAGCTGATTGAAAGTGTCATCTATGATGACAGATGTTCTACTGATAGATAGATAAATAGTCGTATGAATGAAATAGACTCCGATAAGATAAGACGCTCGATTTAGACAATTCAGTAGGTGTGTGTTCATAAATCGTATGTCGTATACATACGAAATGTCGCTACCTTAAAAATATTTTTCCAAGAAAATCGTATTTATGAGCAAGTAGCTTGAATTTTTATTTTCAAATTATATAAATAAGAACTGTATATATATATATATATATATATATATATATATATATATATATATATAATTCTAATAGAATAGAATACAATAGAATAGAATACAATAGAATACAATAGAATGGGTCTATCTGCCCAGCACCCGAGACGTTCTCCTTTGGATGGGCATGGGGAACCCCACCGCGACCCTAATAGAGGATAAAGCGGAAGATAATGAATGAATGAATAATATAATATAATATGGCGGCACGGTGGCTTAGTGGTTAGCACGTTCGCCTCTCAGCACTAGATATTTCCGGTTCGAATCCCCATCTGGGTGGAGTTTCCATGTTCTCCCCGTGTCCGCGTGGGTTTCCTCCGGGTTCTCCGGTTTCCTCTCACAGTCCAAAAACATGGATCAAGTCTATTGAGTTCTCCAAAAATTACCCCATATAGAGTGTGTTTGTGTGCGTGTCTGTGAGTGAGTGTGTGCCCAGCGATAGATTGGCGCCCTGTCCTGGGTGTATCTGCCCAGCACCAGAGATGTTCTCCCCTGAATGGGCAAGGGGAACCCCCCGCGATCCTAATAGAGGATAAAGCGGAAGCTAATGGATGGATAATATAATATAGAATTTTATACTTTAATTTTTTTTTTAACTCTGCCATTATTGACCACTTTGCTTCTTAACTTTCACAACCAATCATGTTGCCAATAAAACAATCACTTTATCTAAGCATACAGAATATTTCTAGGATGTCTAAGGAAATCTTGTTAAAACCAATAGAAAACCTGTTGAGGAAGAGGATTGCTCTTTTATCTCCCCTAATTTGGTGATAAGCAATAGTGAAAGAACCATATTGACTGACAAGATAACGTAAAAATGACCACATTATATGCATGTAGGACAGCATGCATGTAAATAAGTGTTGCTCTCATCTCCTTTTTTAATCATGCCCTAGTTACAAAGTGCAAGTACATGTTTTTTTTAGAACAGGCACTGATTGTGCAGATGTCATGTCAGAGGTGGCATTCTTTCTTTTGTAAGTCTCATCTCTAACATCAGATTTGTTTTGAAAATGTTTAATAAAGTATAATTGTTACATACAGTGTATGAGCAAAAGTATTGGGAGAGCTATGCATTTACAAGAGCTTGTATACCTTATTCTTAGTCAGTTCCCTGTTTGCAGCTTTTACTCTTTAGCAAAGGCTTGCTGCAAGATTTTGGTGTGTGTATATTTTGGAATTTTTGCTGAATCACCCAAAAAAAAGAGTCAAATCTAAGGTTTACTGTAGAGTAATCAGATTACAGTGTGTTAATTTGGACTTTTATAAAGTTGTTGTTGACTTTTGCAGCTTGCAACTGTAAATTATGAATCACAGTGTGTGTGTGTGTGTGTGTGTGTGTGTGTGTGTGTGTGTGTGTGTGTGTGTGTGTGTGTGTGTGTGTGTGTGAAATGCAATATGTGAAGATAAACTCTGTATCTGCAACAGCAAGTGCTTTCTTAGCCTGAAATACCCAAGAGATTAGTACTGATCTGGGCTTTGGGGGGAAAGGTCTAAAAAAATCTTATAAAAAAAAAGCTTATGGAAGCCAACAGAAATATTTCACTGTAGCGAGGGCCAAAGAGTACTTTAGTTGTTCTTGTGTGGTTGTTCTTAGCAGTTATATAAATGGGTGATAATACATTTTTACATAACTACAATGATTTTTCTCTAGAAACAAAACACATTTGTTTTTACTTTTACTTTTGTTTAGTTCTGATGTTCTGATGTACAAATGTCATTTAAAGTTTCTCACTGAAGTTAACCTATAACATTCCCTTAAATAGCAGCATTGTGTGTGTATGTGTGTGTGTCATTAAATAATGATGCTTTTGAGCAACTATTTCTGTGTATGTACAAATCCTGTCTGTTTTCTATTGCATTGTTTTTTTATTCTCTTTGTGATGCATAACTAAGACTAAAACTTATATTTCTAGCAGTCATCCACCAGCAGTTTCTATAATAAAGTTCTTTAAGCCTGTATTTTTTCAGCATAATAAAGCTTATAAAGCATATACAGCTTATAAATTGGTTGTTGAAAAGCTTTACTAAAGGGGATGTGTAGTGATATTGGTGTTTAACAGAACCTACTGTCTTGCTATTTTGTTTTTGTTTGGCCTGTAAGATATATGTTTTCTTTGGTCAATCACTTTCAGATTTATTGTATCATAATTTATCACATATAAATGTAACTGATGTAACCCTCGAATGATTAGGAAACTGTCATACACTGTTTATCAAAAGAGAAAGGTTGGTTGCCCTGTATGTGTGGAGACAATGCTAATAGGAACATGTTTTATAAATAAAGAATATCTTAGCTCCATTTTTTTCATTTTAAGGTGTCCATAATTGTTTAGTGTTTAGCTCTTTTTGACAATAGAAACAAGACTCGTTTTTTATTATAATATATAATACATTACAAGTTATTTATAATAAAAGCTCATTATTATTGTTTTTTTGATTCTCTAACCTAACTCATTTAAATAACCTAACCAGGAGAGTTCTGGGATGATGGGCAAGTTTAATGTTTAAGTAATGATTTGTCTCCATATTGAAAAGTTACATTTTGGATCATGTGGTTGCTGTCAATACTAATGGTTTAGCTCAGGTCCCAGAAACAGTGGAATACTATTAGAGGTGGTGTTTAGCATGAGGATCAACAGCTGTACTGTTCACTCGATTAAGTCAAATATTGACATGCAACCAATTCTAACTGTTGTTTTATTGCACAAAACCTAGGTTTGTGAGCAGTGATTTTTACATTTATACTATTTTGCAGATGCTTTTATCATAGCATGCTGATTAGGGAGAACCAGGTTTGATACAGCACCCCTGGTGAAATAGGGGTATGAGGCCATGCTCAATGGTCCACAGTTGTAATCTTGGTGATCTTAGGGTTTGGACACATTAATTAATAGGCCAATACTGTAAACATGAACCTAACATTTGACTACTGAGTCAAATTTCCATACATGTTCATTCCATACATTCAATACATGCTTAAAACATTTTCCTAATTATAATCAATTGGAAATGAAATTCTTATTAACGATTTCACTTGTTATATTTCAGCTTACTTTATTGCTATATTCCTCAGGGTGTCCTTTTTGAGGAAATTTCCAAGATTAAAATATAAATCAATCTGATAATTATTTCATGTGAATATTGCCAGCCCCTGAATAATATGCAAACCTCTACCCAATCAGCAAGCTTCAGTGCTTCAGTTCTTTGCTGAAAATCAAAGGCAGGCTTCCTTGATGTGTCCCTTGAGTCTGACCAACACCAGAACCTCTTTAATCCTGGCTCAGAGATCAACCACCACTTTGGCCTTGATAAAAGAGATGTCCCTGCATTTTCCCCTTACTCATCCACTTTTGCATATGTAACCTGTTAACCATTATATCATCTGTATATATACTTATGTATAAGAAGCTTGGAAATGTCATAGCAGCTCTTATTCAGTCACTCTATTTCTCTCTATCTCACATACACTCACACTCAAGTAAACTAGCTCATTATCAAATCTTTCCAAAGTGGGTCCACAATTAGTACTTCCCTCTGCTTGGTTCACTGGTATGTTAGAGCTGGCTCATTATTACAATCAGAACATGTGATCAATACAACATACTAACACATAACACATCACGAAATGTGCAGTACAAATGATCTCAAAAGTAATAATAACAATCCAGGAGGGTTTCTAATTAGAAGTTAGGGCTGGAGGCTCTTACTAATAGTACAGCATAAACATCCCATGCATGCAAAGCAAGATGCTTTAAACTTTTTTTTCTCACAATAACAAGTTAAAATTGTTTTTAAAAAATCTGATAGCTATTCACCCACATTCAGTTAGCTCTACAGCTAAATCAGATTATTAGATTAAGAAAAGTTTAGCGCATTCTGGACAATAAATATTAAGCATTTATCCAGGCAGTGCTGTCATCTTAAAATTAAAATTGAATTGAATTGCATCAGTGTTGCAGCTAAAACTGAGACAAAATATGATTTGAATTGCTGCTGGTGGTTTTGGATAATGGGTTAAAATTTATATGAATAATATGATTATCTCTCGTATGCAAATATAAAGTTCTTTGTCAAGTAGAAACAAAAAGCATCAAATATCTTTTTTTTTTTTTGCTGAAGAAGAAATCCTGCCACTTTATCATTTTATGTATTTACAGTTTATTATTTCAGATCATTACCAGTAGCATAGTCCATAGTTCACAGCTCAATATCTGTATGCATAATCAATCAATCAAATATAAACATCTATAAATATCTGATTTTTTGGCAAATCAATTTGCTTCAAAATTTAAGTGTCATTTCAATATAAGAATCACCCAAAATTAGATCAAGTACTTTTACTTAATTTTTTTAACGTATAAAAAAATCACTACAGATGTAATTTATTTATCTGATTACTTTTACAGTTGCACTAAATTTAAATGAGTGGCTTTTAAACATGGTTAAATTAAGGTGTTTATATTGGCAAATATCAATTAAATAGTTGATGCATCAGGGCATTTTTGCACAATTAATGCTTATAAATAGTAATTATAAATAATTGTTTAATACAACATTAGGGGAAAATACAGGTATTTTGTTCATAAATCTATAAAAAAAATTGTAGCATGTTTTATTAAGCCAATATTTCTCTTGTCTTCGGAACTCAGTTCAGTAGATCAAGCAGAGCAACTATAGCCTGCAGTATCAACAGACAAGATCAAGACCCCAAGATCTTTCTAGCATTTTATTCTTCACAGTGACAGCTCCGTCAGTCGCAGGCAATCGGCCATGCCTCGGCAGGCCTTTTTCATGCCTCTATCTATCTTTTTTTTTCCTTTTACTAGAGGGCCCTATTAGATTTTCCCAGCACCCTTAAGATCAAATGCAGCTGTTCTGGCAGCAAGGTGACTGAAAACGATTTGTTTCAGTATACATGTAATTTGTCAAGTAAAGAGGCTAAGCTCATAGTAATACAAATTCTTTTAAACATCTTGGTCTAGCTGACTTATTTTTGTATATTTTAAATATTTTAAAAGACATTAATATACTTTATGTCATATGATGTAAACTATTACATTATTAAATAAATGTTTATCCATCAAAAGAATATATTTTGGAAAATTGCTTATTAGCCCAATTTTGCTTCCTCAATAGAGTTTTTGAAGCCATACCAGTACTACTACCTACTTCTAGGGATTGAGGTAAAGACAGTGAATGACTTTAAATTCTTGGGGTCGAGTGTACAACCTAATGGAGAATGTGGTAGAGAAGAGAAGTAGTGTGTGCTGTGAATGGTATAAGGTTGAAGGAGTTAACAGTGTTAGACATGTATCTGCAAGGAGAGGCTAAAGCCAATAAGCAAAAGGAGAAGACAAAGGCCAAAGATGAGGTTTGTAGGTTCCATGAGGGAGGACATGCATGTGACTGGGCTGATGCTGGACAGTGGCCACCCCTAATAGTAACAGCCAGAAGACAAAAAAGGCTTAAAGCACTAGTACATTGCTGCTTCCGGGCAAAACAAATAAATTCCCTTGTGCTAAATGCTGAAAAGTTGCCTGTTATCTTTTGTTATTACTGTTGATTAAAGATTCAGATTCAGAAAACATTTCAGTTCTGACTATAGCCCTTTAAGTTTTTTAAAGAAAACTAATACATTTTTAATGCAAAATGATTTGTCTTTGAGATCCTAATGTAAATAGGTACAGATATCACACTGCTCTGCACTACACTGCATTTTGTGAAATCAGCATACATTTTTGTTTGTTAAGACACAAAAGAAAGTTCATGCATGCAGGTCCAGATGCAGGTCCATTAAATGAATTTTTTGGGCTGAAGGCTGATATTTTACCTGTTAGACCTGCAGGTGAAAAAGGTATGCTTCGTACTGACCTCCACCAACTAAACTAAAAGCTGCTTTCACGTTGACCTTTTAACAGTTAAAAGTGAGTTTTGGTTTATCATTGTGTTTGTGTGTTTTACATTTGAGATTTGAATTGTTTGGTCATGTTTTACTGCTGTAGCACAGTGTTTCCTCCCCCAGATATGCATCGTCGATTGCAGCAATGCCTTGTGCTACAAAACCCTAAGAGCAGATCAAAGGGAAAAAAATGCTGAAGGCTGAGCAGAAGTAGCTATTGCCTGTGAATCAGTAATCCCAGAAGTGTTCTCAAGAGTGAAAAGGGAATATTTCAGTGTGAGGTCAGACAAATAACTAAGAGGCAGTAGAGTGTAGGAGTATGGGGAGAAAAACAGGTAAGAAGAAATGCATTGACTGCTTCATGTATTTCAAATTCCTGCATTCTGGCAATTTAACTAAGAAAGTCACAAAGTAATGAATTGACTATGAATTGATGTTTTTATATATTGTGTAGACAATACACACAGCAGCAGTCAAAAGTTTGGACACACCCCCTTCTTGCTCTTTTGTCTATTTTCTCCACTTACAATATAGATGAAATTTGTAGTTTTATGATTACAGAATGTAGTACATCTTTTTTCGATATGTTGTTAGACCCTTGTTGGTTCTCTATTCTCTATTGGTCAGGAGCATTACAGAACAGTTATAATTTGGGTGGTGTATTGTTTATTGTCAGTTCTGTAGTGACACTGATGCAGTGTCGGGGTTTAAGTGTAGATTCATTTAAACACATCTGTGACACCGATGGGATAGGAATAATACACCAACCAAATAATACCCGCTCTGTGGTGCTACTATTGGGTTCTGACCATTAGAGAACAGAGTAAAGGGGATGTACACAGTATGTACGGTAATACAGATGGACTACAGTCTGTAAATGTTTAACTACAAAGTCCATCCTTACGGTAAGAGGAACGAATAAAATAAACAATTAGTGAAGCTTTGTTTGGGGGTTTGTTAATATTTAAAATTTAGTGTGCCTGACCTCACTGTTGAGCCTTCTAAAGGTGTTGTGTCTAATTCACTAATGAAGCTCCTCTAGCCCCTGTGAAGAACTTGCATCGTAATGTATGACTGCGTATGACAGACTAGAATAGAAAGTAATAGGTTGGGTCCTATGTGGAACCCAAAAGATCAAATATTGATTTGTGTGTGGACACGCTCCAATTAAGGAGCCCCTTTAATTAAGCTACACAATACACCTTTTAGTCTATGTAGTATGCTGTTTTTGACCGCATTTCAAATAATAAATAATGACCGCATTACAAATAATGTTTAATAATCCATTTTAAGTCAAAGTGAGTGGGCAGTCAAAGTGCTGTCGACAGACTGGATGGGTTTTCTTGGCTTTGACCATTGTAGCAGGATTTGACCGGCTAACACTTCAGTTAAATGGTATAAAAGATATTATATGATATCAATGTTTCCCTATAGACTTTCATTTACAATTTGCATCAACTTCTAAATCAGTTGTTTTTGCAACCAATCTTTTATAATCTGATGCACAGCAGGGCCAATCACAGAATATTGATAATATTCAGGTCAAGAGATGCAGGACAGAGGGAGGAGAATGCATCACTGCTTCTTAGCTGTGCTAGTATTTGCCGCACAATTCAAAACACTGTATATTCAAAAGTTTATAAACTCTTAATTTTAACATTTTTAAAAGTATTTTGGACATCTTAATTTAAAACTATAAACATTAATATCTCATTCTTCTTTTCAAAGGTCTTGCTTTCAATTAAAGCTCCATAAAAGCTCAAAGAATGTTTAGTGGAATTAAGTTCAAGGCTCTTACAAGCCACTAAACTTCCTCCACATTAAACTTATTAAGTCTTTACTTTGTAAACATAAGCTCATTCATGGGTAACAGAAAAGGATCTTTTTCAAACTACTGCAGCAAATTTATTTAATCCATCCATCTTAGCATAAATGTTTCCACATATAAATAATTGTTTAAATACGGATTATTTTGTTACTAAAATAATATTGATGTTTAAAGTAAAATTATTCCACAGTACCAGAAGTGCTGAGACATTTCTGTGCAACAATAAATGGCAAAGCTCACAGTAAGTACTGCAATCCCATTTCACAAAACAGAAAGATAAAATGTATAGTTCTTTCAGAAGCTGTGTTAACAACACCCAGGACGACAGGAAATTGCCTAATTAGACACATGTTCTGCATCTGTATTCCCAGTAGACACCATATTAAGATGAGCTGTTGTATAATAAACCTTAGCACAGCATATTTGTTATGTCTTAGTAACATTTCAGTAAAATTACAGCATCTAACAATGTGGTTTCTCACAAACTGACTGACAGAATGCTTTAACGTTAAATTCTAAGCATGCAAAATGTTTTTAAAAGCATTTTCCCATTTACCAGTAGAATACAAGTACCGGTCCAATTTTGATGTACCCCTTTTGCGGTTAAGATAATTTGTAACCTATATGTCCATCACATGTTTGAGCCACTATTGCTATTTGGTGACTTTGAAGAGTCAGAGAATACAAAGAATGTGCTTCACCCCATCTATGTTTTTAAACTCTGCATGATGTTTCGGTCATTTTTTTTTACACTTGAATGACACCAACCTACCACAGTCATGTATACAATAGAAAGATATTGTTCTTTATTATTGTTGAATTTTCTAGTAAATTGATAAATGTTATGCTGTTTTTTATTATGCTCACTTCAACAAATAAAAATATGTTTTCCCCTTAGTTGCATGATAATTCTGCACACTAAAAGTTGCCCACTAAAAGTAATACTTTTTGCTTTCTTAAATATTCTGGTTTTAGATCTTTAAACATTTCAGATTCACCAAAAAACTGTAGTTGTTTAATAATAAAGTAAATCTTAAAAATACAATAAATGTAATTGTGTGTGATCTACAAAAAGGTTATTTGTAATAAAATAGAAAAACAAAGAGAAAAAGAATATGAAAATTATTCTTATTAGGACAATGGAGTAGTGGATCTTCCTTCATTTCATTAGCGAAAGACAGGTCATCACCCTGAACCTTTTTTTCTTTGGGCCAGCCCAGTGGTTAGCACTCTCATGTCACAGAATATTCACAACAATATTCTGGGATCTTTGGTTTTCTCTCTTTTCTAGAAGCACTGGCAATGTTGAATTGGATTAGTGTGTAAATTAATGTGTTTGTTTTTGTACTTTGTAATAGACGGGTGCTGTGTCCAGAGTGTGCTCCTGTTTATTGTCTTAAAAGCACTGGGATAGGCTCAGGTAACCACCAACAACCGAAAAAGGATTACAGTATGCTTTACTGTCATTTGTATTATTAACACTATATTCTCATCTCTCAGTATTTTTACTACAGTAAGTAGTCCTTCAGATTGCAAAGTGGTGCAAAAATGGTGGGAATTATGATATATTTGTTAATGTCTAAATGTTTGGGCACCCCTGTTTAACTGACATGTTTGGTTGAATGTTTTCCAATATGTTAAATTGAGTTTTGAATGTTTGCTTATTTCACCAAGTGATGACTAAACGTTTGCAGAAAGTTGTATATTTACAGTACAAATTATATTCTTCCTTTTCACCAGCTGCACACAAACCTGTAACTAATACTTACATCAGTGCACTTATATCATAAGTGCATTAACCACTTATACATTGTTACATACAATACATATTGTGCGAGTTCACTGCACTCTGTTATTAAGTGCCATGCTACAGCCATTTAGGCAATGCTAACAGAATTGACGGAAATGATTCTCAGTCATATGAGGGAGGCCAGCTTGTTCTTAATCTTGCATGATATAATTTCACTATGGCATTATATATAAAAAATATAGTACAGTTTGCTGATGGTGCTACATTAGGTTGACTATGTTCTGTTTGTTTAAATTACATAATTGACAAGTAATTTGCTTGTTTGCATAAACAAATACACCAGAAAATTAAGTACAGCAACTCAAGCATTAGCTACAGTCTATTTTAATTCCAGTGAGTCCAGAATTTATCTGTGTTGTGTGGTACATGCCCTAAGTACATGCCCCTTTAGTGCATCTGTTATTATCAGGTGATGTCACGGCTTGAAAGGACAGAGTCCAGAGCTGAAGATGGTTCAAAAGTAGTCTTTAATGCAGAAGACACCGGGTGAAAACAGCCACAAAGCGACATGACATGAACATAACATCAAACAATGTCCCAACACTAAACCCAGGGAAGAAAGGGCTTTTTAAAGAGGTAAAGGTTGGTCACCTAACAAAACACACAAATGTACCAGATTACACTGAAGAAAAATACCAAGACCCATAGGGAGCGCTGATGTACCATCCTATAGTGCCAGTAATACCACCAGTGCTGATATGACAGCAATGCTATTCTCCTGCCTATTCCATGAACAGCCTTTTTTTTTGGAAAAATGTTTTATTGTTTTGCATTTGCCATGTCATTGTTTTAAATATCGTCTCATTTAATCTCATTATCTTCTCAATTCTCTACTAGGATCGTGCCCCATGCCAACCCAGAGAAAACTCACGTGAAAACTGTATAAAATGTATTTTTTGTTTATGCCTCAAGCTAACACATGTTCTTAGGGAGGCTACATAGTGCCTCTGAGCAGGTGCATAATTAACCAACAACATCATAAATGGGGTTTAAATCCAGCCCTGGTCAAGGTTTCATCAATGCACTTTGAGGACAGAAAAGTTAATAAAAAGTAACTTAATAAAAGTGTCAACAATTATCTAGTTGACTCTGCCAATTCACCAGTTATCCTTTTCCAGTTACATAAAACATTTAAGCTTGAACAATTAAAACTGTCAGGTTTATACATTAGATAAAGTGTCACAAAGGAAATCTAGCTTTTTCACTTAACAACAACCACTTAATCACTAGACATATCACAGGGGGAATCCATCTCACATTCAATTTACATTTACATTTACATTTAGTCATTTAGCAGACACTTTTATCCAAAGTGACTTACAAATGAGAACAACACCAAAAAAACAGCAGATTTTTAAACCTGGTCATTATCCTATTCTGTACCCCCTCCCCCCACTTTGTTTTTACATTAGGTGTTTGTGAAGGAGATGTGTTTTCAGTTGTTTCTTATGGATGCCATGTGCCTTACGGGCAGAGTTTGGAAGATTGTTCCACTATTTTGCAGTGGTGAATGCTACAGAGTGAGAATTAGCACCATGTTGAGGTGGAATCACCAGTGGACAATACTCACTAAAGCAAAGTAAACGAATTGGAGATTATTTTTAAAATATAGAGTTAAAGTAAGAGGGGACAGATCCGGAGTTTTGAATCAGTTGTAGAGGTCTGATTGTACAAGTTGGGAGACCGGGAAGCAATGAATTACATTAATCAAGCTGGGATAAGATGAGGGCTAAGTATCATGTTCATGTTCAGTCAAAAAAGGTCTAATCTTGCCAATGTTGTACAGACCTGATTAGAAAGTTTAAGATGTGAGTCAATTATGAAACCACGTATTATTGAAGTTTATAGCTTTCTTTATATATAATTCATATAATGGTACCTGCCTCTCTGGTTGCATTCACCCAATGCAACATGTACATATACATTCTATCTTCATCATTATAAGTAATTTATTTGTAATTAATATAGTTTTGTTCTTAGCCTGATGAAGAATTGCTAGAATAGTGCATTCAGTTTTAGAAGAGGGTTGTGTTATAGAGGAAGAAAATTGCAGGCCAATTAAATTTAAAGTTATCATATAGTCAACATTCTCAGCAAATTCATCTTCAGTTAAAAATACAAAAAATGTAATAAATTATTATTTATTACTAAATCATAAACCATGGGCCTTTCTGCACAGTTTATGCATTTTGACGGTTTCTTTTATTTGTATAGTTTCCTCAGACAAAGCATTAATTGTATGTGACTTTGATATTTGCTGCTAAGATTAACAAAAACAATTTAAATTAACATTTGATGCCAATACATTGCTGAAAAGAGTATAGCTTTAATTAGACTAAAGAAAGTTAAATAACTGAAAAAAATCTGTGGTATAATGGTACAACTAAACAAATTAAAATATGCATGTTTGAGGTGGGCGGCACGGTGGCTTAGTGGTTAGCACGTTCGCCTCTCAGCGCTAGGGATTCCCGGTTCGAATCCCCATCTGGGTGGAGTTTCCATGTTCTCCCCGTGTCTGCGCGGGTTTCCTCCGGGTTCTCCGATTTCCTCCCACAGTCCAAAAACATGGAACAAGTTAATTGAATTCTTCAAATTGCCCCATATAGAGTGTGTCTGTGTTAGTGAGTGTGTGCCCAGCGATGGATTGGCGCCCTGTCCTGGGTCTATCTGCCCAGCGCCCGAGACGTTCTCCCCTGGATGGGCATGGGGAACCCCACCGCGACCCTAATAGAGGATAAGCGGGAGATAATGAATGAATGAATGTTTGAGGTGCTCCTTAATCAGATGTTTTGTTTCATAAATAATCCCCAATGTCTGTATTTTGAAATAAAGCATAAACATTATAAATTTTAAAATTAAATGTGTTTTATTAAAAATGTAAATGTCAGTTCACTTTGTTTGGACACTCAGCTCACTAATGTTAGAGAGGGTGGCACTTAAATGCTGACTGTCTGGGTAGCACGGTTGACTAAGTATGCTCTTCCTGTATTCTGTTCTAGTTAGTGGTTCTGCCCTCTCATGCTGTACTTTACATAAATCTTAAAATTTGTCTGGCACTTAATTACAATGACTTAACATCTTTAACATTTTTCTGAAATGATACAAGCTCCTTATTTTTAATCCAACCAGAACGTTACACCACATCAGTGGTGAGTATACATTTGACAGATTTGCAATCATTATGATGGTCTAGGACAGCTCATCAGTGGCACATCTACATGCTGTTTTGGCAAGACAACTACTAACTGCAATGATGGTGTCATAAAATATTCAAACAGTGATAAGGAGATTACTTTCTTTTTTAAATGGCTTCTTGCACTCTGTACAATATAAGTTGTTTGGTGATGTCTGTGTGGATTTATAATACACACTTTCACATTGTACTTTTTTATATATATCTATCCATTATCTTCCGCCTTATCCTCTATTAGAGTCGTGGGAAAGGTTCCCCATGCTCATCCAGGGAAGAACGCTTTGGGCGCTAGGCAGATACACCCAGGACAGGGCGGTAATCCATCGCTGGGCACACACTCACTCACACAGACACACTCTATATGGGGCAATTTGGAGAATTCAATCGACTTCATCCATGTTTTTGGACTATGGGAGGAAACCGGAGGAAACCCACGCGAACACGGGGAGAACATGGAAACTCCACCCAGATTGGGATTCGAACCGGGAATCCCTAGCGCTAAGCCACCGTGCCACCCACTGAGCGCTAAGCCACCGTGCCGCCCTCTGTGTATATAATTTAATCTAAATATATAAGTGTCTGTAAACAGAGAGCATGTACTCACTGATACAGTACAACATGAAATGTTGATATCCCAAACTAACCTCTAGTTCTCTTGACAAATGTTCACAATTATTAAACTTTTAGCTTCAGTACTTGGTGGTGCACCTTTTTACTCTGAAGTCCTTGGTTGTTTGTCATAGCATTCATTGGATCATCCAGTATATCTTTTGAAGTGACACAAGGTTTTTTCTTTATTTTTTATTTCTTTATCCCTTCATTTTTCCCCTAAGGTTAGATATTCATACTTCTAGCTGCAAATGCACGACATGAATCCAGGCCAGGTACATTACAGTTTATTTTTATTTAAATGTTTTTTGGGTTTATATGCTAATACTAAATAATGCATAGTGAACACAGAATCGAGTTTTTGCAGACGTATTAGAGAAGCCCCTTTTTTTTAAGAATTTCCTCCACATTTTTTTCTCTCATCTCTGAGATGTTCTTGCGTGGTGTTGCACAGCATGTTTAAGATTTCCTCATAAATGTTCTGTGATGTCCAGCTCAAGGAACTACATAAAGAATTCTAAAATGTTGTGGAAAAAATGTCTCTGATCTTTGTTTTCTTGTAGTAGTTAGTCTGTGTTAACTTCAAGGTAGTGTGCAGTAAAAGCAAATATTTGGTAAATAATAATTATATAAATATATTACATTGACTCTAGTTAATAATGTAGATTTTAAACTTTACGTAACTAAAAACTTATTTTTATTTATTTCCCAGGTATATTATACAAAGTTGTTTAAGGTGTCTGTCTGTGTATCTGCCCTTCAGTGGATTTGCGACCTGTCCATGGTGATCTAATGCCTTTTGTCCTGCTGATGCTGAAATAGGGTTTAAATTAGCAACACTTAATAGGGTTTAAATCAGCAAAATAAGGGGGTATAACATGACTGAATGAAAATTGAAATCTATTCCTTTGTTTCTGAACATATCTCATAATGCTTCAATGAAATGACCGAATCTGTATTTACTGTTATTTGCATGTAAAAAATGGTGCACATTTAGAAATCAAATATAATGTAATATAAATGTAATTTTTATGCTAATCTTAAAAGACTAAATAAATGTTTTGCTTAACAGAAAATCTTTACATCATAGCATATATATATATATATATATATATATATATATATATATATATATATATAGAGAGAGAGAGAGAGAGAGAGAGAGAGAGAGAGAGAGAGAGAGAGAGAGAGAGAGTATATATATATATATATATATATATATATATATATATATATATATATATATATATATATATATATATATATATATATATATATATATATATACATAGAGAGAGTATATCATGTATTAATTTCATAAGCATGTGCTATTCTTTTTTATATCAGATCTTGGCATTTAGAGAAGATGTATTAGCATTACCAGAACTGTAAAATGTCTAATTAGATGCATTTCATCTGTATCCCAATACACAGCAGATTTTGAGCTGTTATAAAATTAAACCATAAATGTGCACATTTACTGTATCTAAGTAACAATTTAGAAGATGAGGAATCACCTGAAAATTGGATTTTACGAAATGATCTATATAACGCTTCAGTTAGTATGAACTTCAGTTTGTATAAATCATATTTATGCAATGTAGTATTGATTATTTGAAATTTGAGATGAAATTGTGCTACAACACATTCTTTCAGAAAGCATTTATTCAGCATACCTCTTAAAGTTACCTTTGCCAGAAGATACATTCCACTGTATTGGCAAAGGCATATGCCCTAATACATTTTTTTTTTATTGACAACTAGTAGTTTTGCAGTTGTATTAATATACATTTAAGATTTTTTTTACATTTAGGAATTTTAAAATGTCTTGACAACCAATCTTTATAGTTTATTATTATTATTTTATTATTTGCAAATGCTAAACAGGATTTTATAATGTTTGCCTCTTAGGTCAGCAGTCCAAATTAAAGATTCATTTCACAGTAAGGTGCTAGGCAAATACATGAATTGTTACATGTAGAAAAGTGCAGTTGCTAAGTCTTTTATTTATTTTACTTTATTTTATTTTTTACATTTTTCTTGTCCACTAAACTAATTTGTGCACAGAGGCATAGTAAAAATGGGGCTTTTCTGCCACATTGTTTAAATAGGTTTTGCTATGTATTTCTATGTATCAACATTAACCTTGCTCTTAAGAGTGCCTTATATGTAGCGGCTTTATAATTATCAGGGTTACCCAATCACATTTTGTCCATACAATGTACAAGAACACAATTAATAACTAAAAAATTACCTGCAAGAACTGCAATTGTGGTGCTAAACATTAATCCCCAATTAAATTGGTTAACAAGTCTTTGCCAGGGCTTTCATTTTATTTGATTGCAATTTTAAATGTGGGTATTTGCCATTAAAGTGTAAATCATACAATCATAATAAATGTTATTAAAGAGAGTTTTAGGCAATCAAAATTCTTAGAAAGATGTATTCATCCAGACCTTTTTAAAGTCATATGGCCTAGAAAAATAGACGTTCAATACTGTTACCTTATTACTACATACATATGTAGTAGAGCTTACTGCATGCCTTTGCTACTGATTTTAGCTTTAGGGCAAAGTTTATTTCTGTATGAGCATTACCATGTACATGGCACAAATTTAACAGTTTAACACACATGGTACTGTAATAAGGACTGTTGATTGATTCAGGGCAGAAGAGAAGGCCTGGAACCATTTTTAAATGGCAGTATTGCATCTGTATGTGAGGAAGTCAATTTTTTTGTCATTTTGACACAATGCCCAAGCTTAATACTGCAGTAAATAATATAAGACACCTAGAATAAATACTGTAGGTAAAGAATTATGTTTTTTTGTATTTATTTATATTTGTTTGAATTCGTTTGTATGTATTAAATGTGGCAGCACGGTGGCTTAGTGGTTAGCACGTTTGCCTCTCAGCACTAGGGATTCCCGGTTTGAATCCCCATCTGGGTGGAGTTTCCATGTTCTCCCCGTGTCTGCGTGGGTTTCCTCCGGGTTCTCCGGTTTCCTCCCACAGTCCAAAAACATGTATCAATGTGTGCGTGTCTGTGTGAGTAAGTGTGTGCACAGCGATAGATTGGCGCCCTTTCCTGGGTGTATCTGCCCAGCACCTGAAATTTTCTCCCCTGAATGGGCATGGGGAACCCCACCGCGACCCTAATATAGGATAAAGCGGAAGATAATGAATGTATGAATGAATGTATTAAATGTTTAGTGCACACATCTACTTTAAATCCATACTATGTTTCTGCTAGTTATTGTTCTGCTAGCACTGACTGATTTGAAAGGGTTATGGATCTTACACAATGTCCAATAGTCACAGCTTTGTAAACCCAGGTTAATTCCTTAACCTTTTGATCAACAACCCCACCTTTTATTATATTAGACAAATAAGAGAATGACTTATGAAGTGATTACAAAATATGATGCCATTGTATTTTAATTAAATCATTAAACAAGTAATGACACTTCAACCGGTTCAACAGTTCTTAGTACGTACTTTCCTGTCTATATGTTTTATATATATAAGGAGCATTGGCATTTGATTAATTAAATTCTTACCTTATAAAACATTGCTTTTCCTTGATCACCCTAAACAGTATACAAAAATACTGGCATACATGAAAAAAATCTTGAGCTTTATATTTGCCACTTTTTATACTCATTTTCATGGAAGTTTTTTTTTTTAGTTTTAGTCATTTTAGTTGCTATAATGAGGAATTTAACTATCAAGGGGTGCTTTAATATACAATACACACCTTCTTTCTTTCTCCACTTTTTGTCCATTTCATCAGTTCACTTATTATGAAGAAGACTTTGTAGTTCTACAATTACAGATTGTAGTCCATATGTTTGTGCACTGCTGAGCTAAAACCCCCTCATCGCATCAGTGTAACTACAGAACTGACAATAGACAATACACCAAATGATACCTATTCGGTGCTGGTCCTGACCAATAGAGAACAGAGAACCAAAAGGGGACTAACAAAAAAGAAAATAGATGCACTAAAGTCTGTTATTGTTAAATTCCATCTATATGGTAAGTGGAGAAAACAAACACACACACACACACACACACACACACACACACACACACACACACACACACACACACACACACACACACACACACACACACATGCACACACACACTAATATTAAAAGTGCTTTGTTTAAAGCAATGAAAAAAAGCTTAGAACAGATAGTAACATAAAAGCGTTCAGCATCAGCTTAAATGTACAGATTATCACATGCTCACTGAGGATTACATTTACTATTTACCTGTTTGCATACAAACTAAATTTAACAAAACATACACTTAAGAAAAATGCAAATATGTGACACATGAATAGGTCATTTTAGGTGGCCTGTGCTTTGCTGTATTTTATTTCTATTTTATTTATCCTTCATTATTATTTTATTTACTGCTACCTGTGTGCAGATTTATCATGGCAACATATATTTTGCTTGAATGCTACTTGTTGTTTGAGAGACAATTAGATGCAAGAAGGTGCACCAGAAACCTGTACTTTTTAATAAGCAAGTGTTATTGTCTCGCCTCTGTGTATTTTTGTTTTGTGATACAAAAAGGCTATCCTGAGTATTAGATCAGCACACTCTTGATCCTCAGATATTGTTACCCAAAATTGCATCATCCACTATTCAGGTCAAATCACAGATTTCTTACTTTGTTATATTGGGATTGAATGTATTATTTACCTGAAAAAATGTTTTAATGATATAAATTATTATTTGAGTAATTATTTAATGTATTTTGTTATTTCATCATAATACCATAAATAACTTGGGAACAAGCTCCTAGCAGTGGTATTTTTTATTTTATTTTGTCCAGTGTGACAGACGGTGGTTTGTGGTGGTTTGATGAAGCAGACCTTTCTTTTAGGACTGCATAACATCTATAAGTGTGTGGGCTTGAAGAATTGCAGCATGGATAAAAGAATTTCTAAGCTGAAGGATTTCGATACATCTCACAGTGAAGAGTAAGGTGTGAGGTGATCCTTACCCTCCAGAACTACACAGGGGCAGTTGTGTTCCTTTATTCAAATCAAATACAGTGCTTGTATAGAAGTATATCTGAGTACACAGTAAAAACACACCCTGTGCTGATCATTAGAATTTTTTATAGTAAAAAAAAAAAGTAACATAAACTCAAACCATATGCAGTTATATTTCCCTCTGTTCAGCATGAACACTGTATAAACATGTGTTGTACTGTTTACTAAATGTATA
The DNA here is from genome assembly GCA_019802435.1 of Corydoras maculifer. NCBI lineage: Eukaryota > Metazoa > Chordata > Actinopteri > Siluriformes > Callichthyidae > Corydoras > Corydoras maculifer. The sequence continues at coordinate 332,441 of JAFMOD010001119.1, forward strand.
TGCAGCCTGTTTTATACAGCTGCACTGTTACTAATAAGCATAATTGTTGTAGGATTATAGTTAATTACAGCTAATTTACTGATTAGCTAAGGATTAATCTAAGAATTGCTAATTTGGTGTGAATGCAGACTTTTGACATCCATCAACTGCCATTTAAAGCATTCCTTTTGAAAAGAGGCCAGTTTTAACATCAAAACGACTGAAATATCCCGGGCTTTGCCCTTACCCTATTTGAAGTATAAAGATCAAGAGGCATTAGTTTGTGAAACATGTTTGCAGCATTATGATTGGAGTCCTCAAGCATAGCCTCCAGCATGAATGTGTTATATCTGCCACATAAGACTTACTCGCTTTTAGAAAGTAAGAGATTTTCAATTAAGCTTTGACCACATCAATGCTGAATGCTCAACTTGGTTTTAAGCATTTACTTTTTCTTATACATAAGGAACTGTCAAACACCTGGATGCAGTGGGCTTAAATCTACATAACAAAAATAATGCAGCTCATGCATAATTCACCAAGCTTATGAGTGTATCCTGCAATCCTTTTTATGATGCCCTTTTTATGTTCACAAGACTATGTATATCATTTTGGTAAACAATCAGGTAAAAATAGAAATGTTATCATACATATAGTAGTTTGTTTTTATCTTTTGTACTTTAGCCAATATTTTAACCTTGGAAATCCAGTCAAAGGACTGGCTCTAGTGTCATGCATGGGATGAAATCAGACCTGAAAGACTTGAATCAATACTTATTGTCATTGAATTGTTGAATATGGACTCTCAAGTTTCATATCAGCAGAAGACACAGAGAGTTCCATAAAATCTTTGATATCAGTGTGAAACATGACACAGGGTAGTAAAGGCAGTTTGTGGTTCATGTGATCCATCTGATGTCCATATATTTTGGTTTCTGGAAAGTTGAACCTAATGAAAATCCTTAAGGTACCCTTTAAATGACTGAATCCGTCAGGGCAGAATATTATTATGATTAATGCAATCCTTGTATTGTGTTAATATATAATCTCTCTTCTTATCACTCAACTTTCAACTTTTTATTTAACTTTTATTTATTGTTGCTTTGGTCAGTGTTATTTAAGTAATACAGTGTCATTTATCTACTGCTTTAATTAAGGCTTAGTTAGCCATTTAAATGTGCCAAATAATATATACAACTACAACGTTTATAGTAAAATATTTCATACCAAATCCATGGATATACATATTACCATATACCCCATTTAAGTTTTACAAAATTGTACCTACTTAGTAAAAATAACTTTTGGTCAAGCATTGATATCATAAGAATCTGGACTGCAGTAAAGTTTCATGGTTTGATTTTATTTTAAAGGTGTTCAGTGGAGCTGGGGCACGGGCATTGTGCTAGTCAATACTTTATGTTTTTATTAAGAGTTTTGGTAACATAATTCTGAACAGAAAACTATTTTATTCAAAGTGAGTTGAAAACTTTAATGGCCCAAAGCTCGAGTTTATTTTTATAGCACTTTCTATAATAGTGCATTGTTTTAAAGCAGCTTTACAGTTTTCTAGTCCTGAACCACCAAAGAACAAGCCATAGCTTTATATGAGCTGCATATAAGCTGTATATGAAGTATCAATTGAACATTTCAGGATTTTTCTAAAAATGTTTAAGTACTTAAATGAACCAAATAAACTTCATTCATAATTAATCTATATATACATATAGACTATAGATACAAAATTTTGTATTTTATGTCAATGGCATCAGAACATTTTAATTTTACTATTACTACTATCTATCGGACTCTTTATTTAAATAATTTGCAGTACTATGCAGATCAGATATAAAGAAAAATATATTTGTAATTGCATGTCATTCCCTTAATATAATTTAGCATGATACTGTAATAGGAAACACTAAGCTGTGACCTTACTTATTTTCTAGGTGGGTTAGGCATGAAACCTGACACCAAGCCACTCTCAGGCCCGAACATAGCCAGCTCATCTTCATGCTCCCTGGCACGTTGACATTTCCACTAATTGAATAAATGGACACTTTGGAGGCCTTTTTGCAGTCCAATAACGTTGTCCTGTTTAAAGGTCAGCATGTGACCTTAAGCTGTGGTCTAATTTGAGGCTGCCTGTGAACCTATGACTGGGTTAAACACTGTATCGGTTTGTCTGTATTGGTCATTGAAACAAAGCTTCAACTGTCTGTTAGATTAAAAGTAATAAAACAAAATAAAATAAAAATATCTTCCAAATTTAATTTTATAAATTACAAATTCTGTTTCTCCAGTCAATCTATGTATATTTATATTTTTGTCATAGATTTATCATTGGTGCTTTTGTATAACAAAGTCTAAATAAAATGTTCTAGCTTTACGTCTATTAGCATAATCCAGGTATGTAGGTATGATTTTGCATTGACAACATCAGATATTAACAATCATTAATAATAATATTTTATACAGTGAAAGAAGAATTGTTAACAACCTTTAACTTTGAGCCAGTAGGATTTAAAATAAATTATGCTGCGTACATATTTATGAAGTTGTATTCAGTTGCAAAATACCCTGTGGCTTACATTTAGCTGATGTAAAAAAAATAATTACTGTAATTCACTTTGTGGAATGCACCACATGCAATATCGTCTCATTCTGCAAAATGTCATATGAAGAAGATAAGGTGACTAGTAATATCTTTAATAAGAATGAAAATAAAGGCAATGATGCAAAATCAGCAAAAAACATGTTAAGTGCGTCGGCAATACATGGCACATAGGATCAAAAAGAGAGAATTATGTATGATATAGAGATATAGTTAATTTAAAATAAAAATGTCCACGTCCACTCCTGAAGCAGGTCACAATAATGTTAAACTTTCTCCATTTGACTATCCTTAGATTAGTGGTGTCCAAACATCAGACTTTTTCTAAGATGAAACCTTTCTGAGGTTTGGGCACCGGGCAGCTATACCCAGAACAAGACAACAATCCATCGCTGGTCACACACTCATACACACAGACACACAAACACACTAAATTGATACAATTTAGAGCAGCCAATTCGCCTTGAATCCATATTTTAGGACTGTGAGAAAAAAACAGAAACCCAGAGGAAACCCACTCAGTCACGAGGAAAACATGAAAACTTAACCCAGATGGGAAATCGAACCTGGATGTGGTATTAGTGTTAGATTAAAATTAAAACATTAAAATGCAACAGTCCCATTAAAATACTGAAGGTCCTTTTTTCTGTTGTTTCTTTAAGCACTGATAATTTTCTTCATCATCAAACCCTCATCAAGACTTCACTGCCACAAATTAGTAAATAATGAGGAATCTTTACGCAGAGTTGTACAGTATAATCTGTGCTCAGTTTAGTGTTACTTGGCATACATTGAGATAAACAAATCACTTGCAGTCCTTTAAAACTATTTAAATAATTAATTAATATTATTATTTAACATGATTGGTTGTGTTAACGGGTTAGCACAGTATATAATGACTAGGCAATATATATGTGTATGCAAAAGTAAAGCCATTAGAAAACAAAACAAAACAAAAAAAAACCACTTACCTACTTAAACTTAATAAACGTCTGCTTTATGGTCCATACATGAATTTTAGCAGATATTTATTAAGGTTTTTTTTATTGACTTTACTGCAAATTTAATGATAATGTAATAACAGTACACTGTCTGAAAAATATTTGTGAATCTAATGGGACTATTACACATGCGCCGTCCATCCCCTTGTAGTGCTGCACATAACTGTGCAGAGTGAGGCACTCAAACGCGAAGTATAGAGCCAGGGGACCAGGTAAGCATGCAGGTGTGTTTATTTAAAGGAATAGGCATACAAAAACAAAGGAACGGGCAACGCTTAACGAAAGTAAATGCTGGTCTGCTGAGAGAAGAAACACATAAGGCATAAATAAAAACCGAAACCAAACACGCGACCAGACCGAAACCAATCCCCAACCACAGTTAATTAACTAAACCAAAGGAACCAAACACAGGGCAAAAAGGAAATAAACCGAAATGAAAAACATGTGAGGAGTGGCCTGGCACTTCTAACAGGGACAAACTAAGCTCAATACTGTCAAGGTTTAAAAAAAGATCTGCTCACCTTCCTTCTACATCTACATACATAACGTATGAGTTATTTTCTTTATTGGCACAGTTTTAGCCAACTATCTCATGGTCTTTTAATAGCATCCCAATCTTGCAAGCAGTTGCATCATATGTTACATCATCAGAAGGTAACAGTGGCCTCATTTTCTGTAATAAACGAAATTATGATAAGACACAAGAAAGAACAAGGGTAAAGAGGTCTTGATTAATTAAGACAATTTGTTTTTCTTTCCTTTGTGTAATTCTAAATAAGAAGTATGCCCCTATTTTTTAAAGTAATTTTTTAAAGTCAATTACATATCTTAATATTATTTATATACTATATATACACTTTTTAAATACTACACAATCTTCTGCTGTTTTGAGTTGGTATGTATACAGTCTTAAGTTTAAGGAAGCTTAGTTGTTAGCCCGTTCCCCTCTCAGTGCTGGGGATCCAGGATTAAATCTATGTTGTAGATTTATGTGGGTGGAATTTCCATGTCAGCGAAAAATTTTCCCTGGTTGGGCATGGGGAACCTGCCTGTGACCCGAGTCCCTAGTGTAGGGGTAAGCAGAAGAGATGAGAAGTTTAAAGACAATAGGGAAATATATATATATATATATATATATATATATATATATATATATATATATATATATATATATACCCCCCCCCCCCCCCCCCCCCCCCCCCCCCCCCCCCCCCCCCCCCCCCCCCCCCCCCCCCCCCCCCCCCCCCCCCCCCCCCCCCCCCCCCCCCCCCCCCCGATAAAGCAGAAGTTAATGGATGGATGGATATATCAGCAGCACTGTGTTTAGAGCCCTAGGCCTCTTTACACGATTGTAATATGATCGCTAGTGTATAGAGATTTGCTACCATCTTGTGGTCACACATACACATTGATTAGTCGTGGTAAAGCCTTTAAGTACAACATAAACGATACACATATATAAGCAATATTTAATAAGTACCGATACAATTACTGATTTACAAAGCATAATATGTAACCGAAATCTTCAATAACTGCCGAGTAGTTCTCATTATAATGTAAAATGTGACTCGATTTTTCATTTCAAAAATATCTGTCTAAGACCACCTGCAGTTAAAAGAGTTGCAGTAAATAGTGGCTGTTGTTACAAATGGAAAATATAGTACATTCCTATATAGATTCTTTTCAGTCATCACACTCTGAGTCATTGGTCTTGGCAATAGATACTGACTTTGCGTTTGAGTTTGTTTTTAATTAACCATGGAATTTGCCAAGTTATGGGGGAAGTGAATTGAGGAAGTAAGGGCAACAAGTAAAATGCAGATTCTCCAGGTAACCCAAACACTTTTAATGAAGTTATTTTGCTGAAAAAAAATTAGTCGATTATTATTTAAACCAAAAGCTTCTGTCACCTCTGGAAAACTGCACTAAACTGCAAACTATACATATGGCAGTGCTACACGTGAGTCATAAATGGCCCACATAAAAATGAAAAGAACAAAAATTGCAGCAAGACAGATGATGTCTTCATCTGTTCGAGATTTGCCAATGCAAACTACAAGGTGTGGATAAAAAGTTTAGTGAAATTAAAAGAAGAATATACCGAGAAAATATATTTATTTATTTATTGACCCTCAAAATAAAGTCCACCAGTTCTTCGTGGTGATTCATCTTTTTGGATAAAAGCATGTCACTAGCATTTGAAACCCCTTTTGTGATTTTGTAAGCTTGTAGAAATAGGGGGGAATAACACTTTTGGGCACTAGAGGGGACCAGCATTCCAGGTATTGGTGTCTGAATTAAGTTTTAGTACCAATAAAGCATTATACAATTCATTAACTAACTACAATGACTTAAATGTACACAATCATTAAAATGTAGTTAAATGTGTGACGTAAAAGTCCTATATTAGTATTCAACAGTCTTACAGTCAGTTAGTCATACGAAAACTTTGGTGTGTAAGAAGCATGATATATTGTTGCTGCTGCTGGAGGTGTAGTTTTCAGGGATTTTTACTCATATATTTATTTTATATTTATATCCTTTTTTGAGAGATATTGAACTATACTATTGTGATTTGAAAAGAATCTTTTAAAGTAAAATTGTGAACTACTAAGAATATCCTTTTGGATTCTAATTGATTACATATAAGGACATATTACTAACACTAATAACAATAATAACAATACTACTACTACTACTAATAATAATTCATTCATTTATTATCTTCCGCTTTTCTCCTATATTAGGGTCTCAAGGGGGTTCCCCATGCCCATCCAGGGGAGAACATTTTGGGCGCTGGGCAGATACACCCAGGACAGGGCGCCAATCAATCGCTGGGCACACACTCACTCACACAGACACACACTATATGGGGCAATTTGGAGAACTCAATTGACTTGACCCATGTTTTTGGAGTGTGGGAGGAAACCGGAAACCCACACGGACACGGGGAGAACATGGAAACTCCACCCAGATGGGGATTCGAACCGGGAATCCCTAGTGCTGAGAGGTGAACGTGCTAACCACTAAGCCACTGTGCCGCCATAATAATAATAATAATAATAATAATAATAATAATAATAATAATAATAATAATAATAATTCAATCTAATCATTAAAAGGTCTTGGTATTAGGGAATTACTAAATCAGCATAACAACCTAAGATTAAATGCAAAACCAGTGTGTGACATCCCTGCTGTTTCTAAAGGAATGTATAGCAAGAAAGTGGGTAATCAAATGCGTTTTACTCATTGATCATCAACAGTCATGAGCATCTCTATAAAAGCAGAACTTTTGGCAATTTGCTTTGACGTGTTAATACAATGCCAAGAAAGAAAGACATCATGAATGATTTTTAAAAATGAGTTCTTGCTGCCACATTTATAGCAGTTTATAATCTTTTCAGGTCAGACCATATAATAATCATAGAACTATACAAAATAAAATTTTGTTACATTCAGATGTCAGTTAAGATGTGAAATATTTCTAAACTATTAGAAAAAGAACAGTTATGGCTTGCCAGTAAAATATCTATTTTTTCAAAAGAACATGACATTGTAGCATATTAACAAGCCACAAGATTTCTGGATTACAATGTCTTTTGAACAGACAAAATAAATGTGGATATTTTTGACCACAATGGACCATGTTCAGTAAAATCCAAACAACATGTCAATTCAAACGCCTCATCCCAGCTTGTCTAACAAGGCAGAAATCGGGTTGTATGAAAGGTAGACAACCCCAAGCACATACAAATCTTAAATAGAACTTTTTAAGCCTGACCTTTTTAAGAAATGAAAGCTGTTTGGGTTAGTGATCCTAACAACTTGTAATATAGCCTTGTAATAATTTATTTAATATTTAATAATATAATATTTAATATTTATTAAATATTTAATTTCACTAATCACCGCGATTACAGTATTTCTTCTATACGGCACAGGTGTGTTTCAAGGAAGTCTCTGTTACAGGCTTTTGCAGGTCACAAAATAAGCACTGGAGCTTGAGTTTAATTGATGCAGATGTTACAAAAATAGTACCTTTATCTCTATTTAGCATAAACCTGTAATATTAAACATTATTATTATTATTATAATTATTATTTTAGTACTACTACTAATATAACTATAACTATAATAATATAATAACTATAATAATAATAACTATAATAATAATAATAATAATAATAATAATAATAATAATAATAATAATAATAATAAATGTGATTGTTATTATTATTGTTGTTATTATGATTTTTTTTCAGGTTATAAATTTTGCTTATATGCATTTTTTCTGAAAGGTTACTAAGGCTTACATAGCTCAATAAATCTTCTTTTGAGAATAGAATTAGAGTTAAAGCCAGCACAGCAATGGTATCCCCCAATTTGTTGGCATTCTGCTGATAACTCATGCACAAGTCCACTGCGGACCTGCAATTGTTTTCAGCTGTTGTCATCCACATTGTAACTGGCCAAGATGTTCTAATCCAGCTATTCCTAACCCCCAGTTAATAGGGTTTTGTCCCTTCATCCAGTGAGTTTAATTCTACTACTTAGTTTTATGCAGTATCCGTTGATGTTTAGCAGTGTGAAATGTAATATGGTTTATTGGAGAACAACTTGATTTAAACCAGCTTTTACAAGGCTGTTTAAATCTTTTTTTCCCTCCACAGGTTAAAATATCATTAAAATGTACATTTATTTATAAAGTAATAAGTAAGTACCACTGTATCTTTCCTACTTTTTTTTAGTAAAACACACTGTAACGCACCACCATGTCAGTGTCATTACAGTACTAATTATTCACCAGAATAAATAGTTCCAAAACTGTCTTCACAATAAGAAAACAAAGTAAGGAGGACTGCAAGAACGTATATAAAGAAACAAATTAACTACATTCTGTAACTGTACCACTAAGTGCATCTATATGCTAAGTGGAACTGATCAAAGTAGACAATGATTGCAGAAACAAGGAGGGTACCTAATGAATTGGTCAACGAATGTAGAATTTAATTTATTTTCTGGCTTATTCATTTTGAGGAAAGTCACATTATTGTTGATGCTTATCACCATGCCTACAGGAAGAAATAGGACAGATGCAAACATATTTACATACATTCACACATTTGCGTACATTTGTTTCACTTATTTACATATTGGCACTGTGGCTTAGTGGTTAGAATGTTCTCCTCTCAGTGCTGAGGATGCAGGTTCGAATTCCATTTTGTTCTCCCTGTGTCTATGTGGGTTTCCTCCCACAGTCCAAAACATGGATTGAAGGTAAATTAAATGCTCTAAATTGCCCCATATAGTGTGAGTTTGTGTGTGTCTATGTGAGTAAGTGTCCCAAAACTTTCTCCCCTGGATGGGCATGGGGCGATCAACAGGGAGTTGGATGGATTTGAACGTTTATTTCCAGTTTACTCTAGATAGCAGGACTTGTGTGCTTGACCAATCTGGTCTAATTGATCTAAAATAACCCCCAATTAGAGACTACATTTTGGATTTATAAGAGTTGTTTTCTTAGTTAAAGATTGTGTTACAAAGATCTGGTCTTCATAACATTTTTAATCATTTTAAAAATTCAACATGGAAATTCTCTGAGAAATAAAAGCAGACACTTTGTGAAAACACTGTGATTCGACATTATTTCCTGAAGTCTGAGAAATGCCAGAACTGTGACGCTGAATAAAGAATTAATTAATCAAGCTATTTTTTTGTTTTATAAAACAGATGTGTATTTGGAGGAGTTTGGATCCTGAAAAGTATTAGGAGATGTATCTTTGATTCTGTGATATTTGAACTTATATTGAACAAAACCATTCATGCATTTACTTTTATTTTATTCCTGCCAAATAGTATTGCAAACACAATAAGGCATCTGTAAAACTGCATATCATATTTTCTTCTATTCATACAGCGATACTTCCACTTCTATTTTAGACTTAAGTTGGTATAAACATATACCTCATCATTAAAATTAAAGACCTCATTTGGATCACACACACAGAAAATCTAAATATAATTGTATCCTTGGCAGGTAGCATTTACTTCTGTGTGGAAAAGCGATCGCGTTTGTTGAGGATCTCAGGAAGCCAGAGCAACCTAATATCTTCCACCATCTCCTTGTAAAAAAAAAAGCAGTCAGAGGCGTTTTGTATGACTTCAGAGCTGAAGTTGGATGATGTCATTTAACTAAATCAGGGACTACAATACACTTCCCTGTTAGGTTTGAGGCTCTCCCCTATGATCCATACCTAATATACTCAGTAGTAACAGGCGGTCTAAGAGACTGATGCTAAACATAATGGGAAGTGAATGGAAATTAAGCAGAGCCACTGACGATGATGAGATCACCATTCTGTCATCTGGCTATTAAATTAAAAAAATGAGCCGTATATATAAGAATCCTGTTAATCCACACTACCAGACTTTCCACTGCACTCTGGGATTACTGTAAACTTGCTTCAGAGCTGTAGTTTTATATATATATATATATATATACAGTGGGTTGCAAAAGTATTCATACCCCTTGAACTTTGCCATATTTTGTCACATTACAACCACAAACATAAATATATTTCACTGGAATTTAATGTGAAAGACCAACACAAAGTGGTATACAATTGTGAAGTGGAATGAAAGTTATACATGAATCAACAATTTTTTTACAAATAAAAAACTGAAAAGTGCGATGTGCAAAATTATTCAGCCCCC
>JAFMOD010000112.1:3144-15531 GCA_019802435.1 Corydoras maculifer
AACATGGGCACTGTGGAGTTTAAACATGGGCACTGTGGGGGTTTAAACATGGGCACTGTGGGGGTTAATTCTGACAGTAGCCGGTTTCATTAGTAGAGAATCAGAACCTGGCTGACCTGCGCTGGCACGTCCTCTTCAAACAGCGCCAGCTCTGAGCTGGTACAGAGCCTCAGGATGAATAAAACACACACACACACACACCCCGTGCACACACACTCTGAGCGCTCCAGCGGGGCTCATGCACGCATCATTGATTGGGTTATTGTGTTTTTATAGCTGGAAGCATCTTTTTCTGAAGCATAAACTAAAGAATACATCTGCACTCAGTGTGTTTCTGAAACTGCCACATTACCCACCCCGGCACTCAGCGCCAACCACCCCGGAACTCAGCACCAACCTCACACCAGCCGCCCCCACCCTGGCACTCAGCACCAACCTCACACCAGTGCCACCCACCCCGGCACTCAGCGCCAACCACCCTGGAACTCAGCACCAACCTCACACCAGCGCCACCCACCCTGAGGGGTAATAAAGACCAACAGTGTGGGGCTCCCCAAATACAGGTGCACTGGTGAACTTAAAAAACAGAAACTACCCCCCCCCCCAAACTGAGACCTAACCCCTCACCCTGATAAGTGGTGCAATGCCAACGTAGTCTCTCTGAACGGTGAAGATCTTTATGGTGCCCTCATCCTGGTTGGTCTTTCCGGGCAGCTCCAGGCGCCATGTGACGGTCTGGCTCTCGGCCGCCTCGCCGTTCTCACGGACGTCAAAGACCAGCTGCAGAACCTCCAGCAGACCCCTGAACACGTCGGTCACCAAAAATAAAAGATTCATTAAACATGGAGCTAAAATTAAAATGTTTTTAGAAATTCATTAAAAAGCTGACAGCAGTAAACTGTTCTGATTGACTCGGTGAATCGTTTATCAGAACTGAGATTGATTCTGACTTTGATTCTGACGAGTGACACGTCGTCTGAGTGTGAATCATTCTGTCAATGATTCAGAGGGCTGCAGATGAATCGATTGATGATTTGATTCAGTGCTGTTGGGGGGTTCACTCAGTGAATCATTGACCTGTCATTATTTGATTCACCGTTTAATGAGTCAGTCCATGTCATTATTACATCAGGAACCAGGTGAACATGCACCTGATTCACGTAAACTCACGACTCAGCTGTGTGAGTGATTCCTGCCTGTGTGCGGTCATGTTGGGGGGGGGGGATCAGGAGAATCCTCTCTGCTTTTCTGTTCGGTGTTTAATTCTGAGGTTAAGACGTCAGATCAGAGCTCTAATCCGCCGCTGAGCACTCTGGGTTATCGTGTAGATGTATTATGGGTGATTACATTTAAATGGGTCATCCTGTGGGGGGAGGGGGTTGGAACAGGAGACGGGAGCCATGAATAGTCCAAAAATCTGTGGACGACTCAATAAAGGTTCATGTAAAGAACCTGCTGTGGTGGATCCTCCATGTTCTGGTTCCCCTTCTGACTCTGTATGTGATGTTCTTCTGAGAGGCATCAGTACTCCGATCATTGTTGTTGTCAGTATCATTAAGGTGGATGGCTGATATCCTGACCTCATATCAGAGGTGCTGCTGCAGATGGTATTACAGTAATGAGTTAGTTAAGTTAAAGTAAACAGAACCAGAACCCGGGTTCCTGTGAGCCTGCACTGGGGCGGTGCTCATGTTCTAACGTGTGGATGTTCTAACCTGAAACCTCCATGGTCCTCCTGTGAGGAGGTGAAAGTAAAATGAGGTTGTACCTCTTGGGTGCGAGGGAACCTTTCCTCTGACAGATCACCGTGACGGTTTCGGTCTCGTCTGCGCGCCCCGGATCGAGGGTGATGTCCCACAGCTGGGTGTCGCTGGGTCTGGCGGCGTTGAAGGATAAGCCCCTCTGCACGCTGCTTCTGTTAAAGAACACCACGTGTTAATTTAATCTCTGACCTCTAAAACCCTGAGCGCTCTCCATTTCACTCGCGCGCCGCAGACGTGCCCCAAGGCTCAGTTCTAGGTCAACTCCTGATCTCCTTGAGTTTGTTTGATGACATCACAGGGCTTGTGTGCACTGTGTTCAGATCACAGCTTCCCTCCAGCGCTGTGTTCTCTCAGCGCGCTGGTCTCAGATCAGTGCACAGCTCTCACCCCGTTCACAACCCGCCCGCGTTCTCACCCACATCAAGCCCCCGGCCCCCGGCCCCCGGCTGCAGGCCGTTTACTGAGGGTTCTGAAGGACCTACACCTCACAGAGAAGAACTCTAAAGGACCCCAGAGTCTACACCAATCAATATTGGGCTGTGTCTCAAATCGCACTACAGAATGGAAGTGCAATATATGAGTCTGAACTGCTGATATTTAAAGTAAAACGGGGGGGGGGGGTGCATGTAGAGATGGGTACGGTTCCTCAACAGTAACAGAGAACCGTCTTCAGTTGACTTCAGCTTTAGAAGCAGCTGCTGGATAATTAAACGCCGGTGGGGTGTGTGTGTGTGTGTGTGTGTGTGTGTGTGTGTGTGTGTGTGTGTGCGCTAACAGGCTGGTACAGAGCGCAGAGGGTTTGGGTGCCTGACAAAAATGTGATTAGACAGGGATTTGGGGCTCTTTATTTGCATAGCTCTTCTAATAGCTGCGAATCACAAACGAATTACAGTTCTGTGAATATCTCAGGGTTCTACAGTAAATTCAATTAAACCAAATCCAGCTCCACCGTCAGGGGTTTTCAGGAGCGATGAGGAGATACCGTACGTTAAACCCTCCACACGTTCTGACCAGCTTCAGGTTCCACATTCCTCACTCGGGGAAGCGGCGTGATTAAAACGTCTAGATGAGGAAGGAACCCGGTTCCTAATCTTCATGTTCTAGTTTATTATCTGTTTAGAGCAGAGTATCGCTTTCTTACAGAGGCTGTAAAGTTAGATGGAGGTTCTCCAGAACTGATGGTTGTTGTACGTGGTGAGATTCATTCATGATTAGCTGATCGTGCTCCGCCCCTTTAGCAGAACATGTGGATTGGTTCCCAAACAGCTGTTGCAGCACGGAGTCCGATAGCGGCGGCGGTGGTGGCGGCGGCGGGTTTATTTATTGGCGGCGCTTCCTCTCAGTTCTGTGTTGTGAGGAACAGATTGCAGTCCGTGGGTTTTTTGCTCAACGCAGCACCTTCAGTAATGAGTTCATCTCTACCCAGAGGTGTTGAGCACTTATTAGGTATTTGTTTTCTCTGCTCCATTAAGTCCATGCATTATTTATGGGAAAGGAACACCGCACTAAGCAACAAATAATGGAACCTTATGAAATAAGTGCTGCCAAATCATTTCCACATTACTCCCCTCTGTACGGCGGAACGTTCCGCTTTGATTCCGACTCACTTAGCAGAATTAATTGTGCTCTGAATGCTTTGTTCCTAACGCCGGGTCACCTGTGGTTCTTCTGTTCTGGTTTTAGATGTACGATGGTGCTGCACTCACCTGAGGATGAACCGCTCCACCGCCGAGGTGCTAGAAATCAGAACGTGGAAGGTGGCCGTGTCCGTGGTCTTCACCGGTCTGGAGGAGGTCTGGATGATCACAGCTCCTCCCAGACGCAGGCGCATGAACGTGGGGTTTCCTGGCGGTGAACGCCAAAGAGCCACGAGGCCGATCTTCTTCATGGAGGACCCTTGTGCCGTTCTCTCCACCTGCTCCCGCCCGCTGTCCTGCGGGACACACTGGCCGATGGGGCTGGGTCTGGTCTGGAAGTAAAGTTCCACCAGAGTTCCTCGTGAGGCAGCCCGGCGCTCGGATCTCCCACCGGCCGGGCTGAACCACGCCGCCTCCGGCCTCAGCTGACACAAACAGAACCCCCCGTTAGCGGGGATGGAGCAGGCCCCTCGCACCTCACGGGACTTCCAGAAGGCGTGGGCGGTAACGCAGGTGTACCCCGCTTCACTCGGACTCGGCCTGAACCAGTCCAGCAGGTCCATCACGCCACTGGGCTTAGGGGCATAAAACAGGAGTCTGATGATGGGGGAGGAGGACCGGACCCGCTGGGTCAGGACCAACGCTCGGACCCTCGGCCCGGTGTGGATCATCTCCAGGGGGATCACCTGTTCCACGGACATCGGGCCGTAGCTCACGTTGATGGCCGGCTTCTCGTTGAGAGCGGTGATCATGAAGACGCTCTCCTGAGATCCATGGCTCAGGTTTCCTCTCCACCCCTGTCTGCTGTCCCACAAAAAGAGGTGCTCGGCATTTAGGATGTGGTACGAAAGTTCTGGAAGGACTGGATCTGGACGGAATGCTTGGGTTTTCTCCTCAGTTATTGATCCTGAAATTGATCGGAACATGGAGCTCATCATTATCAATTATCTCTGAAGTAAAGAATAGAAACATTATTGATGATAATATTGATCACAGAGGGAACCACACTCATGTAAAGGCTTTATTTGGGTTTGCGTGCAGACCGTCAGTGGGACCCCTAAAGTGTGGTTGCTATGGCAACAGCATTTATTTTGTAGTCCTGTTTGATGTGGTTCTCGGTCACTTTGCCGCTATGCCGAGTATCTCTGAGCTGGAATAACTATCAACGCTCCATCATTAACTATACAGCTACGTCATCTGTGCCCCGGCCTGCAGGGGGCGCGTCCTTTCAGAGAATTTACAAAGGAGCGTAATCCGAAATAAATTCAGGGAAATGGACGTTCTGCCCTGTAATCTGTACAGAACCTCGATTCAAAAGGAACTTAAGAACCCAAACTGTCCACTGAGGGGAAGAGACTCTTCAGATCATTGACATGTTGAGATCTGAGGCTTGTCCCATCCCTCCTGCAGGAGGACTGATGCAGTGAGCAGGTTTCAGGTTTTTTAAGGTTCTCCAACAAACAAACCTTCGTGTCCAATAAAACACAGGAACCCTGAAGATCAGTGACCTGCCTTCAAAGCCCAGCTGGATCTGCGTGGGTTTAAACCGGATGAAACTGGATAAAGCTTTAATGCATGGTGTGTTAAAGCTCTTGTGTTACCGTGGGTCTCACCATCACCTGAGGCTGGTTCAGAACCTCCACCTCACAGCAGGAGGCTCCTGATTCATGTCCTCCACATGTGCACATGTTTATTTAATAATCATTCATCAGGATTATTATTATTATAGTTATAATTTATCATTTTTATTGTTGTTCTGGTTACAAACAGACTGACTGGGTGTCCACATACTTTGGGCGGTGTGTCGTCGTTCCCATGGGGCAGCAGCAGTGGAGGTCTGATTGCTTTAGCAGGTTCTTCACCTGCAGGTATTGACTGTACACTGATTTTAAAGGCAGCCTTTAATAAGGACGCCAGCACTGAGCGCCGGCTCCCTATTAAACTGATCCTATCTCAGAACCACGCATTGAATTCTGGCCCGGTTTAAAGAAGCGAGCTGCCGCTTCAGACAGGAACAGAATGAGAGGGAAGCACCATCAAATCTTTATCGGTGCCGGACAGACAAGTCCACTTCCCGGCGCATTATTCAGGTTATCTGTAAACCAGCTGCGGCCGGCGCCTCCCCGTCACCCCGCTAATCCGCCTGATGAACCTTCCTACTCGCTTCATATTGACTCGGACCCCGTGAATCCAACAAATAAATCCCATCAGACCGCCGCGGAACATCCGGTGCACAAGAAAACAAAAAACCAAACCACCAGCGGAATGTAGGTTAATGGTTCCAGCTGCGGGGGGTGCACTAACTAGTTCACAGGCTGGTTCAGGATGAATGTGTAACCTCATTACACTGATAATACTGAACGCACAACATTACAAACATCCTGAGGTCCTCTGATTGGTTAATCAATCAACAAGTAATGTCTGGAGTTTGCATGTTCTCCCATTGCCCCATAAACATGATGCTCCTGTACGGTCCTAATCTCCAGCAACCCCTGTGAACCCGATGAGGAGGAGTTCGGTTGTTCCTTTCTTTTTGAACTTGAATTATTTTCTGAACAACTCGACGTCTTCAGTGTGTTTTCGGTTTCGGACCCCTCTGATGAGCGCACAGTTCAGATTAAACACCCGCTTTAGTCTGTTCACCATAAACATGTAGATTATAAATCATCATCAAAGCAGTGATGATGATGAAGATGAAGATGATGATGACGATGAGCTGATTTGTTTACAGACTCAGATTCTCTTACCTCGCAGCATCACAGGCAGGAACATGATCACCATGGTCATGGGCAGCGGCATTGTGGGTACAACATGTGATCTTAAAGTCTTCATCGTACGGTCTGATCTGTGACCGCTGTTTCATTCCAGCAGAAGTGATGTCACGTCTCGGCCGTCTCAGTCCGCGGTTGGCGTCACCATGCCGACGCTGATTGGTGACCGGTCTCGTACTCCCTCAGCGGTGCCCAGATGCCCATCGTATGGTACTCCGTCTCAGGTGCCAACCTGAACCTGTCTCACTCTGTAAACTTCACCATGGCCCCAGCCTTCATCTGTCTCTGCTCTCTCCTGCGGACGGTGGTCCACACGTCCACCTGATCCGTAATGCTTAGTGACTCAGTTTCATATGCCCTCTGAGAGAATGATGCCACCCTCCTCTCTCTGCCCTGCCCACAGCGGGTTAAGCCCCCGGCGCATAACCACAGAGACGTCCTGTTTCAGGATTAGAGATCGATAATTGTTCGGGCTGAGCGCCTCTTCGTGGTCATGTGATCTTTCCAGCCAATGATCAGTAATGCTGTCAGTATGGTGATGGTCTCTGAAGGTTCATGTTGTTTATGGTTCCTGTAAAGCTGATTACAATCTGTACTTTAATACCAACTCTAATCTGCACACACGGCCAATCAGGAGGTCCCATCACATCCTCTCATCTGTAACAGGACAGCATCACCACCTCACCCTGAGAAGGGCCTGGGTTCGATTCCCAGCTGGGGGGTTGCCATGTCGTGCTCAATCTCATCCCTGTAATCTGTTCCTGCTCTTTAAACACTGTAAACATAAACGACTGAATAAGTAACAGCAGTGGTGCAGCACGTGACTGCCATCTACTGCCCACTCACGGAATATTCCATTCTTAATCTTATTACCAGTCCTGATGGAAAAGAACCTTTATTAAAGGTGATGTATACATGTATTCAGAGACATGAAGGCTGAAGGTTGAAGGGTTAGTGGTTCTGTGTACAGACCCAGTTCAGTTATAACAACACCCCCCTGCATCCCCTCTGCACTCCCTCATTCCTCAGATCCTCTCTATGTGATTTTGCATGTTCTCCTCAGGTCTGTGAGGGTTTCCTTCAATAATGTGTATGGAGGTGTGTGTGTGTGCGTGTGTGTGTGTATCCTGTACATTGTGGCTGATCAGTGTGTTTGTGTTTTGGGTGCACAACCTCCTGCAGCAGTGGTTTTAGGAGAACCTGCTCCAGAACAGAACAGAAGTGAAGGTCAGCATGGGGAAGGTTCTGGAGCGGGTCTTACAGGCCAGGCTTCACCACATCTCATCCATCAGCGGGCCGGGATAGGACACGGACAGCTCGGTGGCTCGGCGGCTCCGCTGTCAGCTCGGCCTGATGAAGCGCGACGTGACGTTCCGCTGTTTGAGAGGTGCCACAAGGACAAGCGTGGAACCCTGACTTACTGCTGTCAGGAATAAATCAGCTCCCATGATGCATCACCTGCTCTTAAAGACTTGGAGGTGGCAGAAGGTAAGACCGCTTTAATGAAGTTTAAACATGTGACGGACTTAACGATGAAATTAGAACAAACTTTAAACCAGAGATCACAGGTTCAGATCCCGATGATGTCACAGACCGGAGAACCTCACGTTCTAAAGATGCTTCAGTTCAGAGATCTAACTGACCGCGATCAGAAGCACGGATCAGATCGAAATGAAAAGCTGAGTCTGATCTGACGTGGTGACGGGGTTAACTCTAGGGGGCAGACTCAGTGGTCAGTAAATATCTGTGCAGATCATTGATCCCGCAGGTTCTTCGGGTTTGGTGTGTGTTGAGCTGTAAAGCCGTGATGGAGCAATTTGCAAATGGTCCGGGCCGCGGTCCAGATCTCAGAACCTCAGTTAGTGATGATGTCATACGAAGGCCACACTACTGATCTGAAATCAGGCCTTATTCTGGATTTACTCTGGACTTTTCCTGTTTTTCTGTCTTTAAGATTTATATCTTTTTTAGTTATATTAATTAATTAATGAGGTGCACCCTGATCTGGACCCTGATCCAGCGCTGGGCCCCGGGGCCAAAATACACGTTCACATGGTCACAAGCATCATCAAGGGTTTATTGACTGTTCATCCATGATATTGAATTAATTAGATTGTTGATGGACATCATCTTTCATTTAATTAACTCATTAATTAATCTAAATGATCACCTGATCGCAGAGGATCAGTGGGAAGTGTAGAGAGTCTAAAAGGCCCTCAGGTGGAGGCTGGGGGGGCATGTGATCTCCACCTGTATTACTCAGTGGAAGTGGCATGGACAGTGATGTATGGAGCAGGTCGGGCGTCGCCAGGCTGGCACTCGCTCTGCTGCTGTGGATGATGAATGGAGGTGCCTCACTGAGTGTGCTGTGGATGTACATCACCTCCATCCTGCAGGACACCAGGAGAACTTACAGCCAACCTGCACATCCACAACGCACCGGCCGCCTCGCTCCCCCACCTCCCAATGAGAACAAAAAGTCTGAGTGCGGTTAGAACCTCACATTTAAAACACTGCAGGGTCACCTCCCATCAGGACCCCATCAGAAACATGGTGGAGGTTAGTGAGGATCATATGGTTCCTATTGTTCTACCCAGTAGTACCTCACAGCTTCCTCAGAACAGGGTTCCTGAGTTCCTTTAGCTTTAAACTCCTGATGTTCTGAGAGGTTGGTGATGGATGGAGATATTAAAGCTGGATGTTTATTGGATGCTGCAGGTGGTTCACTGGACATTCAAACCTCCACCACCATCTCCATAAAGATAAATAAAGATCAGAATATGGAGAGGAACATGTCACCCGTTTGGTTAGCGTGGTTATTAAGCGCCGCTCTGTCATTTCAGGGTCGAGACGCCGCGCCTCCATAAAATATAAAGGGCTGCGCTGGAAGACGGACGGCTGGCGGCGTTCACTCTCAGCTCTGCTGCAGGAACCGAGCGTGATGGAGAGCTCAAACTCACAGAGAAGTTTAAACACCCGCTGGCCCAGCGATCCAATCATTACGGCCTGACGCTGACGGGACAGGACCCGGGCCTGAAGCCAGGGAGACCCGGTGATGTATGAGCACAATTACCTCTCTCTCTCTCTCTCTTTCTCTCTCTCTCTCTGGCTCATTGTGCTGTTGGCGAGTGTAGTTCCCATGATGCAGTGTTGTGATGTCACAGTCAGCCATCAGTTACACCAATTACAGTGGAGGGTTGTACAGGTAACTTCTTGATCCATCAGCTGTGTGAACGCGGACTGGAACTCATGAGGTGGTTACTACCGCCATCTTTAGGAAGTGAGGAGTAACTACAGCGTCACAGCTCAAAAAACTTCAGACGGGGCTTTTTAAAAAATATGGATTTATTGTCTTTATAAAAGTGTTTACATCACACCTGAACACACACACCGCACTGATGAACACACACACTTTACCCAGAATTCACCGAATGAAGACACGACGCACATTTCAAAGGCTTCTTCTTATGCTGCCGGGACTATGACATCACAACTCACTTAAAAGTATAGAAACAAAAAACGTTACATATCATCTACAGATGGAGAGAACATACAAAAGAGTAGCAGTGAGTCAGAACCAAGGGATTCACCACATTAATCACGAATGAAGGCTCTGGATCCAGCATCAATAATCAGAGATCAATAATAAATAGACATGTACTCTTTAAGATAAATATTCAGAAGTTTAAAATGAAAGTCTGATTTTTTTGGTGAGATGAAGGAACATTCTCTTACATTCTTATTCGTCCTTTTCATTTCCATTAGCAAAAATAAATAATAATATAAAATTAAACCTTCTACGTGGAGCTGTTAATGGGGGCAGATGAACCGGGGGTGGAGGAGGGCGCGAGTCCTCCGTCTGATCTTTATATTCGGTTGTATTGGACCTCTGAGTACAGGACTTTTAGATTTTCTTCGAAGTTAAACCCTGTTCTTATTCATTGTCTTTCTTAATTCTCCTTTAGTTAAAATGTTTATTTTATAAAAATGAAATTTCAACAAATTTGAGTTAAAGATTTGAAAGTGTTAGATTACGAAAATAAAAAGAATTTAATAACAAAAGATTTCAGTTTATATACATACGGCTCTTTTATTTCTCTTGGGCGCCTGCAGTTCTCTCGCATCCCACTAGAGGGCAGTAACAACGCAGGAACGACACCGCTCCTTTACGGAAACGTATTTCAATAGAATGGTTTCTGCAAATCTTGAGTTTAATTTATTTGCACAAACCAGCTTCATGACTTTGTATTGATTCAGTGATTTGGATTTAAAATTTTAGAAGAGTTCTGAGATGTCTGATGTGAATAAAGTGGGGTTAAGTGAATAACGCTGTGAGATGGAACAGTTCAGAACGTCTGATTGGATTTCAGTGGAAGTCAGAGGGACGTGTACGATGTGAGAGCAGGACGGAACCCTGTACCCAGAACCGATCAAATAAAACACAGTTGATCTGTCTGTGACCGTTCTCCAGCTCTGGGTTCCACGTTCCCCCGGTAACAGACCTGAAGCTGTGAGGAACCGTCATCTATCTCACACCTTCAGCATGGGTTCCTCTCTGGGTTCCTGTTCTAAATCTGACCATTATTAACTGATATGGGGGGGTGTGATGAAGGTTCCTGCTTGTTACAGAACTCGTTTTAGTTTGTCTTTAGAGATCTAGAATAAGAGTCGCTCAGCGTTCACTCTGATTGGATGGTGGGGTGATCTGGGTGGGGCGATCAGTCACATGGTTCATCTGATTACAGCGCACCAAGAAACCAGCCAGCGCTATGACATCACAGATTCTGTTTCTTTAAAAATAAAGGAGTTTAGCAGTTTAGCAGCACGAGCACAATGTTATCGGTTATCACACACACACACACACACACACACCATTCAGGACCAGGTTTTGTGCGTTTGAATGGCATCATGGGAGGTGGAGCTGAGTGAGACCCGTGTGTGAAGTGGACAGGACGTCTTCTTGGCCGAGACTGATGCAGATTCTCTGATGCTTCAGCAGAACGTGGCTTCATGGCATTTTATGGCTCCTATGGTTCATGATTCCATCAAACAGCAACAAGACGATCACATGACAGGAAACAGAAACCTGCTGGAATGTAAAGAGGAAACATGGAGGGTAACCCGGACCTCCACCTGAACTCCACCGTGCTCTCGAGCTGATGTCGGGGGAGAGACCTGCAGGGTTCAAAACCTGAACTTCTCAAATCCTAAACTCAACTCCTGTGATTCACCGCTGGGTGGCACCGGCTTTAGGATGTTACCCGGAGCAGTTTGGGGAAGCCCCTTTCCTGTTTCAACTTCACTGTGATCTTCTAATGGAGATCGAAACACAAAATCCTGAGTAACCAGAGGGATCTGTCACTTAAAGGATGTCATCAGGTTTTAATCTGATGTACTGGAGGAAGCAGCAGGTGGAGGGTGGAGATGTTACCCCCCTGTTCTTAACACTTCCACCGGGGCCAAAAGTTCAGAGGTGAATGGTTTAATAGTTTTGACTTTGTCTCTTTGCTGCCACCTTGTGGAGGCAGCTCGGTACTGAATCGTTAGTTTCTAATGTAGTGGAATCAGATGAGGGTTTGAGGGTTTGAATGAGAATGCCCCCTCGCTGTTCGGCCCCGGGTGGAGGTGCTGAGTGCAGGTACGTGTGCAGATTGATGGTGGATGTTACTTGGAGAACTTTTTGAGTAACTTCTTTCCTTTGGAGATAAGTCCCTTTTTCTTTTTCAGATCTCGAGGGCCCCTGGCTGGGCTGAGGGGCCGCATAGGTCCCACCGGAAGCAGGGGGCGCACAGTGGGGGACGGCGGTCTTCCCGGAGCTGGAGCTGGCATGGTGTTCTCCACTGGAACCTATCGAGAGAACCATCGTGAGGAGTGAAGAAGGACAGATCGATGAAGGTTAGACTTTAGATCAGAACTTCAGGCTCCAGAGTAGAACTGCTATTGGGTGGAGTATCCTGCCACGCGATTGGCTGTCAGTCGAACCGTGAGGCTTTGTAGGTTTAATAGGACTAAAGAATAAAAACAAGTCAGTCAGGGCCAGGTGACGTCCCAGCCCCGTTATTTCTCTGATGAACCACTAGATGGCGCAGAGCCCGGTTGGAGGACGGTGTACTGAATCTCAGCTCGTGATCAGGATTTAAAGTTTAATCTCATGCTGCGCTTCAGAGTCACGTGATTCGTTTCCATACAGGGCTTCAATCCTGAGACTAAATGAGT
>JAFMOD010000112.1:30366-104378 GCA_019802435.1 Corydoras maculifer
ACCCGTGGCTGTGACTAAGCGTTCTGACTCCATCAGATGTCGGAGGACATCAGCGCTCGTCTGCGCCTGTGCTTTTTAGAATGACATGACAGAACCTGACCTCTGTCAGAGACACTGTCCATCAGAACCCCAGCCGCCCGCACGCCGCGTCCTGACCCACGTTCTCCTGAGAGACCTTTTATAAGGTTACACTGCAGCTGGAAACATTTTGTCCATCGTGTCTGATTCCATCAGAGCAGCAGCTCTACTGCAGAAACACCACAGTCAAAAGTATGTGAACCCCCCCCCCTCCCACCATCACAGCACTTCCTGTTTGGATGGACCTCCCCTCAGACCCAAACCTCTGGAGTCTGTTCATTTAAAGATGGTCATCAGCATGGCCACTTTTTCTGGATTCTTCTTGTGAAGTCTTCAGACGGCATGCAGATCACATGATCATCTCCAGACAGCCAGGTGAAGCTCAGCAGAAGGAATGGAGGAGAACGTTAATGAGGTGTAAATGAAATCTGTGCATCTGCATGAATAATCCACACCGCTCTCCTGCACATCTCCCCACGTCCCGGAGGAACCGCCTTAATGAGGCTGCACGCCGCGCTCCGGATCCTCAGAGAGGGACCAGACCCGATTTGGGTTATGTTCTGCAGAAACGCTGTTGGATGGAACGTTAACTCCATCCATCCTCTGAATTTACACCCCACACCCGGACACACCGCTCAAGAATTATTGGCACCCTCTGTGCAGAGGGCAAAGATCATAACCGGCGGGTTTTTTAGCTTCAGTTCACCTTTAAAACATGACAGAACCTCCCAGAACCCAAAGGACATTCCTACATCGAGAGAACCTTCAGCTTCCTGTCTTATGGAATCTTTTGTCCACCTCTCTGGTTCTCAGTGGGTTCTCGACCTTCATTAGGGACACCACAGTAGTACCGGATGGTTGCCCCCTTTCAACATGTCTTCAGCAGCAGTCTGGTACAAACAACCACGTCAGGGTCCGAACCACAGAGATCAGATCGATCGGTCTGCCCCCCGGTGACTCATCTGTAAATGAGGGTGTCTATAAACATGTGGTCACCTGGTGGTGGGGTGATCTGAGGACAGGTCCACAGCTGGCGTCCTCGGTACAAAGCCATGTCCACGTTACATAAGCATGAATACTCTGAGTGCTCTTAACCTCCCATTTTAATCCTCACTGCGGTTCAGGAGTCTCACACAACATCCCACAACTGAGCTCGGTCCAGTTCAGACCCCCAGCTGAAGGTCCTCTGCTGACCATGTGATCATCTCTGATTTAATGACAGTGATGATGATGCTGAGTGATTAAGAGTCCTGTTTTTAAATTCACTTATAAAGTTCAAGGTTCCAAACAGAACCTCTCAGAGTTTAGTGAAGCTTCTGATATTAGACAAGCTGATGATTGTGATGATGATGATGATGATGGTGTGAATCGTTTTTCTTACCAAATTCTGACATGTTAGGACTTTACTCTTCACCTCTCTCTCCAGATGTTGGCACCTCCTCCTCCTCTCCTTCACCTCTGTCTCCTGTGTGAATGATCAACAATGACGGGATGAATTAACAGGTACGAGACTTTAATTCAGTGGTTAAACTAAACGATGAGAAGGGTTTGATGGTTAATGAAGCTCTGTATAATTATCTGCATGTCGTTTGGATGGACTGCGTCATTCGAGCTGCAGTTTAAACAGGAAGCTCCCTAAAGAGAGCGCCGAATGCTACAGGAATAGCAACATGTAGCATCTCTTCCTCTACAGAAGCTCCACCGGAGCGGGGGGGGGGGGGTGGCTGAGGGAGAGAACTTCCATTAGTGTCTGTCTGAAACCTCACACCCACGCAAAGAGAGAGAGAGAGAGAGAGACAGGGAGAGAGAGACTGTTTGTTATTTCCACTCTCATTATTGGTTATATCACGCTCTCTGATCATACAGATGGACTTTGTAGTTCTATAATTACATTCTGTAGTCCATCTGTTCCTCAGTTAGAACCATGGTCTGATCCACTGGTTCCAGCACCATTAACTGATCTGCAGATCTGATATCAGCTGATATGAGGATGGAACCCAGGTTTGAATCTTTTTCAGTTTCTCGGTTGGTTAAATGATTCCGTCGGTGTTGGAGCTCCTCGTGTCTCCAGGCTGTGTGTTCTATTTAAATCTGGGGGGGGGGGTGTTCGAGGGTCCTGCTCTGTTGCCTGGAGTTCAGGTGGAATATCTGGAGAACATCAGGAGCTGAATGAGTTAAAGGCAGCAGCAGTGTGTAAATGTGAAGCCATCTCAGAACGTTCCCTAATGGAACCCAAGCTCTGATTCATCCCGCCTCCGTATCTGTTGTTCTGCCTTCCTGCCCCTCCATCCATCTGCTTCCTGGCTGCTAATCTGCTCCTCTGTTTCCAAATAAACAAACACGGATCTGCCGTGCTGCTGTCGCCGCCGCCGCCGTCGTCTGAGAGGCGTGGGTTCCGCTGTCAGCTGGCGCCCAAACCCGAACGGCCCGCTCGGCTGATTGGACAGCGCTGAGGCCTCGTTAGCGGGGGAGACTCGGAGCACGGCGCGGCCCTCGGCCCACCGGATTATTAATAGAAGGTAGAGTCATGAGGCAGGAGTCGCTCAGCACGCGCTCCTCCATCACGTTCCACTAACGGAGAACCTCGCCCTCCACTTTAACTGGAAGCGCAGTGTCTGAAGGTCCCGCCTTCCTCTCAGGTGAGGATATGAACCCTGAAGTACCTGAAAGAGCTTTGAGGAAGGTTCTTCTGAAATGACAGACCTTTAAGTGAGAAGACTGAACTCTTTGAACTTTTTCTCTTTCATTCATTCATCCAATTTGGAGAACTCAATTGACTTAATCCATGTTTTCGATCCATGATTCGAACCGGGAATCCCCAGCACTGAGAGGAGAACATGCCAACCGCTAAGCCACTGTGCCACCCTTTTGCTCTTTCAGTTCTAGATCATTCCTTAGCTGTTGGGTGAGGAGCGGGGGCACGGCCTTCCCTAAGCTGTTCCCACATGTTAGAACATGTACCCATGGTGAGTGAGGTGATGATCCCCTGATCAGGTGACTGAATGGGGCGTGTTCCGGACCTCAGTTCCTGGTTCTTCTGTTCTCTGTTCAGAATGTCAGGGCAGCTGTAGGTGGAGCAGCAGCTCATAAATAATGAAAACCCAGCTGAGTGTCTATACGTCCCCTAACAGCTGGAGAACCCAACTACTGCACATCTCTCAATCAGTCAGGCCCCCTCTGTAACCACGGCAACCAAACAGGTCACATGGTCCCATTTAGAACCAATCCGTTTCACTCAGAGCGATCCAGCAGTACGTTGTGGTTCTGCAGTTCCAGAACGTAGATCCATCTGATTATTACGGTTTGTATAAGATTCATTAGGGTGGTGGATAATTCTCAGCATGGCTCCACCTTACTGCTCCACTGTGAAGAACCAGAAGAAGCACATTCTGTACTACACCATGGAGAACCGTCTCATCTACAACCGGAACCACACCGGGAACCACAAGCTTGGTTCCACCATGTGAAAGCAGAACCTCCACTACATCTGGTTAAGTACAGCATGTAGAACAACCACCCATTTAGAACCAGAACCACGTCTAGTAGAACCAAAACTACACTAACTACACCGTGGACCCAGAACCGTGAGCAGAACCGCTTTAGGTTCTACACAAACTCCAACGGTCAGAACCTCACTCCTGGACTTTTTGAGAAAGAGAGAGAGTAAAGGACATTAATTAATGAAGTTTGCAGAATGTTTTGATGCCGTTTGTGTTGTGACATCACAGCCGTGATGAAGTCCGTTTAAAACTTCATAAAACAGGAAGTTAAATACAGAGTGAGGTTCTAAAGGTTCTGCAGAAAGGCTCGGGTTCATCCAGAGTCTTCAGACGTAAACCAATCTGATACCTGATTAAAAATAATTTACATGCTAAAATTTCACACATCCCCCCCTCGGCCCCCCCACTCTCAGCCCACACGCGGGGGGGGGGGGTTAATGCTGTAATTAAAGCTGATTGGTAATTCAGGGCCACGGCATGATAAACGCACTCCCTGAACATCAGCGTTCGTCCAGCAGCCGCCGGCCGTGGAGCGGGGAGGCGGAGGACGCGCATGCACACGAGACGGTGGAGAACCCGGCAGATTAAAGAAAAGACAAACAGAAGTGAGACGCAACACCGAGAAGAAGGAATGGATGTGGACGTGTACCGTAGAGATGGAGGTTCTACATCCCGAGACCTGAGATGGTACGATACTGCATGCTCCTCTGCTCCGTCTCCCAGCTGCTGTTTGCTCTGGGTGTGGAAATGTCAGCCTGCACTGGGCCTGCGTATCTCCCTCTCTCTCTCTCTTATTCGCTCGCTCACTCGCTCTGTCACTCACCATCTCTCTCTGCAGAAACCTCACCACTACCTCCCCCAGCGTGCATTATGCCCAGCCTCCATCCTCCACCCACCTCCCCACGAGAGAGAGACGGGCAAAAAGCAGAGAGAAAACCAGAGAGAGAGGGAGTGAGAGAGGGCGAGAGAAAGAGAGAGAGAGAGACAGAGAGAAAGGTGATAAAAGGCTGGGGATCTCCAGGGTGTCATGGTGAAGTCATGACCCCTCTCGTCGTGCACCAGGAGCAAGCACGCCTAACCAGGGAGCCTAATTAGTAACAAGTGCCATTAACACCACTCTTTCTCTCTCTCTCTCTCTCTCTCTCTCTCTCTCACACACACACACACACACACAGCGGCAGTACGGAGCAGCGAGATACAGCACTCTGCTTTTCCTCCTGCAGCAAAAAGCCTCTGAAAGCCTCTTCCTCCAGAAGGAAATCCCGCCCCCTCATGCTGCTCACGTCCAGGTGACACAGAGCCGTCTCCAAACGACTCCCGATTCAGTTCATCACACCCAGCAGTGACACACACACACACACACACACACACACACACAAAACCTTCAGACTGTATTAACAGCATTAATTCCACATTTAAAAAAACATAACCCCCCAACACAGTCGACACACACACACACACACACACACTCTCTCAGATCAGTCACCTTGACTTCCATGACCACACCCCTCACCGGTCACAGCCATTCCACAGGTACTGACTTCTCCCCCTCCCCACCACTCCCCCCCACACCCCCCCCTCTGTGAACCACACCCCTCACTGATCAGGACTCCACCCACTGCCTAAGAACACACACTGCTCCACCTGCCGCACCGCCGGCCTGAGAGGGCGTTCTCCACCGGGTCTGACTTTCAGTCCCATCATATCAGGTTGCCTGGCAACCAAGTGCACGCTGCACGCTGCAGATCGGGTTCTGCATTCAGCTCCGTCACTGACTCACGGGTGCAGCCTCATCTGCAACACGATTTAAAGATGGAGGGCGTGATGTAACGGGCGGCTCTCAGACGCGTCGCCGTGCACGGCAAATCGGCAGCCTCGGCCTCGCTGCACATGCTCCGTGTGGAAGCCTCTCTGGATTTTTAAAAGCTTTGAAACTGAGGAACGTGGAAACGGGCGCAGAGAGATGCAGATGCCAGCCTGATGCGTTCCCCTCAGATGTTCTTAATGATCGCGGATCAGAGGGAGCTCAGTGATGTCACCGAGCGCAGGATGCTTTTATATTTCATCACCTGCAGATATACATCTGAATAAAAGTCATCGCCATAGTAACCGTCTGCCCGCCTACATCACATCAGAGTTTGTACTTGCAGTCAGAATGCAGACAGAAGAAAGCCCCTGAATGGGTCAGGTGATCAGTCGTTACGTCCCACTGGGTCGTTTCGGTGAAGCAGCCATTCTGAGGTGTCCTTATACTTTAGCTGCTCTTGGGTATTTTAATTCTTAATGTCTCAGTGAGGACATCACTGTGTTCTTGGCCACAGGGCAGCGCCGTGGTCAGCTGCTCTTTCATTAGCCTTCCTGTGTTAATGGTGAGTTGGTTGCCGGGGCAACGGATGCGCTAACGTTATTCTGTGATCCTCTCGGGACCTTAGACCGCCTCCTGCAGGTTTGGGGTGTTTTTCTTTCTTTCCATGTCTTATGTAAATATAGGAATCTTACCAGGGAACCACAGCGCTGCCCGTGCTGCCGCAGATCCGCCACCTCCAGCTTTAGCGCTCGGTCGGTCTCTTCCAGGTGTTGAAATCGGGTCACATGGTGAGCCTGGTGAGCGGGTGGAGTGGGGGGCGTGGGTGGGGGCACAGCACGCTGGATCAGCTGGAACAAAAATCAATTCCACAGAAATAAAAATCAGCAAGCAGTACCGACATAAGCCACACGGGGGCAACCTGTCGACCAGCCAACACCCACCTGATCCACAGCGGTGAGGTGTGTGTGTGTGTGTGTGTGTGTGTGTGTGTGTGTGTGTGTGTGTGTGAGGTGGGATGGGGGAGTTACTATGAAGCCTGTGTTCACTTCATGAATAATGGAACATTCTATTCACCCTGAGAGAAGCATTTCAACATGATGTGTTCACCACCGTGCTTTACAGTGGGTGTGCTTTATCAGTGGGTGTGGTTTATCAGTGGGTGTGCTTTATCAGTGGGTGTGCTTTATCAGTGGGTGTGCTTTATCAGTGGGTGTGCTTTATCAGTGGGTGTGGTTTATCAGTAGTAGGGCTGGCTCTGATGAGACTATTTAATGTAACTCACACACACACACACACACACACACACACGACATGTGTACAGAGTCACATGCACACATTCATTATACACACATGCATATGCATCAAACATGTAGACAAACACATTACACACACATGTAAAAACACACACACACACACACACACACACACACACGACATGTACACATCTGTGCGGCACCGTGTCCTCGACCGGACAGCGAGTGAACAGAGAGAAAAATAGAGGGCAAAGGCAGCATCACTGTAGTACCGCATGTCTGTCACACACACACACACACACACACACACATTAGCACTGCAACAGCTAGCTAGCACCTCAAGCACATGCTCAGCGCCTACACATTGCAACTGTGCAAATGGTGTGTGTGTGTGTGTGTGTGTGTGTGTGTGTGTGTGTGTGTGTGTGTGTCTGCACAAGCGAGAGATGTACTGTACCTTACGGCCTGCAGCTTCCCCTCTTCCTTTTTTATCCTCTCACATCATCCTCACCAGCTGCCAGGAGTGGCACACCGTGTGCCAGTGACGACACGTGTGAGTGTGTGTGTGTGTGTGTGTGTGTGCGTGTGCGTGTGTGCTGTGAGAGCATCTCCAGGCTCAGGAAGAGTCGAAGCATGGAATTACTCACGCTTTCTCTCTCTTATAGACACACATGCGCATGCTCAGCATCTCTCTCTCTCACACACACACTCACTCACACACACACACACACACACACACTCACACACACACTGGATGTAAAGGCACTGCTGCAGACTCTACAGATCCCCAAAACATGATGTGCTGAACACTCTGTCATCCAAATTACATTTTGCGTTAATTTATTTTAATTATTTTATTAATTGATTGATTGATTGATTTATTGCTTTATTCATTTATTATTTAATTGAATCATTAAGTTGTGCATTTATTTGTTGATTTAATGTATTGATTGATCATTTCAGCTTTATTTTATAACCAGTTATTTCGATTTAAATCACTTGTTGGTGGAACGGTTCCTTTGCAGAACCTGTTATTAACATCATCTGTTCCACACGTACCATCTTTCATTAGAGAAGCTGAATTACTCTGGATCAGCGCATTAGCATGTTCTCCCTCAGCCTGTGTAAATCCCGGGACTCACATGTTAAATTTGCATGACTGAATTTTGTTAGAAAGTGAAATGTGAGAGAGGAATGTTCTCGCAGAGCGGTGCATTCGCGGCTCTGAAGCAGCATTGAGGCGCTGTGGCAGCTGAGGGTTCGACCATGTCCCCAAACTCAGAGTATTTCAGAATAAGATGATAAGTTTAAGGACAGAGGAACAGAGGTACGACCAGTCCTTGAAAAGAACAATCCTGTCCATGCTCCTCTTCCTGGTTGCCTGGCAACTGGCTTTAGTGCCACCCCTCCCACCTACAGGGGCGTGCCCAGTTCCCCTGGGAGCTTAAATGCAAACACATCAGTTCAAGCTGCCATGTAAATTCACAGCGAGACCTGTGAGCTAAATCAATATGCCACAGGGATGAGACCTGATTGGTCGACAAGCTGTAACCGCACCCCCTTCCCCCAGTTTACACGCCATTACTCATGGCATGCCACCTTTCACTGAATGGCACGCTCTCTGGACTGATCACTCCACCGTGGCTACTCCTCTCAGGAGGATGTGACATGTTCAGTGCGCTGGTGCCACCTTGCGCTCCGAGTGAGGGTTCACTCCAGTGAGTGGAGTCTAAAATGCAAATGAGCCTGCAGTCAAAAGGGCGTGGCTTTAGTTTCTTATAAAGATGAGCCAAAAAGAGAGTCAATAGTGAAAGCCCTGAGAACATAACGGGACATGTATCGGTTACAGACCGCAGCTTTAACATTAAACACGTCCAACACGGGTGTATAACACAGTATTAAATCACATGACCTGTGCTCAGTACCTTCTCTCTGTTGCTTGTACGGCTGACATTACAAGCTGCAATGACGGACAGCTGTCTTCTGATCCACAGAAGTTCAGACCGAGACTGACGTAGCAGTTCCTCCACCCCAAGCTTCTGCCCCCGCATCCTCTGGATGAGTCTTATCTGGAAAAACGAATCGAAAGCTGAACAGTGAAGTCATAATAATTAAAGTTAAAATTACAGTGAAGCATGGTGGAGGCACCGTCAGGATGGTGGAGGGAAACCCTCAGTGTATCACGGGGATGGAGGTGATCAGAAAATACTAAAACAACACGTGGAGGAGCAAGTGATGATAAGTGGTCCTCCACCTGAACCCCAGAGAACGTAGCGGCGTACGAGACCTTCAGACCTGACAGACTTACTGTGAGAAGCTTGTGAAGGGTTCCTCCAGTCACTTCCTCATGAGTGAGAATGGTGACATCCTGTTTCTTCTTCTCATCTCAGTGTGGAGGAGACCTCAAGGTGGTTCATCCTCAAGCTGGTGCTTCATTGGAGCGGCTTCTGATGGTCCAGTTTCAGTCCATCGCTGAGATTCTCACCTTAAAGTGTAGGTGGGTAAAGGGGCATCGAGACTGGCAGCAGTGAAACAGACTCAGCCTCTCTCTCTCTCTCTCTCTGTGTCTGTCTCTCTCGCTCCGCGTCTCTCTCTCTTGTGTGCTTCTCGCTGTGTCACCATATGCCAAAGTAATACGACAAGCAGAGAAACAAGAACAAAGATAAATAAGTGGACAGTGGATGAACTCAGTGTTCACTCAGAAACACTCTGAATTAAATTGCACGTGTGTTCTTTTTCAGGATGTTCTGGAGGTGAGAGAGCCACCTCTCTTTTACACCGGCTCTAAATTTAGACAAACTTCCCTGCTGTTGAGGCTAATAATATCCTGATTGTAGTTTCCACCCTCATGCCCACACCTCCACCCTGACACCAGTCATAGATCACAATGATTCAGCTACAAAACAACAGACCAAAAGTATGTGTCCTGCTTTTCTAAATACATCATGTGAGTGAGCGTTTTGATTTAGAGTGATATGCCTTTTCCAAACTGGTGGCAACATTTTGGGGAAGGCCTATTTCTGTTTCATGGTCTGTGTGTTTATAGGTTGGTTTATTAAATTCAGGTCAATTATTTTTGTTACCAAGGTGTTACTACATAATAACTTCAGGAAGAGCAGTTACTGAACCATATCCACCACCTTCTGATTCTGATTCTTATAAAATGTTATTACATGTTTTTTAAACATCAAAGTAAACTCTATAAATAATATTCACGGTATTTGAACAGTTTATTGTGACACAGGCAGCTGTTTAAACTGTTATTACACTGATGCTGTGGTAATGAGATATTGTTATATAATTACTTAAATAGTTTTGATGAAATGAATTAAAGGTTTGTTTAAACCTGACCCTCCATGCCAACCCAACGCTCGCGCCTCTGTTAGCATCCGTTTCTATGGCTGCAGCTTTAGTCCCCCACGTTGGCTGGTCTTAACCAATCACAACTCGGCATGGCTGTCGAAGCCGTTTGAATCAGCCAATCAGATGGACAGAACAGCTGCGCCTCACGGAAGAACCGTCCGGGCTCGTAACAGAAACAGTTAGCTCTGTGGCTAACGGAGTGGTTTAGATATTTTAATTTAAAATAATTACACGGACTGTGAATGATTTTCAGATGGTAAGAAACTTTATGTGATGTTTGCTGTGTTCAAATATTTAATCATCTCAAAGCTGCTTGATTTATAAGACAGTACGTCGGTTTAAAGAGATGTGGTTCCGTTCCAAACCGCACACATTCTACTAAGTAGTGCTCTAAGAGTTCGTTAGTGAGTATCACCTGTCTTACACTTCCACTTCACTTCGTAGGGAGGGAGTGTGTGATTTGAGACTCGGCTGCTGTCTCATTAGGACGGTTACCGTCAGTCAGCCTGAAGACGCGAATACAGTCCTTTAGACTTTAATTGTTTTTATGACACGGAGCGTTAATTACAGAATTGTTGAAATCATTCGTCTTTTAAACGTTTTAATCATTTTCAGGTTGAAAACTAAAACTTTTTCAGACTGTTCCACAGACCGGTTTATCGTTATATTTAATGTTAATGTTATTCTCTCCGTGTTTTTAACGTAAAAAAAGATAATAAAAAAAAAAGGCAAGTTAAGTTGTAAATGTCTAACACATCATAGTGGTTTTAATGACATTTCTGTAGCAGAGCTCTAAAGAGAGGCGGCACGGTGGCTTAGTGTTTAGCACGTTCGCCTCTCAGCGCTAGGGATTCCCGGTTCGAATCCCCATCTGGGTGGAGTTTCCATGTTCTCCCCGTGTCCTCCGGGTTCTCCGGTTTCCTCCCACAGTCCAAAAAACATGAATCAAGTCAATTGAATTCTCAAAATTGCCCCCTATAGAGTGTGTCTGTGAGTGAGTGTGTGCCCAGCGATGGATTGGCGCCCTGTCCTGGGTCTATCTCCCCTGGATGTGCATGGGGAACCCCACCGCGACCCTAATAGAGGATAAGCGGGAGATAATGAATGAGCTCTAAAAAGCATGTTCACTTACACCAGAACATTAAACCTCATTAACTTCATCTTAAAGGGCATCGTCCATGTGTCACCTCAAAACATTCAGTTTATTCATCAAAAAGCTTAATATCAGCTTCACAACACCCCAATGTTCCTTAATAATAATGTTGTCTGATCTCTTTTTCATAATAAGAGGTATCAGAATGTTTTCTGATCTAGTTTTGACTTCTGTGCAGAACACAGCCATGAGAACCAGCACCGCCTCCCCGCCACCGCTGCATGTCCACGTGAACGACAGCACGCCCGTTCACGTCCACGTCAAGAAGAACACGAAGGCACCTCAGGTGTGGGATGTTCTGATAAACATGTGACCCCATGACCTCCTCTGACAGAAATGGAACCTGTTGTAGCCCACCTTCCTCATTCTGACCTGCTGTTCGTTTAATCTGGGATGTCATGTCTTTCGTGCCTGTGCAGGGGAAGCTGAAAGGAGGTTTACGTTCCACCGCTAAAATAAAGACGAGAGTGCCGTGGATTCCACCGGGAAGAGCCTCGACGCGAGAACCTACATACAAGTGGGAGGTGATTTATTATAAAAAAGCACCACATACACAAACCTGAAGGTGAAGTCATATATCTGAATGTGAACCGGTTTCAGGGCACCACTCATCGGTTGGAGATCACACCTCTGTCCGATCCAGAGGGGGCGAGGTCGGCCCTGCGCGTGGAGGATCTCTCCACTGATGAAGAAGTGGCTCTGCACGGGCGCATTAACCAGTACGAGAAGAAGATCGAGAGCTTGATGACGGAGGTCAGCTCACTGAAGAACGAGGTCCGAGGCAGCGTACAAAACCACGTGCTCTGTTCAACCTCAGATCACACGGAGATGTTTGTTAGATGATCATGTGGCCGTGTTCACAGGTGGAGCTGCGAAAGAAGGAGCAGATGTTGGAACGTCAGTCCGAGCGCCTGAACGCCTCGCAGCGCGTCATCGCCGAGCAGGAGGAGGAGCTGGCCGAGGTCGCCAAGGAG
This sequence comes from Corydoras maculifer, assembly GCA_019802435.1. Lineage (NCBI taxonomy): Eukaryota > Metazoa > Chordata > Actinopteri > Siluriformes > Callichthyidae > Corydoras > Corydoras maculifer. The sequence goes on from JAFMOD010000112.1 coordinate 42,495, forward strand.
CTGGAGATCACAGAGCGAGAGAACACGCTCCTCCGAGAGTCCATGGAGAAGATCCTGGAGGAGAACAGCTACAGCAGGTGTGAGGGGCTGAGAGCAGCTGCAGCTGATGAGCATGTGGTGGAGAACAGGGCGTATAATCACATGCTGGCATCTGCACTCAGGTTAGAGAGGGAGAATCTGCAGCAGGAGAAGGAGTCGCTGCTTAAGAAGCTGCTGGAAGCAGAAATGGACAGCACTGCCGCTGCTAAGCAGGTTCTGGAGCTCCGCGACGTTCTGAGTAAAATCTCCAGAGCTGTGAGTCACACAGAACATCTTCTAACTCTTTAATTCCAATGCTTATCATTCATTACTGAATTAAAACACAGGATTTAATGTTAGAAGCTTTTATTAAATGTGCTGTGCATAAAGAGCTCTGATTGGCTCTTCAGGAAAAGCGCACACTCGGGGCGGAGTCATCGTTGTTGGCACGGCAGAAGGATCTGCTGCTGCAGAAACTAGAGACATTCGAGAGAACGAACCGAACACTTCGACGCCTTTTGAGGGAGCGGCATGAACAGGAGGTATGCTGTTTCGTCCAGCAGGGGTCAGTGTGTCGGGGTTACTGTGATGCTGATTTCTTCTTTACCTGACAGATGGACTCGCTCCAGCTGCTGGAGCAGAAAGACTCTCTGCTGAGGAGGCTGACGGACGTTGAGGCTGAAAATGCGGTCAGTTTGGGTTTATTTTATTATTTTGGTACGTTATGAATAAAAGGCTCTGTATGATGTGATTGTAATAAAGCAGAGTTATATCAATGAGTACTTCAGTGAAGTAAGCCTCACTCACAAGGTATAGGTTTTCTTTTGATCTTTAAATCTGTCAAGCTCTGACAGGAGATCCTCCTCTCTGCAGCATCTTCAGGTGAAGCTCCAGGATCACGAGAGGGAGCTCCATCAGCTCAGCTCCCTTTTGGAGAGTGAGAAGGTACTGAGATGATCCTCATTGGCATGTTCTCACACAGTAACTTACCGCATTAAGCTACCACACTGTTCCAGGACAACGTGAAGACCAGCAGCGAGCTCTCGAAGGCTCTGGAATCGACCCGAGCTCATCTGCAAGGCCAGCTACGGAACAAAGAAGCGGAGAACAACCGTCTGTCAGTACAGATCAAGGTGATTGATTAATACTGCATCCCTGTATCAATGCAGCAGTTCAGAATACAGAGTTATCATCCTGGACTTCTCTTTCATGGTAACCGGTTCAGAACCTGGAACTTGCAGCCCGCCAACATCAGGAGGAGCGTGAGCAGGCACAGGAGCAGCAGCGGGAGCTGAAGCTGCGAGCCGACGCAGATAAGGACGCCTTAAAGAAAGCCACACGCGCCCTGAAGCAGCGAGCGGAGCGCAGCGAGGACACGGCGGGACAGCTCAGCGCCAAGATAACAGAGATGGTGAGAGTCCCTGTGGTGTTTGGGTTCTGCTGGTGTAAGGGATTCCATGGTGCTCCAACATCACGGTCTTCAATCCGATCCACAGGAAGTTCAGCTGGCCGAAGCCGTTTCCACTGCCGAGACCTGGATCAGTCGGCACGCCAAAGAGCTGAAGGAGAAAGGACAGCTGGATGTGGAGATCACTGTCCTCAACAAGTCAGCGAATGAGAGACATTTACATCTCTATTTATTCATTTTATGTAAATGATTTCTGGTTGGATGCAGGATAACTTTCACATCTTTGTCTTTTAGTCGAATCACAGACCTGAACCAGCAGCTCCACCTGCAGGAGGAGAAGGTACGAGCTGAGCGAGAGGCTCTCCTGGACCGACTCCACATCCTCACGTCTGAGAGCACCACCATCAAACTGGAGAACCAGAGCCTCAAGGTGAGATCACCACCATCTGCCTCATTAAGAGCTTAATGTTATTGATCTGACCCTCTGCTGTGATGATGATGATGATGATGATGATGATGATGATGGACGTCTGTGCAGGCCACTCTGTCAGCGCTGGAGGAGAAGCTCTCTCTCTCCCGCTCTGAGGTGGAGCAGGTCAAAGCCTCTATTAAACAGTATGAAAGTTTAGTGGACAGTTATAAGATCCAGGTGAGTTCAGGAGGCGGAGCTTAACAAGGAAACTCACACACAGGTATGACTAAGAGGTAACGAGGTCTCCTGTCTGGACTTTAGCTGCAGAAGACCCGCGCCGAGGCAGATGAGTACAGCTCACGCATGCAGCAGGCAGAGCGGGAGTCCCGGGTTCTGAGGGAGGAGCTGGACCAGGAGCTGGAACATGGCCGCAAACAGATGCTGGGGCGACTGAGCGAACTGGAACCGTTACCCGAGGCCCTGAGGCGCACCGAGCTCCAGCTGCAGGAGGTGCAGGAGAGGGAGCGCACGCAGGACCGGAGGAGCACCGAACTCACGAGCGTCCTCACTGACCTGCGGCTGAAGGTGTGTGTTACGTTACATTAGATGATTCTAACATTCGGGTGGCATGATGAAGGTAATGACACTCTGAGCAGGTGGAGCAGCAGAGCACTCAGATGGAGACGGTGCAGCAGAGGAACGCTGTCCTCCTGGAGGAGAACAAACAACTTCAGAACAAACTGGATGGGCTGGACAGGTAACTCCACAGGTCCATCTCTCTCTGTATATCTTCATGTCTCCTTTTCATGTTTTTTTGTCCTCTCACCTGTTCAAAGTTTTGATCTTTTTAATGTTCTCCTAAACAGAAAGTTGGACGAGGCAAACTCTCAGAACCGAGACCTCATCCAGGTGATAGCAAAGCGAGAGGAGACCATTCTCACCAACCAGCTGCGACTGGAGGACAAGTCGCGAGAGTGCACGGTCCTGAACCGACAGCTGGAGGAGGCGCTGGAGGACACCAGGAGACAGGTGTGTATACAGGTACACTAAGGCATCATCGTCCAGCATCAGTGTCTGAGGACCCCTGTATGTCAGATGTGAGGGCGGTTCTGATGTAGTTGTGGTTTGGTTCTGATGTAGTTGTGGTTCGGTTCTGATGTAGTTGTGGTTTGGTTCTGATGTAGTTGTGGTTTGGTTCTGGTGTGGTTCTGATGTAGTTGTGGTTTGGTTCTGATGTAGTTGTGGTTTGGTTCTGATGTAGTTGTGGTTTGGTTCTGATGTGGTTCTGATGTGTAACAGATGTCTCAGACTCGAGACAGAGCAGCTTCTAAAGAGCGTAGTGCTCAGAGCAGAGTGATGGAGCTGGAGACCCAGCTGAGCAGAAGTACTTCAGAGCTCAATCAGCTCCGCAGAGCTAAAGACGAGGTGAGTCCTCCTCCCGCACATCACACCACACGTTCTGAACGTCCTGCAGCACTGACCTCCACCTTTAACTCCACCACACAGTGTGAAACCAAACCCTGATTAATAATCAGACTCATCACACAGCAGCTTCCCCTATGACTCTGTACTGCTCTCTCTCTCTCTCTCTCTCTCTCTCTCTCTCTCTCTCTCTCTCTCTCTCTGTCTCTCTCTCTGTCTCTCTCTCTCTCTCTCTGTCTCTCTCTCTCTCTCTCTCACTCTGTCTGTGTGTTTTATGTTAAATCAGTTTTACATTTATTCATTTAAATAAAGAGTTCAGGTTCTAAAGTATTGCTGTGGTTACCTGTGGGGGTGGGGGGTTCTGTTCTGTTGTCCTGAGTGGAGTGTTTACTGTGGGCGTGTCCTCAGGCGGAGAGGAGACATCAGAGTCGTTTGCAGGACGTTAAGGACCGTTTGGAGCAGTCAGACAGTACCAACCGCAGCCTGCAGAACTACGTACAGTTCCTCAAAGCTTCATACGCTAGTGTATTTGGGGACTCGGCCCCCTCCGGGTCCTCCCTTAGGGCCCGCCCAGCCATATGAGAGGAGTGTACCACTGCGCCTCAGGTCACACACACACACACACACACACACACACACACACACACACACACACTCATCAGTGTGCAGTGCACCCACCTGAGTTCATATGAACTCACATTATAATGCAAATAAGAACCGACAGCTGTTCTGTTCAGGACAACACTACAGATGTAAATGAGAGGGGGGGTCAGGTGTGGATGGGGAGGGGGGTACTGCAGATGAGCACTTTACCTTCTGATGTGGAGACAGAGGTGTGTATGGATCACCGGATCTCTTTGATCTCTGGGACTTTTTCTTTTGTAAAGTTTCGGGTGTTTTGTTTGAGATCCAGTGGAACTGTGTTTAGATCACATGGTGCTTTAACAAAGACAGAAAGTGCTCTCTGTTTACATTCAGAGAGCATCATGTTCTGATTAACTGTTTACACACTCACACACACACACACACACACACACTACAGAATCTGTGTTTACGTCTCTGATCCAGGAACAGCTGAGTAAAGTGTAAAAACTCCCACTAAAGGATTTCATCAGAACACGGCTCACTCCAACGTGTCTCTATATTCTTTTATAAATGTAAATGTATGTTTTATTAATGTTTATTAAAATATAAAGTTTAATTAAACCATATGAATGTTTAATCATTTCAGATTATATAAAACCTCATATTATAAGCTGCAGTTCTGTGAGTAACCAGCAGAGGCTCACCTTCACATCATACATCACTAATACTGTGAGACACTGATTCACTTTAAAGCAGTGTTTAATAAAAAACCATCACAAAATATATAAAGATTCATATAAACAGAACATTCTTTAAACTACAAACAATACATGTACAAAAAAACAAATTTGTGTCTTTTATCCAGCAGAGGGCGCAAATCAATTCTGCATATAGCTGTGAGAATGTGGGTGTATGATCAGTGTGAGGGCTGCACTGTGTGGATGATGGATGATTGAAGGTGTTTGGTGTTAGGCTGTAGGTAAGCGGGCTGGAGGTCTGAATGAAGTCCCTCTCTTGCTCATGGCTCGGGCGGCGGTCTGAAGAATCACCATTCTCCTCTTCATCTTCATCATCTTGCGTGACTGGTCCCTCAGCTCCAGCTCGTACTTTCTGACCTGCAGCTGGAGGGTGAGTAGCTTCAACCTGTTTGACTTTTCTATCAGAGCCATGCGCTTCTTACAGTCACATGATCCCGAAGGGTCAGGGGGCAGAGTCGCAGGTTCAGCTCTTATATTACTGCAGTCATCTGAAACGTCCATGTCCTGTAACACACACACACACAGTGATTAAATAATGAACTGACGTATTAAATTCAGGTGCACAAATCTGTACTGTGAATACTGTATGCTGTTAACTGTGGGAACAGTTTGGGGAAGGCCTGTTTCTGTTTCACACACATTTACACCTCCTAAAAAGTAGATTAGGTAACTCTAAGACAAGGACCTAGAATGGGGTGTCCCAATACTTTGGAAGGTAAATGGTCTATAAAACAGAATCCATAACAGATCAATTAAAGCTCGATCAGTTTAATAAAGATGAAATAAACCCAGCGGACTGACCCTGGAGGAGAAGACCGTCGGAATGGCGTGATGGAGCAGACGACCCGACTCATCAAAGCACTCCGGAGTGAAATGTTCTGAACACAGAGCGTCAGAACCTGCTGGGCTCCAGGGTTCTGCTCGGCCCATGCTGGAGATCCACTGATGAAGCTGCTCCTCGTCGTGAGGGAATCTGAAACACGATGGCTCTCATCAGTCTGTTCTCCCTAATGATGAGGAGGGTGATGAAGCAGACCTACCTGTGGAGCAGGACGCCGTGACTCTCCGTGTTCCTGCAGGCTGAGCATGAAGACATGTTCTCCTGAAGCTGTGGACTCACCACACTGAGGACAGAGCAGCTTTTATACAGGAACCTCTGAGGTCAATGGTCCTGACACCATGTGTGGGGGATGTGATTGGGGGTGGGGGGTCATCAGCACCACCTTCTCTATTTCTGTGTAAACGCGGCTCTCCTGATTTACATCTGAACCGTTCCCTTCAGTTTATTGTTCACACGGTTCAGGAACCGTCCTCTGTTCCTCAGTTACAGAAAATCTGAACTATAAAAATAATAATGATTTACTTTAAAGATTCATGTTGCGTTTGCTTAATCAGCATTATTCTGAATACTTTATTAATCCCATCATATGATTAGAGCTTATTACACTCTTATTCATCTGCAATAATTAAATGACTATGAATTTGTTTTATTCTTTTTTAATGATTTAACTTTTTTTATTAAATGAACAGTGTTCAGGCTCTCATGTTTAAATTAGAACACTGTAATAATGCAATTATCACAGATGCACCATTAAAGAATTATAAAACTCTAAAATGATAATGAACACTTTAGGGATGCTCCTTTTCTGTTCCATCATGTCTACTGCAGTGCACAATGTGAGATCCATAAAGACATGTCAGCAAGAGTTTGGATCATTTTTGAGATGAACTAGAACAGAGATTATGAGCCTCCTGGATAAATCTGTAAGGATTTCAGAGACATGCTCCACCATCTTACACAAAACCTTTATGTAAGTGGTGTCCTGACTGAAGCATGCACTGTGTTCATGTGTTAGTGTGTGTGTGTGTGTTTCTGACTCTGGTTGAAACTCATTTACACTCTGTATTCAGAGTGTTCAGTGATCAGGGTTCAGGTGAACCGTTCACCCCCCCCCCCCCCGAACAGTTTTAGATGGGTGTGACTGAGGTGCCACCCGGGAACTGAATCTTAAACTTAGCAAATCTCTAAGTGTGTGTGCTGATCAAACTCTATGATCTAATTCATTCATTCATTATCTCCCGCTTTATCCTCTATTAGGGTGGCGGGGGGGTTCCCCATGCCCATCCAGGGGAGAACATCTCGGGCGCTGGGCAGATAGACCCAGGACAGGGCGCCAATCCATCGCTGGGCACACACTCACTCACACAGACACACTCTATATGGGGCAATTTGGAGAATTCAATTGATTTGATCCATGTTCTTGGACTGTGGGAGGAAACCAGAGAACCCGGAGGAAACCCACCCAGACACGGAGAGAACATGGAAACTCCACCCAGATAGGGATTCGACCCGGAATCCCTAGAGCTGAGAGGAGAACGTGCTAAACACTAAGCCACAGTGCGGCCTATGATCTAATTGGTATAATTAAAATAATAATCACTGTGATTAAGGACTTGTAACCCCCCCCCCCCGTTTCTTAGTTAGAGATGGACTTTGTAGTTCTGCGGAATGTAGTCCTCTGATCTGATCACGAAATCAAAAGAGGAAAGTGAAATAATCAGATTAACATGTAAACCCTGAGGAGCTCGTTTAATTAACACCACTGTGTCGTCTTTATTAATAAAGCTTCATTAAGACCTTCGTTCAGAATCGTCGCCGCTCGGAACTCTTCGGAACGGAGCCGCAGAGCGTGACGTCACCGCCGGCGCGTGGCTGTCTGCCTCAGACTGCGGTGCCTTATATAATCCGGAGAAGAACGATTCCCGGGGAAAGAGTCGACTCCGATTCTTACTTCATCTATTGTAACGTATGGAGCCGGATCATGGAGTCGACTCGGTGTTTATGGAGGTTGTTTGTGTGCTGTATCAGTGCACTGTGTTCGATGTTACACACTCCACGAAACACAGATCCTCTATCACCGGAATACTTACAGACGATGGTGTAAAATAAACCCGTAACAACCAGACTTTTATAGATTTAACGACATGTCTGTGTTTTAATATGAATCTGAAAATTCACCTTGAAGAGCCGATTCCTGATGGAAGCGCGTTTTAAAGAGCCGTCCTCACGAATCGGCTCGATTTGAATCTGAATCGCAGAGCGTTCGTGCGGCTCGACGGAAGGAGAGAGCTCGGTTACGTGTTCAGTGTGTCATTTGAGGAGTCGGTTCTTTGAGCGTTCGATCAGATCGTGTGTTCGAGCAGCGCGCCTGGCTGATTTTAGCTGATTATTGCTGGTTATTCCTGGTTTTTGCTGATCGTTTGTTGCTGGTTGTTTGTTGCTGATTGTTCCTTCATTCGAGGTGAGAGTTTTAATCGTGAGTTTTAATGATTAAATCAGATGAAAGCTTCAGATCGGGATTCCGTGTTTAGGAGGGATAGCTGAGGTAGAACGTCTGCGCGCGCCGAGGGTCCCGGATGTAGCGCCGCGGCTCGCTGATAATTAGAAGAATGTTTTATTAATTTTTTCACTTCTTTGATCTTTTAATTAAACTGCGGAGTGTTTTCGGTTTATTGTATTAATCCGCATCATTCTCTGGTGTGATGGAGATCATTTCGCTCACTGCGCTAACACGGACCTGCTTTTTCTGCAGCGTTTTGTTCTTAAAACAGAATTTTAAAATAAACCGCGTTCTGCTTCATCAGATTTATAATTAATCATAATTAATAAACTAACAGCGGGTTTTAATGAGCGGGTTCTGTACAGATGTTCTGCATTAAACGCTGTTCTTCTGAAGGTAACGCCGTTAGCCTCCGCGGCTGTACGGTTTACTGTTGCTTAATGATTATAATGTTTTAATGTCTCAGATGTTCAGTCTGAATCCTCTCAGCTGTGCTCTGTAATCTCTGTGTTTGTCTCTGTGTTTTTCTGGATCCTCTCAGCTGTGCTCTGTAATCTCTGTGTTTGTCTCTGTGTTTTTCTGGATCCTCTCAGCTGTGCTCTGTAATCTGTGTTTGTCTCTGTGTTTTTCTGGATCCTCTCAGCTGTGCTCTGTAATCTCTGTGTTTTTGGATGTTCAGTCTGAATCAGGAGACGCCCTGTGAAGGCTGTGTTCCAATCCGCGCTGTAGTGCGTCTGTAGTGTCCCTAAAACAGGCTTCCAAACGAACACCCAGATCATTCTGTAACCTTCAAACATTCTAAAGTTTAAAGTAATCACTTAACATCTAAATAACATTTACGCTTTCTTTACCTTTTCTTTTCGGATTAGTTCTGGGGTCTTGGTTCTGATTTTGAATAAAGTTTGAGTTCTGAGATCAGAATGTTCAGCATTTTACTTCATTTAGTTTTAAAAACATCAACTTTCATTTGCGAAATGATGACGACCTCGTTTATGATGCATTTCAATCATAATGCATGTCAAAGTTGAGTGGGGTGGAGAGACAGCTGGAGCAGGGTGAAACGGTGGGGGTGATGTGAAGTGAAACGTGCTGCAGCAGTCAGCTGATTTAAAGCTGATGCTGGCTCTCTGGAGGACAGACGTCTGGAAAGCATCTTCTGCTCTGACGACATGTCGAGCGTGAGACGGGTGTGGTGCTCGAACCAGAGGCCCCAGAGGAACTGCTGCTTCCTTTCCCTCTCTCTCACACAGAGCAGTGAACCTCTGCTTCATCTCTGGAGCTACACCCTGAACCTGATCTCAGTGCAGTGCTGATGTTTGCAGATGATCCAGGGTCAGAGTATGAATTATTTATACTGAATAACGGTTTGTTCCAGTGAATGGACCGGGCGGAGGCTTAACACAGATCCACCTCACAGTCCCAACTAACCCGACTGACCACTTAACATTATTTCTTCTAGCTTCAGGGCCGCATCAGTTCACAGTAGTCCCACCAGCATCCACCCGAATGTGGTGTAGAGCCTCCCAACCTCAAGTTCTGCTGATTATTGCAGTAAACTCATGTCCTCTGAATGTTCTGCTCAGGTTTCCTAACCTCAGCTCATACATGGATTTGTTTACATCTGTAGATCAGTCTCAGATGAAACCGGTCATGTGACCAGGAGACACCAGCTGTAGATGAATGTTCTTCTGTTGTTAAAAAATGCAGAAGGTCTGAATCTCTCTCTCTCTCTCTGTCTCTCTGTTCTGTACTCATGTAACCACAGTGTTGCCATGTCCAGGTTTATTAAACCCAAACTGAAGGTAACGTGTGTGTGTGTGTGTGTGTGTGTGTGTGTGTGTGTGTGTTTGCAGTGATTATGGTTTATCAGGTTGATGCTTCATCTTGTTTGCACCGTTCTGTGTTTAATGAAGAGAACGTCTGAGTGTGAATCTCATTCCTGTTATCAGCATCTTGTTTTTTGTTTTTGGAGGAACAGAGGAGCGGAGGTCCAAAGTTAGACTCTACAGTAACGCTAACATTAGAGAGGGTGAGACTGAGGTGGGGCAGGTGTGGGTGGCGGGTGGATCCCTCTGGTTCGGTTGTTTCTGGTTTGATGCAGTGCAGATGGAGGTTTCTTCTCCACCCATTTAGATGTAAAGGTAGAACGAAGGCTTCTCTCACAGAACACGTCATGTGTGATCCTCAGCTGAGTGTGGAATGTGGTGGAGAGCAGGAAGGATGGAGTCTGAGGAGAGGAATTTCCTGTGTTGTGATTGTATGTTGTAAGGGGCGGGGCAGGGCAGGGGCGGTTCAGATCGTCCTCCTCACCCACACCGCACTGCAGCCGCCGGGATGCTCTGCTGCTGCTGTACTTCTGCTTAGTCATACAGAGCCACTGATCTGCAGCAGGACCTTCAGGTGGAGGAAGGTTTTCACAGACGTTCTGCATGTGTGATGTGATGTGCATGCTGTGGGGTTTGTGCATGACTCTTACTGTGTGTATGTGTGTGTTTTGATAAATGAAATGTTGTAATCCAGAATGTATTCATTCTATTTCTGTCGTCCTTCATACTGTGTTCTGGTTTGCGTGTGATTAGTTTGGTGCTGGAGGTGCTGTAGGAGGTTGATGGAGGCTCTGTTCTGCAGTATAAATACTCCTCTGGTGGAGGTGCTGAGGAGCACTGCTGAAAGTGGCCTGGTTTTCGGAGCGCTGAGGGGAAGCTGTGCTATTTAAACAGACCTGATTATCTCGACGGATGGAGATGAGGATGGAGGCGGAGTGGGAGGTGGAGGTCATTATGGGAATCAGTTTGAATCAGTTCAGTATGTTGACTCACTGACTGACTCTTCAGTGTGACAGTATGCTGATGCGATGATTCCTCTAATTAGAATAAATGATTTCTTTTGCTGGATTTGAGTGACAGCCGCTGCAGCCAATAAGGAGAGGTCCTGATTGTACAGGCCGTGTTTGGGGGACAGTTTCAGTAACTTTAATTCCCGGATCAGGAGCAGACGGCGAGCCCCTCGGGGTGCGGGTTGGTTGAATTTGTTTGGGTGGGGATGCGTTGCAGCGCTGCAGTGGGTGGGTGCTCATAATGCTGCTCCACCTCCGTTTTGAGGGCGTGAGGTCGGACTTTGGAACAGGAGAGGAGTTAAACAGACGGGAGAACGTTCTCGATGAGGGAGGGAGGGGGGGTGCAGATGGAGGGTGAGGCTCTTATCTTTATACTGCACACAGCTCGGTATCGCCCTGCAGACCCCCTCTCTCGCCCTCTCTCGCCCTCTCTCGCCCTCTCTCGCTGAAACGAAATGTTTTTTAAGCATTTAAAGTAAATTCTTTGTGAGGTGACCTGAGTGAAATCCTGTGATTTAAGAGTGTTCTGTGTGTCACATGTCTGTGATGTCATCAGTGGCACCCTGTTTTATAGTCGTTATAACCTGCTGCGTCAGGACTACCGCCATGATGTCATATCACATGGTACAGGAGGACCTGAGGGGGGGCTGCCCAGGCTGCGTTCTGATTGGTTATTAAAGTGTGGTGGTGATGATGGGACATTTTTCTGGAGTTGTTTCTGGCCGTGTGCCTCTTGTCTTTGTTGCCGTGGCGACGCTCTCTGTATGAGCGAGGTTGTTCTGACCGCTTCCTCTGCCCCCGCTGATTCAGTGCTGAAGCCGTGTATTGATCCAAACCCTGAGACGCCGCTGGGCTTTGGGAACGTTCTCCGTCTTCATCCCTCGTGACTTCATGACCTCGGGTTTGTCCAGCGTCCCTCTGGTTATTCTGCCTCATCTCAGTTAGGATTTGGTTTGCCCTCTGGTGGACAAACTACAGAAATGCCCCGGTTGTGTTGTGTGTTGATTTTGAATCTATTCTGAAGGTTCCTCCGTGTTCCTGTGTTGTACATCAGTCTTTACACTGTCCACTTTATCATGTTAGTGGAGAGTTGGCGCTCCACCCATCACATGGTCGGTTCAGGACTTCAGAAATAGTCCTGCAGAGGCCCACATTCCCAGAATTCCACACAGTCCTGTTTCAGGGTGGAGTCTCATGGCGGTGGGGGTCAGTCAGGCAGACAGGGTGGAGCTCTGTCCTCACGGGTTCTGAATGTTCACCGCTTCATTACGAAATAACACACGTTCCAAAAGTCAGATGGACCGCCGGTGACCAGCCCAGTTGGTGGAGCACGTACAGAGGGGGGTGGCTTTGGGGGCTGACGGCAGCAGTCTCTTTGTGTGTGTGTGTGTGTGTGTGTGTGTGGGAGAGTTGGGGGTTTAGTGTGGAATTTCCGCCGGCCCCTGCGTGAGCTCAGCTGTTCGGGGCAGTTTGTCCCCTGTGTGGTTCTGAGTGCAGCTCTTTTTGCCGGTTCTAAAGGACTGACTCTCTTCGGTAAAAGCCTTCCCGTTATCTGATTGGGTCCTTAATGGTTTACTGTTTGAAGCTCATTAACATTCTGCAGTACAGAGAAACTGATCGTTTGGATTACTGTGACTAATGAAGAACCTAAATGTGAACTCTGACCCTTTATTAGAGACGGCCATCTTCTATCATGTTGAACCTCCGCTGACCTTCAGAACTGACTAAACCTGTGGTTCTGTAGGTTCTGTGTTGGGCCTATGGACCCTCACGTTCTTGTTCTTTAATGTGATTAATGTTTTTTTGTGTCTTATAGAGGATGGATACCAGCGGTTTGAAAGTTCTGGAGACGGCCGAAGACATCCAGGAGCGCCGTCAGCAGGTCCTGGACCGGTACCGGCGCTTTAAGGAGCTGTCAGTGGTGCGCAGGCAGAAGCTGGAAGATTCCTACCGCTTCCAGTTCTTCCGCCGTGATGCAGACGAGCTGGAGAAATGGATCCAGGAGAAGCTGCAGATCGCCTCTGATGAAAACTACAAGGATCCAAGCAACCTGCAGGTGACGAGCATAGCTCCTTGTGGGATACCATTTATATTTGGGATTTCAGTAACATTTTCTTGACCTCGGGGAGTGTGGTCAGGACTTTATTTGAATGTTGAGTTGAAGCTGATGCAGACGGGGTGTTTTGTGTTTCAGGGGAAGCTGCAGAAGCACCAGGCCTTTGAAGCCGAGGTGCAGGCCAACTCCAAAGCCATCGTGAAGCTGGACGAAACTGGCAACCTGATGATCTCTGAGAGCCACTTTGCGTCCGAGACGATCCGGGTGAGCTTTAACTCCGTCTGTGAGATGGCAGAGTGTGTGTGTGTGTGTGTGTGGATTCTAACATGATGTCTGACTTAGTCCTTCACGCCGTACCGGACCGCTCAGAGACCCATTGTTAAAAGTGTCAATTATGGAGCTTACATCCAAGTAGGTGCTGGAGTGCAGTGTTCACTAGTTTCTAGGTGTGTGTGTGTGTGTGTGTGTGTGTGTGTGTGTGTGTGTGTGTGTGTGAGATTCTCTCCTCCTGCTTTTTAACAGCATGTACCTCTCAGCTGCTCCGGCTGTTCTGTGTGTCTGAACGTGTTCCTCTCTGAATTTGAAGAGATCAAAAGCAGGAATTCACTTTAATCTTCATTAGAATAAGAAACCGTGGAGGTGTTTCTGTTGGAGAGGTGAGATGTGTGTGTTAGTGCTCATCATGCGCTCGCTCTCTCTCTCTCTTTTTCTGATAGACAAGGTTGGAGGAACTGCACCGTCTGTGGGACCTGCTGCTGCAGAAGACTAAAGAGAAAGGTGTTCGTCTGCTTCAGGCTCAGAAACTGGTTCAGTACCTGCGCGAGTGTGAGGACGCCCTCGACTGGATCACCGACAAGGTTCGAGAACCCCCGTCCAATCCTGACCTCGTGATAATTCATGTGTTCTGTGAGGTAACGTGATCTGCCTCACCCCGCAGGAGGCCATCGTCACCTCAGAGGAGCTGGGTCAGGACCTGGAGCACGTGGAGGTCCTGCAGAAGAAGTTTGAGGAGTTTCAGACCGACCTGGCAGCCCACGAGGAGCGGGTGAACGAGGTAAACCAGACGGCCGGTAAACTGACACAGGAGAACCACCCGGAGATGGAGCTGATCCTGAAGAAGCAGGAGGAGGTGAACGCAGCCTGGCAGAGGCTGAAGGGTCTGGCTCAGCAGAGACAGGCCAAGCTGTTCGGCTCTGCAGAGGTGCAGCGCTTCAACAGGTACCTCCTCACCTAGAACCCTGAAGTCCTCCTCCTTCCATACAGGACGTGTTCTCAGAGTGTGATCCTGAGGTCACGGTTTCTATCGCTGATCCCGTTGCTCTGCTGCAGGGACGTGGATGAAACCATCAGCTGGATTAAAGAGAAGGAGCAGCTGATGGCGTCGGACGATTTTGGGCGCGACCTGGCGAGCGTTCAGGCTCTGCTGCGTAAACATGAGGGTCTGGAGCGAGACCTGGCAGCTCTGGAGGACAAGGTGAGCTCCTGATCCAGTCTGCTGACCCCTCATGAAATCAGAAATCTCAGAGCTGAGGTGTCAGGGGTCCGGCGTCTCGTTCTGCGTGCAGGTGAACACTCTGGGTGGAGAGGCGGAGCGGCTGCAGCAGACCCACCCTCAGAACGCTTCTCAGATCCACCTGAAGAGAGACGAGCTGATCACCAATTGGGAGCAGATCCGTACGCTGGCGGCCGAGCGGCACACGCGCCTCAACGACTCGTACAGGTCCGGACTCTGATACATCGTTAAGGTTTAAACCCCTAACGAAGCTGAACAGCCTCGGTGTCCCCACTGTGCAGGATGGTGGAGGATCTTTGTTGTGGCGTGTTATAGCTCTGTGCTTCCTCCTCACCAGGCTGCAGCGCTTCACGGCGGATTTCCGTGACCTCACCAGCTGGGTGACCGAGATGAAGGCGCTGATTAATGCTGACGAGCTCGCTAATGACGTGGCCGGTGCAGAGGCGCTGCTGGACCGCCACCAGGAGCACAAGGTGAGCTGTGATGTCACAGATGGAGATGTTATTTCATCCTGGTGACGAGGTTAACCGTGTGTGTGTGTGTGTGTGTGTGTGTGTGTGTGTGTGTGTGTGTGTGTGCAGGGTGAGATCGATGCCCATGAAGACAGCTTTAAATCCACAGCGGAGGAGGGTGAAGCTCTCCTGAACACCGGACACTATGCCTCTGACGAGGTCAAAGAGAAGGTGAGGTCCCCAAATCATGAACTGATTAAAACGGTCAGCATGCATTATATGCACTAAAGTATTGGACCCCCTACAAATTACACTGTTTTAAGGCACACGGTGCGAGAGGGCGTGACCTCATTCTGAATAAACCCCATTAAGGTGTTATTAGTGTCTTATTGCTTTAATTAAACACTTACAAACACTATAATAAAAAACAAGCTTTGATTCAGAAATGTGTTTATTAAAAATCATTAATAATCTGATCTGCCATCACACTGCCATCTAGTGACCAAATTATAGAACATAGTTTATGAAAAAAAACATCGGAAAAATGTATATCACACACAGAGGGGTGTGTTATCATTAATGTCATGACTGGACAAAAAGCTCAGCCAATCAGATTTAATGGGCGGTACTACCTGTATTATAAAGATCGTTAACTGCCCCACTATTTATATTATTATTAAGGACTTATCATTATAGGTTCATACTTTTATTACGTTTTAATTTCATCTTAGTCTTATTACATTAATTTTGTTAACTCTGTGTGTGTGTGTGTGTGTGTGTGTGTGTGTGTAGCTGGCTATTCTAGCAGAAGAGAAGGAGTCTCTGTTGGAGCTGTGGGAGCTGCGCAGACAGCAGTATGAACAGTGCATGGACCTGCAGCTCTTCTACAGAGACACAGAGCAGGTGGATAACTGGATGAGCAAACAGGAGGTGTGTAACTCCCTCACCTCACACAGTGACCCCGTCACACACACCGTAAACACCACCTGTACCGTATGAGCGGGCGGAGCGTAACCGGACGCTGTCCTCTCCGCAGGCCTTCCTGCTGAACGAGGACCTGGGAGACTCTCTGGACAGCGTGGAGGCTTTGCTGAAGAAGCACGAGGACTTTGAGAAGTCTCTGAGCGCGCAGGAGGAGAAGATCACGGTCAGTACCCCCCTCACGGACTCCGCAGTTCTCCTCGGTCCCTGGTTCTGACCCGCTCTTTCCTCAGGCTCTGGATGAATTTGCCACCAAGCTGATCCAGAACAACCACTACGCCAAGGAGGACGTGGCGACGCGGCGGAACGCAGTGAGTGGTGCATCCTGTGTTCTTTACTCTGTTTGAGGCGTTATCTGACGCTCTCACCCGTGTTTCAGTTACTGAGCCGCCGCAATGCGCTGCACGAGCGCGCTCAGTCCCGCCGCGCCGCGCTGGAGGACTCCTTTCACCTGCAGCAGTTCTTCCGTGACTCTGATGAACTTAAGAGCTGGATCAATGAGAAGATGAAGACCGCCACCGATGAGGCGTACAAGGTGCTGGTCACTCACTCACTCGCGTCCCTGTAACCCCACCATCACTCACCAATTATAAACACCCCGTTATAATTAACCCTGCAATGACCTGTAACTGTTTTATATGAGTACCTCTTTGAGGTCTGACCTCTGTGATGTGATGAACACCCCTGCAGGACCCATCCAACCTGCAGGGTAAGGTACAGAAGCACCAGGCCTTCGAGGCCGAGCTCTCCGCCAACCAGAGCCGCATCGACGCGCTGCAGAAGTCGGGCCAGGAGCTGATCGACGGGAAGCACTACGCCTCCGCAGAGGTGGCCACGCGCATGGAGGAGGTCAGCTCGCAGTGGAAGAAACTTCAGGAAGCCACTGAACTCAAAGGTGACCGGGTCTCACCCTGAAGTCCAACTGTCTGTAGCCTTAGCCTGCTCACAGGTGTTTAACATGTTCTCTCAGGCATCAAGCTGCGCGAAGCCAACCAGCAGCAGCAGTTCAACCGGAACGTGGAGGACATTGAGCTCTGGCTGTACGAGGTGGAGGGACACTTGGCCTCTGATGATTATGGGAAGGACCTGACCAGCGTTCAGAACCTGCAGAAGAAGCACGCCCTGCTGGAGGCTGACGTGGCGGCTCATCAGGTGAAGCTCCGCCCCTCGCATTATTATTATTATTATGATGATGATGATGATGATGATGTCATGGTTTTTCTGTTGATGAAATCAGAGCGTCTGCGTCTCTGCTGTGAGTTTGGGGGGGGGACACACTAACGAGAGTTCCGTCTTCCTCCCGGTGTGCAGGACCGTATAGACGGGATCACCATCCAGGCGCGGCAGTTCCAGGAGGCGGGGCACTTTGATGCGGATAACATCAGGAAAAAGCAGGAGGCTCTGGTGGCGCGCTACGAGGCTCTGAAGGAACCCATGGCGGCGCGGAAACAGAAACTCTCAGACTCTCTGCGGCTGCAGCAGCTGTTCCGGGACGTGGAGGACGAGGAGACGTGGATCAGAGAGAAGGAGCCCATAGCTTCCTCCACCAACAGGGGTCAGTCTACCATCAGGGTGCAGCTGCAGGCCCAGCTAGAAGACGACCTCCAGCCAAGTTCTGAAGTTCTAAGTGCTGTGTGTTCCACAGGTAAAGATCTGATCGGAGTTCAGAACCTGCTGAAGAAACACCAGGCTCTGCAGGGCGAGATCAGTGGCCACGAACCCCGCATCAAAGCCGTCACTCAGAAAGGAGAGGCCATGGTGGAGGAGGGTACGTCTGAGTTCTGATCATCATGTCTGATTATAATGCTCGTGGTCACGGTGGACCCACATGTTCCACGGTGCCGCAGGTCACTTTGCAGGTGAGGATGTGAAGGCCAAGCTGGCGGAGCTGAACGGACGCTGGGACGGACTGAAGGGGAAGGCGGCTCAGCGCAGGCAGGATCTGGAGGACTCTCTGCAGGCTCAGCAGTACTTTGCCGACGCCAACGAGGCCGAGTCCTGGATGAGGGAGAAGGAACCCATCGTGGGCAGCACCGACTACGGTAAAGACGAGGACTCGGCTGAGGTGAGCCACATTCACACTCTTCAGACAGAACATCATAAGATCATGGTTCAGGGTTCCGTTCTGGAGAACAGAGGTCCGATACACTACTGATCCAGATGTTTCTAATGGATGTGACCTGAATGTGGGTTCTGATGCAGGATGTTCTCTGCAGGCTCTGTTAAAGAAGCATGAGGCTCTGACGTCTGATCTGAGTGCATATGGCAGCAGTATTCAGGCTCTAAAGGAGGAGGCGCAGGCCTGCAGGGTGAGGAACATCTCCAGATCAACAACAGATCTTCAGGATCATCACTTTACTGATCATGAATGAATCACTCCACAGCAACAAGTGGCTCCCACTGACGATGAGACGGGAAAGGAACTGGTTCTGGCTCTGTATGATTATCAGGAGAAGAGTCCCCGTGAGGTCACCATGAAGAAGGGGGACATCCTCACTCTGCTCAACAGTACCAACAAGGTAGTGAGAGCGTTGGAACAGAGGGAGGAGGACCGCGTGATGGACGGTGTGATGGACGGTGATGCTGATGTGGTTGTTCCTCAGGACTGGTGGAAGGTGGAGGTGAACGACAGACAGGGCTTCGTCCCCGCAGCGTACGTGAAGAAGCTGGATCCAACCCAGTCGTCCTCCCGCGAGAACCTGCTGGACGAGCAGGGCAGCATCGCGCTGCGCCAGGAGCAGATCGAGAACCAGTAAGAGAACCTACCCGCGGGCGCGTGCGTTGGGGGGGGGGGGGCGTCGCCATGGGGGTGGGAGCTCAGAGTTAACCTGCTGAACTGATTCTCCTTCCTGTTAACGAGCAGCTCTCTGATCTGATCTGGTCTCTCTGATCTCACTTCTGTCTCTCTAATCGCTCATGCCTGCTTGCACCTGCCCCCCCCGCCCTGGCACAGGGCTGCGGGTGCTAAGGAAGCGTGCAGCGTGTCTGTGCGCATGAAGCAGGTGGAGGAACTGTGAGTAGGAGCCAGGCCTCCGTGTTCTCGTCTTCATCAGTCGCTTTGTTCTGAGATGTAGATGTAGTTCCCTCATCCGTCCTCACGGGTCTGTGCAACCTCATCCTCTCAGCAGACTTCTATTCTCACTCGGGATAGAAGTTCCATGTGAGGTGCTCCTTCATCCTCCTCCTCCTCCTCCTCATCAGCTTTCTCTGACCCCTTCCCTCATCCACTGTGACCTCATCGTACGTGCTCACGGCTACAAAGTAACCATGTGACCTCAGATATTATTCATTATGCAGAAAGTAACCTATTCAAATACACACACATCAGGAGAACATGCAAACTACACACTAAAGGGTGTTTGCTGGGCTGCTGACTTGTCTAAAGTGTTTCCACGCCTCTCTCCCTGTAAGGGCTGGGATAGGCTTGAGCCTACACATTGATCAGGTGAAGTGATGAAGAACTGGCTCCAGTAAAAAGGCCAGAACCTGATGGAACGTCCTGTTTTGCTTTTTAGCCGTAACCTTCGAGTCAGTGTTGGGTTCGGTGTCCTGACGTGACCCTGGCATGACCTCTGCCTCTGCCCCAGGTTTGGAACTCTGCTGGAGCTGGGTGAGAAGAGGAAGGACATGCTGGAGAAGAGCTGCAAGAAGTTCATGCTGTTCAGAGAAGCAAACGAGCTGCAGCAGTGGATCAACGAGAAGGAGGGGGCGCTGACCAGTGAGGAGGTGGGCTCTGACCTCGAGCAGGTGGAGGTGCTGCAGAAGAAGTTTGATGATTTCCAGAAGGTACAGTCACAACACAGTGATGTCATCTCAGTATAGGAACCGTGTGTGTGGGGACTGTGGAACCGTGTGTGTGGGGACTGTGGAACCGTGTGTGTGTGTGTAGACGTGGTGAATGTCTTTGTGTTTGGTTTTAGGATCTGAAGGCGAACGAGTCTCGCTTGAGGGACATCAACAAGGTGGCGTCAGAGCTGGAGTCTGAGGGTCTGATGGCTGAGGAGGCGCCCATCGTGCAGGCGCAGGTCAGTCTCCCACACTGAGCTTCCTCCTCCTCACACTCTGATTGGATGTTGGGTTCCTCTGTAATGTCTTTAATGATCAGTTCATTATGTTGAGGTTTGTTTTTCTGTCACAGCAGCAGGACGTGCTGGGATCAGCCCCAGGAAAGGTTGGTCTGATGTTTGTATCAGATTTCTGATGACTGACCGCATGCGGTAGCAGAGTCTTACGTCCAGATGTTTAAATCCATGTCTGTTTTACAGGACGAAGCTGATAAGAGCGCCTCCCCGTGGAAGGTAAGGCTGTGAGCGGTATTACAGACGGTGATGTGTGTAGGCTGTGTTTGAGGACTGAATCAGGTTCTGTACACTGCCGTGCTGACCTTCTCCTGACCGCTGTGGTTTCTTTCCTCCTCTCTCTGCTCCTGGTTTCCGTCAGTCTGTCCGCATGGCCGTCCAAACCACGGCTAACTTTAATACCATCAAGGTAAGAGTTCCTCAGAGCTGTCCGCAGCCCCGCCACGGCATCCTGTCTTATGGATTAACCCCTCATCGTCCTGGTCCTGTGTCCTGTCCTCATTACCCGCCGTCTGTGCAGTCCGTCCCTCCGTCTCATCACCTGTCCATCATCCTGTTTGCTTTAGTCTTATGGGTTCCTGTGGTGTGTGAACCACCCGATTAGCTCTGACTGTAGTCCTGTGCATGTCTGTAAACCCCAGCACCCACTGTAAAGTACAGAGGGGGTAGATACAGGGTTAAAGGTCAACACTGATCTCGATGTTGGATGTAGGATTATAAACCTACAGAAGCAAATAACATCCCCTGGAGGGCACACACACTCCCACTGAGTTTAGTCTTTGTGTAAGGTCATAAATGCACCTCTCACTGGGTTACCAGGTGAATACTTGCAGTCTGACCGTGTGTGTGTGTGTGTGTGTGTGTGTGTGTGTGTGGGGTGCAGGAGCTGAATAACCGCTGGCGCGCTCTGCAGCAGATGGCTGAGGACCGGAGCAACATGCTGGGAAGTGCTCACGAGGTGCAGAGGTTCCACAGGTACGAGGCTCGCCTGGCCTGAGCTCCGTGTAGTGAACATGAATGAACTGATTTAATGAACTGATCGACCACCTTAATAAAGGGAATGCACCCCTCACTGTAACCCTGCTTTAAATGAAAGCCGTGTGTGATGTCACAGCGCGCTCACAGCACACACCCTCACGCCTGTTTCAGGGACGCTGACGAGACCAAAGAGTGGATCGAGGAGAAGAACCAGGCGCTGAACACCGATAACTACGGACACGACCTGGCCAGCGTCCAGGCCCTGCAGCGCAAACACGAGGGCTTCGAGCGCGACCTGGCTGCTCTGGGAGATAAGGTGCGGGGGGGTGCGTTGCTCTGGCGATGCTTTGTGTCAGATCGGTGGTAGAACCTCAGCGTGTCGTCCCCCCCCCCCGTCTCCCTGCAGGTGAACTCTCTGGGCGAGACAGCCGAGCGTCTGATCCAGTCTCACCCCGAGGCGGTGGACGACATCCAGGAGAAGTGCACGGAGCTGAACACGGCCTGGAGCAGCCTGGTGGGGCGCGCCGACCAGCGCAAGGGCAAACTGGGCAACTCCCACGACCTGCAGCGCTTCCTCAGTGACTTCAGGTGACCTTTCACCTCTGAACCGGTCACATGGCTCATCATCTGAGCTGATTATTTCAGACGTGTGTGAGGTTCGGGTCATGTGACCTGTTCATTTAGCCTGTGTTAACCCTCTGTAGGGATCTGATGTCCTGGATTAATGGCATTCGGGGGCTCGTGTCCTCTGACGAAATGGCAAAGGACGTGACGGGAGCTGAGGCGCTGCTGGAGAGACACCAGGTACTGTAAACCCCCCCTCCCCCCCATCCCTGATCATGCCCTCCACCTGTTCTCCACCTGTTCTCATGAGTAACGGAGATTGTTCTGCAGGAGCACCGCACTGAGATCGACGCTCGCGCTGGCACCTTCCAAGCCTTTGAGCAGTTTGGGCAGCAGCTGCTGGCACGGGGGCACTATGCCAGTCCCGAGATCCAGCAGAAGCTGGAGGCTTTGGATCAGGAGCGAGCTGACCTGGAGAAGGCGTGGGTGCAGCGCAGGATGATGCTGGATCAGTGTCTGGAGCTGCAGGTGCGTTTGATTCGGAGTGGTCAGAGGTTCATCACAGTGAGTTAGATCAGACCTTTCGGACACTGAGCCCCGTTTCCTCGTGCAGTTGTTTAATCGGGACTGCGAGCAGGCTGAGAACTGGATGGCAGCTCGAGAGGCCTTCCTGGCCAGCGACGATAAGGGCGACTCCCTGGACAGCGTGGAGGCTCTCATCAAGAAACACGAGGACTTCGACAAGGCCATTAACGTCCAGGTTCGTCTGAGAACGTCTTCCTGATGGGATAGGTTCATTACAGTTATTTAACCCTTTACTATCCCTCGCAGGAGGAGAAGATTGCAGCTCTCCAGTCGTTCGCTGATCAGCTCATATCCGCTGACCATTACGCCAAACCTGATATCTTTGCCCGCCGCAACGAGGTTCTGGACAGGTGCGGGTTTTTCTGCACGCTCAGCATGACGTCCAAATCCGACTCCCACAGAAAACAACACGATTCAGAATTAAATGACCTTAATAATGTAAAGAAACACTGCCATCTAGTGGCTACATAATGAAACTGAACCCATTAGGTCTCAACTGATTAATCAGTAACATCAGACTGTCTATATATATATATAACTACTATAACATTCCAGATCATCAGATGTGAGCTATAACATTATAAACACACTGAGCAGATTAAAGATGGATGTTTTAGTGGTTGAGGATTCGTCCACCAGGTGACACTAACAATACACTTAACACCAGAGGGCGCCAAACATTCATTCATTGTGTGTGCGCTCAGACAGTGGCACTTAATTCTTTTTTTGTTCTGCCACCAGGTGGCGCCGTCTGAAGGCACAGATGATTGAGAAGCGCTCGAAGCTGGGCGAGTCGCAGACCTTACAGCAGTTCAGCCGAGACGTGGACGAGATCGAGGCCTGGATCAGCGAGAAACTGCAGACGGCCACTGACGAGTCGTACAAAGACCCCACCAACATCCAGGTACATCATACTCCACCCCCCCCCCCGATCCATCCACCATCTCCGCTCCGTATTGATCCCTGTGATTTATTATCATTGCATTAATAATGATGAGGATGATGAGGATGAGGTCAACTGAACCTCTCTCTCTGTTCTGATTGTTTTTAGCTTTCCAAGCTGCTGGTAAGTTCGGAGTGTGTTTGCTCACTAAACTGGGTTTGGTGTGTGTTTGTGTGTGTGTGTCGCTGTGCCTCTGCTGTCTGTAGTCTTAGTTAATCAGAGTTCTGTGTGTGTAGGGGGGGGCATTTTAAATACTGTAATACTACAGAAGAGGGAGGGGGGTAGAGAGAGCACTCTATCTGCTTTGCTGGATTTAGTTTGTGTCAGCGTCTGTGTTAAAGGTTGTGCACTGCGTCTGTGTGTGTGTGTGTGTGTGTGTGTGTGTGTTCTTGTCCTTGGTGTCTGAGCTCTGTGACGTTGTAAGATGGTTACGTTCACATTACAGGACTTCTCACAGTTCCTGTAGTTCCTGGGGAACCTTCCACAATGAGTGGTTCTATGTGCTAAGTTCCTAAAGTTCAGCTTCAGTCTGAGTATGGCTCTGGCTCCGCCCACTTTTCCCTGTAACGTAAACGTAGCCACGACCGTCGCAGGTTCTTCATGGATGTCCATCTGGTTCTGGGTGGTTCCCTCCATGCAGCTGTAGCAGAACTCTTTGTTTCTGTGTTCTTCACACCTCGTCTCTCAGGTGGTGGAGTGAAGCGCCGCTGTGTGTGTGTGTTTAGAAGCTGGTGTTAGTGTCACTAACTCGTTTGGTGCTGATGTTTATATGACGCTGAAGCATTACAGAAAAGCCCGTCTCACCCCCCCCCCCCCACCCCTCACACTGTTTCAGAGTAAACATCAGAAGCACCAGGCCTTTGAAGCCGAGCTCCACGCCAACGCTGACCGCATCCGCGGCGTGATCGACACCGGGAACGCCCTGATCCAGAGAGGAGCCTGCGCTGGAAGTGAAGATGCCGTCCAGGTAACACACCTGCTTCCCTTCAATCATAATGGATCAATCATTAGTGGTGATGACATCACAGGGTGTGTGTGTGTGTGTGTGTGTGTGTGTGTGTGCGCAGTCTCGGCTGGTGGCTCTGGATGAACAGTGGAACTTCCTGGTGAATAAATCAGCTGAAAAGAGTCAAAAGCTGAAGGAGGCCAACAAGCAGCAGAACTTCAACACCGGCATCAAAGACTTCGACTTCTGGCTCTCTGAGGTTTAACGACTTCACTCAAACATTCTGATTAATTACTGACCGAGTGACCACTTCAGGTTCCACTGATCTGAACCTCTCACACTCCACCTGCAGGTTGAAGCTCTGCTTGCTTCAGAGGATTATGGGAAAGACCTGGCCTCTGTCAACAACCTGCTGAAGAAACACCAGCTGCTGGAGGCCGATATCTCCGCCCATGAGGTACGACCCCACTCTGATCACATGACCTTTATTTCTGTATGTAACTGTAAGAAGCAGCCACATGGCGCGTGAGTGACCGTGGCACCGGCGCGTCCACAGGACCGTCTGAAGGACCTGAACGGACAGGCGGACAGCCTGATGGCCAGCAACGCCTTCGACACGTCTCAGGTGAAGGACAAACGGGACGCCGTGAACGGACGCTTCGCCAAAATCAAGAGCATGGCAGAGGGCAGACGCGCCAAGCTGAACGAGTCGCATCGGCTGCACCAGTTCTTCCGCGACCTGGACGACGAGGAGTCTTGGATCAAGTACGTACGGTGGTTCCGGGTCATTCAGACAGGTGGCGCCGTTTTGGGTTGCCGCTCACTGTGAGTGTCCTGCAGAGAGAAGAAGCTGCTGGTGAGTTCGGAGGATTACGGACGTGATTTAACGGGAGTTCAGAATCTGAGGAAGAAGCACAAGAGGCTGGAGGCTGAGCTCGGCGCTCACGAGCCGGCCATTCAGGTGACGAACCCCCGAGAGCCCTGACGTCCGTCCTGTAGGTCCAGCACAGAGCTCTAACTCTGAGGTTCTCTCTGCAGTCTGTGCTGGACACGGGAACCAAACTGTCTGACGACAACACCATCGGTCAGGACGAGATCCAGCAGAGGCTCGCTCAGTTCGTAGAGCACTGGAAGGAACTAAAGGATCTGGCCACCGCCAGGTGAGGGCGCCACTGCTGCAGTACACAGAGCTGTGTGTGTGTGTGTGTGTGTGTGTGATCCTCTGTGTGTGTGTGTATAGAGGGCAGAGGTTGGAGGAGTCTCTGGAGTATCAGCAGTTTGTAGCGAATGTGGAGGAGGAGGAAGCCTGGATCAATGAGAAGTTGAATTTAGTTGGAAGTGAAGATTATGGAGACACGCTGGCAGCTGTGCAGGTACACTCACCTCAGATACCCCTGCACCCCCCCCTGCACCCCCCTGCACTCTCCTCACCTGCTGTTTGATCTCAGGGTTTGTTGAAGAAGCATGAGGCGTTTGAGACGGACTTCACGGTGCACCGGGACCGCGTGAACGACGTCTGCACCAACGGAGACGAGCTCATTAAGAAGGTACACCATCGCACGCCGTCTACAACCACACCTGTCTCAGAACATGTGACCTGATGTCCTCCAATCCCTGCAGGAGAACCACCATGTGGAGAACATCACAGCCAAGATGAAGGCTCTGCGCGGGAAGGTGGAGGAGCTGAAGCGAGCTGCGGCTCAGAGGAAAGCAAAGCTGGACGAGAACTCGGCCTTCCTACAGTTTAACTGGAAGGCGGACGTGGTGGAGTCATGGATCGGTGAGGATGATGATGATGATGATGAGGAGGAGGAGAAGGAGGAGGGTGGGTGGGTTTGTGCTTCACTGTGTGTCTGATGATCCCACAGGTGAGAAAGAGAACAGTCTAAAGACAGACGATTACGGCCGGGACCTGTCCTCAGTACAGACACTGCTGACCAAACAGGTCTGTGGAACGTCACGGTTGCGGTTCCTGTATTAAACACCAGGGGGCACCATAGTAACTGGCGGTTTGTCTTTGCGCTGTAGGAAACGTTTGACGCTGGACTTCAGGCCTTTCAGCAGGAGGGCATCACCAACATCACGGCGCTGAAGGACCAGCTGCTGGCGGCCAAGCACGTCCAGTCCAAAGCCATCGAGGCGCGTCACGCCACGCTGATGAAGCGCTGGAACCAGCTCCTCTCCAACTCTGCGGCGCGCAAAAAGAAGCTGCTGGAGGCTCAGGAGCACTTCAGAAAGGTTCCGTGGGACGGGGTGGACATGAGGAGGTTCCTGTGCAGGACCTCAGGGCTGACTCTCTTTCTCACTCTCGCTTTAGGTGGAGGATCTGTTCCTGACCTTTGCTAAAAAGGCCTCGGCGTTCAACAGCTGGTTCGAGAACGCCGAGGAGGACCTGACCGACCCGGTGAGGTGTAACTCTCTGGAGGAGATCCGCGCTCTGCGTGAGGCTCACGACGCGTTCCGCGCCTCGCTCAGCTCCGCCGAGGCCGACTTCAGCCAGCTGGCCGAGCTGGACCGGCAGATCAAGAGCTACCACGTGGTGTCCAACCCCTACACCTGGTTCACCATGGAGGCGCTGGAGGAGACCTGGAGGAACCTGCAGAAGATCATAAAGGTGAGGCGGAGCGCCGACCCGGCCGGCGCGGGGGCGGAGTCGTGACCCGCGGCAGCGCTGATCCACGCTGTGTTACAGGAGCGCGAGCTGGAGCTGCAGAAGGAGCAGAGGAGGCAGGAGGAGAACGACAAGCTCCGGCAGGAGTTCGCTCAACACGCCAACGCCTTCCACCAGTGGCTTCAGGAGACCAGGTCAGAGATCAGACCGCATCCGAGTCACATGATGCATGTCCTCCACCAATCAGCTGCTTACTTCACTCGGTCGATTAAAGTCTGAATTCAGCGTTTATCATCCCGTCACATGGTTCCACTGCAGTGAGGAACCATCAGGGTTGGTACAGTAATCAGGAACCGTCTGAGTTCCTCCCTCAGTGGAGAGGAACCGCTGTGGAACATCCATCTGTTCATCTCCCCCTCACACTACCCATCAGAGTCTCCAGTGAGCCTCAGTGTGGCTCCCTCACACTGCACAGTGAAGATGGAGGAGGAGGGTGAGGAGGAGGAGGTTGAGGATGAGAAGGAGGGTGAGGTGGAGGAGGTTGAGGAGAAGGGTGAGGTGGAGGAGGTTGAGGATGAGGTGGAGGAGGTTGAGGATGAGGAGGAGGGTGAGGTGGAGGAGGTTGAGGATGAGGGTGAGGTGGAGGAGGTTGAGGATGAGGTGGAGGAGGTTGAGGATGAGGAGGAGGGTGAGGTGGAGGAGGTTGAGGATGAGGGTGAGGTGGAGGAGGTTGAGGATGAGAAGGAGGGTGAGGTGGAGAAGGATGAGGAGAAGGGTGAGGTGGAGGAGGTTGAGGATGAGGTGGAGGAGGTTGAGGATGAGGGTGAGGTGGAGGAGGTTGAGGATGAGAAGAAGGGTGAGGTGGAGGAGGTTGAGGATGAGGAGGAGGAGGAGGAAGAGGTTGAGGATGAGAACGCTGCATCATTACTTTAATTGCATCTGTGTTCTGCTTCATGCAGTGTTGTGCACCAGTCTGTGTTTGCTGCATGTTTGTGTGTGTGTGTGTGTGTGTGTGTGTGTGTGTGTGTGTGTAACCTCATTACACACTGTGTGTCTGATGATGATGATAATGATGAAGATGTCACAGTTCTGTGTTTAATGGTTGTTTTTTCTCTTCCCCTGCTGCTTCTCTCGCTGCCTCTCCTGATGCTTTGGATCATTTTTCTAATCAGGACATATCTCCTCGATGGGTTAATATCACATTTATTCTCTTTTGTGTGTGTGTGTGTGTGTGAGAGAGAGAGAGAGTGTGTGTGTGAGAGAGAGTGAGTGTGTGT
Source organism: Corydoras maculifer (assembly GCA_019802435.1). Classification (NCBI taxonomy): domain Eukaryota; kingdom Metazoa; phylum Chordata; class Actinopteri; order Siluriformes; family Callichthyidae; genus Corydoras; species Corydoras maculifer. Next base: position 70,260 of record JAFMOD010000112.1, read on the forward strand.
GTGTGAGAGAGTGAGTGTGTGTGTGTGGTTCATATATTCTGTGATGAATTGTTTCTTGGACTGTAGAGTTTTTAATGAATTATAGGAGCCACAGAAAAATAAAATGTGCTGGTGGTTCCTCTTCCATAAACATTCAGAGAACATCTGAGATCTTCAGCTCTGAACCTCAGGCTCTCAGACCTGAACATCTTTAAGACCCCCCCCCCTGACCGTCTCATCAGAGCTTTGATGCCCTCTGGTGGACGTGCTGTGTCATTGCAGTGTGGTTTACAGGAAGAGGAACTGTGCTGTACATTTATTTACTCCTCATGGTTCTCCGATGTTCTGTCCTCTCATCTTCACGTGTCTCCTGTCTCCCCGTCTCCGCATAGCATAGCCTACCGCCGGGTAATCCGCGTCTATCAGTATGAAGTCGATGACGATCTTTCTGGAAGGTTTCGTTTCCATTTCTCTGATTGTTTGCTCACCCCCCTCCCCCCTCAGTCCGTTTGGGTTTTGTCTCCATGCACTCGGTTCTAAACCTGAGTTCTGAACTCAGTACTAACTTCACTGAGACGTGGCGATGAGGTGAGCGCTCAGCTTCTCGAGGTTTCAGCACAGCTGTAGGTCCAGCTGTTGGCTCTGAAACCGTAAACACGGTCAGCGCTGGAACCAGGAACCTTTAGATCCTGTGTGGTCCAGACTGTAGACACAGAATGAAGGTCTTTACACAGCGGGACGTGACCTCAGAACCGCTCCACTGATTCAGAAGACCTCGTCCCTGACCTTGGGCTGGTGCAGGGTGCTCCTGCTGTGTAAAGGCCTGCAGATGTTGCTGAGAAGGTTCCGTGGTTCTTCTGGAGCTGAGGGTGCTGAAGTGCAGTAGCATGCTGATGACACGTTGGCATGGTCACAGTGTGGTCACTGGGTTTGAACTCACCTCACGGCGCACCGTCTGCACTCCTGTACCAAACGCAGCGCCGCAAACGCTAGGTAAGTATCCAACCAGGGAGTGTTTGAGCCAACCGACCTATCCCGGCATTCCTGCAGCTGAAGGCCCGCTCATGCTCCAGTGTGACATCACTGTGATGTCACATGGTTTGTTTCAGATCAAATGCAACTGCACCTTTGAATTCTGTAATCACCTGTTAATTATTCAATCAGATTAGATTAGTGAACTGTGTGTGTGTGTTGCTGGATAAGTGGTTCTGTTTTTTTGAGTCTGACTCCCACATGAACACACTGTATGTCTGATGTAATCTGATTGGTTCTTTGTTTAACCTCATTTCCACACTGGAATAATCTCTGATTATAATCTGACACATGGTGTGTGTGTGTGTGTGTGTGTGTGATTGTGAACAGGTCCTGTATGGTAGAGGAATCTGGGACCCTGGAATCTCAGCTGGAAGCCACAAAGGTAATAGATTCCTCTGAATCACAGCAGCTCCACCCACAGCTCCACCCACTCAGAATGTTGGCATCAGGTTCAGCAGCCTGGCGACACCTAGTGGTCATATTATGTTTGTGTTGCTGCAGATTATAAGTTTTGTGGAGCTGTATAGCAATTAAACTAAACTCCAACCTTAACCGTGTGTGTGTGTGTGTGTGTGTGTGTGCACAGCGTAAGCATCAGGAGATCCGTGCCATGCGCAGCCAGCTGAAGAAGATTGAGGATCTGGGAGCAGCCATGGAGGAGGCGCTGATCCTGGACAATAAGTACACAGAACACAGTACAGTGGGACTGGCTCAGCAGTGGGACCAGCTCGACCAGCTGGGCATGAGGATGCAACACAACCTCGAACAGCAGATCCAGGCCAGGTCTCTCTCTCTCACTGTCTGTCTCTCTCTGTCTGTCTCTCTCTGTCTGTCTCTCTCTCTCCACACACTTGGTGAATATGCATGGTGAATTTGGTTAAATTTATATCTGTAGATGTATTGCTTTATTTCTATACGTTGATTTATTTTTTTATGTACACACACACACACACACACACACACACACACACCGAGTCATTAATACTGTTTATTCTTCATGGTTCCTTCACAGAAACACTACAGGAGTAACAGAGGAGGCACTAAAGGAGTTCAGCATGATGTTCAAGTGAGTAACTGAGTGTGACATCCAGAGCTTAACTGTAGTGCCCTCTGTAGGGTGCAGTCCTGCGTGTGAGACGCGTCCGTAACGTCTCCGTAATGTCTCTGATCCACTTCAGGCATTTTGATAAAGAGAAGTCAGGACGTCTGAATCACCAGGAGTTCAAGTCCTGCCTGCGCTCTCTGGGTTACGACCTGCCCATGGTGGAGGAGGGGGAACCGGACCCCGAGTTCGAGTCCATCCTCGACACAGTGGATCCCAACAGGTCAGGACGCGCTCTCTTCCCGCGAGGCCGTACATTATGGGATGTTTCAGACGTTAACCGTGACTGGTTCTGCAGGGATGGGAACGTCTCGCTGCAGGAGTACATGGCCTTCATGATCAGCCGCGAGACGGAGAACGTCAAGTCCAGTGAGGAGATAGAGAGCGCCTTCCGTGCCCTCAGCTCCGAGAACAAACCCTACGTCACCAAGGAGGAGCTGTACCAGGTACGAGTGTGTGTGTGTGTGTGTGATGTGATCAGAACGAGCTTGTTGATCAAGCAGCTGACCGGAACTCCACTAAACCTGCGTGTGTTTCAGAACCTGACCAAGGAACAGGCCGACTACTGCATCTCACACATGAAGCCGTATCTGGACAGCAAGGGCCGCGAGCTGCCGTCCGCCTTCGACTTCGTGGAATTCACACGCTCGCTTTTCGTCAACTGATCCCCCGCTGCCTACCGGTGACCAATCAGAACGCGTTTCCCCTCACACCACTAAACTGCATGAATGTAATGGTAGTGTTCTCTATAGCGCACCCTGTCTGTTCACGGTAAGCGGTGGAATGCCGCAGCTCTCTGTGCGCTGTGTTCCGTTTGACTGTTTTTGTGTTTTGCTTCAGACGCCTGCCGCCGACACTATGTATGACTTTCTGCAGTGTGTTCTCCCCAATAAACGCTACTGATTAGAACTGGAACCACAACTGTGTTCTTGATTTACAGCTTTTACAGAAGTCCGCACAAAACATGCGCGCTGTCCTGAAGTCAGATTAAAAAACCAGCCAATCACAGCTGGGGTGTAGGGCTGCTCTAAAACAAATGGCTTCAATACAGTTTTAAAACTCCTAAACCATCAGTCTGTTTATAAAACCTCTAATCTTACATACTGCACCTTTAAATGACAAACGAAGATGGTGCTACACTGCCATCCAGTGGTTAAGCACAGTAACTGATGCTATAAATATGTATATGAAGTTAAAGCTACGGTATGCGACTTCATTTGAACACTTACATAATGCTTTTAAATTAATGCTGACCGTTCATATTTGGAGTCTGACCTTTAACATTATTCTGTATTTGTACTCTGTAATTACAGTCCTTAAGCTCTGGGGGCAGCGATGAGTCAAACCTTTGTGCTTTGATGTTCAGGTTACAAAGGAAAGAAAGCCACTAGCGGGTGAAGTTTCAAACATCTGGACGTCTTGGTTGATTAGTTTTACCTGAAGCTCTTCCGTGGTTAATCTGCTACCTCGTCTGCGAGCTGTTGCAGCACGGCGCCCTCTCTTGGTCGCTGCTCCGTTAGTTCGGCGCTCAGCTGCCAGATGTTCACGGTCCCATCTGCGTTTCCGACTGCCAGCTGCCGCTCGCGGTTAAACTCCAAACACAGTGCGGCGCGGCCCGCCGTCTCCTGCGCGATGGTGGCTGCCGGCCTGAGTGACCTTCGACCCAGATCAAACACCTGCACCAGACCTGTGGGTTTCAACACGGGGTTTTATGATGTTCAGAGACAAAGGCAGAACTCTGGAACATCATCTGAGGCTGACCTTGTCCAGTGACCGCGGCGAGAACCAGCGGCCTGACGGGTGACCATCGCACTCCGAACACGTACGCATCAGAAACGCGCAGAGTCAGCAGCGGTCCAGCCTGCAGCACGCTGTGGATGTGAGCCAGTCCATCCGTGGCCACACTCACAAACAGGTTCCTATAACGACGGGAGAGGAATCAGAACCTCCACTCTGTTAAGGTTAACCCTTAATCCCTCATGCTGACCTGTGGAAGGGTGAGACGTGGAGCGAGTGCACAGGGCCAGACCGTGGGGTGAAGGAGAACTGAGCAGGTGCATGCAGTGTGACACTCTCACCATCAGGGGGCACTGCTGCCACTTTATCACTACTGAAGGAGCATTTTAGCACCAGCCCCCCTTCAGATCCCACCAAAAACATGTCGGGGTTCCAGGGTGAGAGCGCGATGGAGGTGATGCCCATTGTGGTGTTACCTCTGACCTTCAAAACAAAAGACAGGCAGGTTTTCAGGAGGAACACGTTATAATGACCTGGTTTAACCCTTTTACTGTTCTGGATTTGATCTCAGTCTTTGAACTAAAGGTCTAATGAAGTTGATGTGATTTCAGTCGGGATGAGTTTCGAAACCGTGTTCAGCTGTAAGGTTTGCAGGTGGTGCAGGTTCCAGGTGGTGGTGCAGGTTCCAGATTGTGACGTGCTTCACACCTGACTGATGGAGCTGCTAAGAGGAAGCTGCTGTTTCATCACAACATATCCACGAATTAACGTCAGCCTGCCCTCGTCTGCTTCAACGTTCCAGAGCAGAACTCGACCACCTGAACAAGCACTGAGTACAGAGAACTCCCCCTGACGGGCGCCGGGTACCCACCTCACCTACACACACACACGAGTACTTCATTTAATCTACATATCAACTCACATTTAACTCACATCCAACATTTATCTTCAGACTGTTTTATATGACGTTGTTTTAGGTTTGTATTTTAAATGATTTAATTATGAAAGTTACACAAGGTCTATAATTCTATATAAATGTTCGTTCTGATGCAGTTACCTCGTATACAGGCTCTCTGTGTGTATCAGGACTCATGCCTGTTTGAGCCAATACAGGGTCCAGAGAGCGACTGATGTCCCACACCACCACCTCGCCGCTGAACAACCCCCCTACACACACCCAGAAACGTCAGCAAACTTGATATGATTTTCTTAAAAATGAAGAACAACTCAATGTGTAAATAAACATCAGAAGTGTGTTTGAATTTCAGGGACCTCACCCGCGATCAGAGACGGGAGAATCGGGTGGAAGGACACACACATCACCGAGCTGGACACGTCTATCCTGAGGTCAGGCTGATCGGGATTCAGGTTCCTCCGGTCCAGATTCCACGTGCACACGAACGATCTCTCGGTGCTCCAGTCTCCGGCGTCAACACTGAAGCACAACGGCAACGAGCTTTTACATTTGTAATCACCGGATCAATGAGGTGACCTGGACGGATGGACGGGTGGATGGACCTCTTACCGACCGTAGGCGCAGCCTATAACCGAGCCGGTGCAGTTCCAGGACAGGCTGGTGACCTGCAGCTCTCTCTCCTGCGCAGGGCGGGACCGCAGGCAGAATAAACGCGACACCTGAACGAGAATCCACCAATAAGCTGAGGTTTCAGCTGCAGTCCACCCTCCACCTCCCCTCCCCTCCCCTCCCACCCCACTCTTACCGTCTGAGGCTGATCCTCCCAGGTCACGTGATACCCATCGAAGGCGTGACTCTTGACGTTTTTCTGTAGTTCAGAGATGACCACGCCCTCCACGCGCTGCAGGAACGCCCTCACAGCAGGTAGATCACAGCAGAGGTCAGAGGTCAGTTCCTGCTGCGGCGGATCTGTCTGTGTGCTGCTGCACCGAAGGTACGTGACCTGCGCCTCCGCCTGCGCCGTGCGAACCGCCGCCGTCTGACACGATCTCTAAAGAAATACAACAGAGTAGTGATCATCCATAAGTAACCACGCGCTGAAATCTGATTGGCTGAGCCGATTATTAACAATAACACATACCCCTGAGTGCTTCACATTTGCATCAATGCGTGATAGACAATACATCACTTTAAACAATAAAATACAGATTAATATAAACAGCGAGACGATTCCCAAACTAATAGTTTATATATATATGTGTGTATGTGTGTGTACTGAATGGCAGTGTTTGTTAGAGAAACCTTTTACTCGGTACTAGATTACGTCGCGGAAGACCTTATCGTAACTATTTATTTGTGCTTATTGCTTTAGTGCAGACTCTCTGAATTAACAGCAACTTAAACTCTACACTGTACACAAAATGAACCCTAAATTAACGTCACGGTTAAAACTAAACTTCGGTACACGTTTCTCAAAGGCCGAATTCTAAATCACACGAGGTTCTCATGTAGTGCACTAGAATATCGTAGACAGGAAGGCGATTTAACCCACTACATAGTGCAGCGGCTTGCGATTTGAAACGCGGCCCGGTTTCTTTCCGTTTGAAGTGCGTCTCTTTTCTTTACCGAGTCGCTGCTTTGCTGCTGCGAGGTTTTCCATGACGACCGAACGCCGACGACGTCGAGCGACGCGCTGGAAAACATTTTAAACGACCAAATAAATCCCGCCGATTATCCGGGAGCCCGTTTGTTCGCTCCGTGCTGCTCACAGCGCCGCCTCACGACCTCAGCCGACAGATAACGCTTCTCATGATCCACGCAGGTCGAGGAAAGCCCAGCGGTGCGTTTGATCTTCAGAACACCGACGTTCCCGCGACTGCAGCGACCGCACCGACGCCGAGAGACCGACCGGCTGCCATGGAAACGTTCGCCAGCGGGCCTGTCTCAAATAGAGCGCAGGTGAGTCGCTCACTAGTTAGGGAGCCTGAACTGCGGCTTCGGTCCATGTGCAGGAACAACTTTAAAGCTCTGTGGCTCCAACCTGCAGATTCTTAAGGTTTTTATTTTTTTATCTGACGCAACATTTTATCAACTAAAGCTAAACTGAACTCAGACACCTTCACCATGAACTCTTAGAGGACTTTCCTTCCATCAGAACACTTTATTACTGAGGGATGAGTACCTGTGGTCCGTTAATACTCAACTGCTGTCTCATTCATGTTTCATTTATTATTTAAGTGTTGACTCAAAACAAAAGAAAAGTGAAATAATGGAATGGTTTGTATTTAACATTGCTCCCCTACAGGCTGCTGTCCTCAGTCTTAGTTCTCTTGAGTTAAAGTTAGTTCAACTTCTATCCCAGTGTTTGAACTTCGCACATTTTAAATAGATTCATGATGACTGGATGGATTTAATCATTTTGATAAGACTACATTTAGTCATTAGGCAGAAGCTTTTATCCAAAGACTACAGCTTTATTAAATGTTTGTAAGAGTAATTCGGTTTTATAAAGACAGAATGAACAGTTCTGAATGCAAGTGTGAACCTCAATGAATCAAGACTCAGCATTCTGTAATTACACTTTCTACTCTTTATTTCCTTTTAATTAAATAATCCTGAAAATTACAAGCGGAAAGTCGTTTTGCATTGTATTTTTTATTAAAAATGTAAATTTCAAACCTCATGGGCATCTGTAAAACATTAAAATGAAAATTCAACCAACACAAACCCAAAAAACATCAATGTGTCGAAGACCCGCTCGGCCCCACCCCCCAGTCGCTGCCCGCGCTACCCTGATATCGACCCGTATGCATACAAGAGGTGACATGAACAAGCTGGTGCTCTGCATTTGTCCAACAATCATCGACAAAATCATCCTTATCTCTGCACCATGGCTTATTATTTCAACTCGCAACCGTTCAGAGAAAAAACAAACAAAAAAACCTGCATTTATATATGTAGATGTAAATATAAATTGCTATTAAGTTGGGTTTATTCTACAGAGGATGACGTGCGGGTTGTTAATATCTCGTATTTGTCTTTGGAGATGGTGAAAAAGTTGACAATGCAAGAGGCTTCGGCTAGTTTCCGATGCAGGTAAAGATCCAGGGGAAGGAACGTGGTACTTTGACAGGAGAGGCGTCAGTACAACAAAAGACGGAGCACAAACATATTTAAAAAAAATTTAAAAATAAAAAAAAAAACAGAATGCATTGCTCCCTTGTGTCAGAGGAGGACTTCAAAAAGAGGAGGGGGATAAAGCAAAAAAAAAGTTAGGAGGCTGTTGGAATATCACAATGTGTCCATGTCAGATTAATCGTCCTCTCCATCGTCCTGTAGAGAGAGAGCAGGCTTAATGAATTTTTGCCAAATTTATTTAATAAACCTTTAATGTGCAAACCATCATTTAGATAATGTTTGTGTTTTGTATTTAATTATGTACTTACAAACTGCAGAAGATTTATTTCAAAAATAAATTCTGAACTGACCTCTCCATCTTCTCCTTCATCCTCCTCCTCATCTCCCTCCTCTTCATCACCTTCCTCATCGATCTCCTCCAAACCTTCCTCATCCTCCTCATCCTCACCTTCTCCTTCTTCATCGTCCATGTCAGGGACCTTAATGAAAGTTTAAATGTTTAACCACACGCCTCAGTCTTTAATTGTGACTGGATGCTCTTCCCCAAAATCTCTCTGCATGTCAGAAAGCAAACAGTTCATACAAACTAATCACAATTTATACTAGAAAACAGAATGTGGCTGTCCAAGCTACATGGCAGCGTGCCTAATTTTCCACACTTGTGTGTAAGGAACTGAATGCAACATCCGAGATCAATAATTAAGTGCCCGTCCCGATAGCTCTGACCATTAAGTGCAGACAGTTCTACCAGTTAACTTTTATAAAGCTTTACTCTGGAGATTGAGTTATGTGATAGTCTTATGATAATGTTATGACACCATTAATTCCTAGAGTGCATACCAGGTAGTACTGCAGAGGATTGGGCCAAATATCATCCTTGATGACCTCCCCAAGCTCGTCGGCACCGGCGTCCGAGTGATCGGTGAACCAGGTAAAGAAGCTCTCAGGCTCCTCATGTTGCCGCTTCTTACCAGCCTTGTTCTGTGACTGCCCCGCCCGCTTTGTCAGGTCCTAAGGTTCCAAACAAACAAGCTTTCATTATCCTGAATTATTCAAACCTCACTGAGAGCGACATTGTGCTGGAAGATGATAAAATCTATAAAAATGTGCTGTCACAACTCTGCTGAACATGTCAATATATTACAAACGCTGGACTGTAGGAGAGCAGAGTCTCTAAAAGCAACATGAAGACCCACTGACCTTGCCAGTTTTCCATTTAATGTCAGTGGATTTTGAAGATGGGTCGCCGCTTTCGTTCAAATGGAACTCCTTTGACAGAACTTTGTTTTCAAAGTAGGGATTTTCATCAAAGTACTATAACCAAAGGCAGAGAGAAATCGTTAATTACACAAAAATCTTTAGATCAGAAACACCACAAGTTAACGGAGGACAGACTTACAAAATCTATTCTGTAACCCGATTTGATATCCTCAAACTCTGTGACCTCCACCCTGGCAAGATAATGAAGTGCTTCCTCATCCTCCTCACCAAGAAGAGCTGAAACTGTATAACAACATGAAAATATGCAAAACCTGCAGCTCAACACAAGAAACTGATTACTTATCATACAACCTTCAGAAATAAACGAGATTTAAAAACAGTGTAAAGAACCACCGGTGCCCGATTCTTACCTTGTGGGTGGTTGACGAATGTTGTGACCCAAAAGTTTGGAATTTTGCCTATGAGTTCTGATCGCTTCTGGAAGAACGGCTGGCGTAGCTTATTGTACTTCTGCTCTACTTTTAAAATTTCCTCACTGGCTTGTTCATTCAGTCTGGAGGGAAAAAAATAATAAAAAATAAAAATAAATCAACCTTTTTAAAAACAAGATAAATCCTTTAATCTGCACATAAGTTCAGTGATGTTACATTACCTGTCGATTTCATTCTGTACTTCATCAATGTGTTCAATAGCTTCCTGCTGTTCTTTTTCTACAAAAAATCAGTTTAAAATCAGTCATCTGCAAAAATATTAAATTTAAAAAGCACCAAGAAACCACAAGCACTACTCTTAATACTCAGAATAACGTATAAGTGCCCTGTTAAAAACTCACATTTCATATAAAATAGCATGGCTCATGTGTTCAACACTGATGTTGGAGAAGTGGACCTGGCCTTTCTTTAATGTTAACCATGTCCCCTCCTCATTACTTGAAAGTTATCGTACTGTGTATTGTCCTTTATTTATTGTGATCCTTGTGTTTGCACACGTGCTCTTTATGTTGGTTGTGTAGCACCTTGTTGCTGGAGAACGCTGTCTTGTTCTACATATACTGCACAGTACTTTAGATTGTTGGAGTGGCAAATAACACTTTAATACTGTTCCAATTCATCTCAACGGTGTTTGGTGGAGTTCAGGTCAGGGAGAGCCCCGACCCGAACTCCACCAAACACCAAGTCTAGTTCTAACATGCAAAGTTCACACACACACACACACCTATATCCTTTACACAGTTATATCTAGGGCAATGTGAATGAATGACTTAAAACTATTAAGTCATTTATTGAGTGTATAAATGCAGCACATTGAACGTCAACACCCCTTATAATACAAGTACATAATGCACAGGTTTAGTGCATATTAACAAGAAAAGCCTTAAAAACTTTTGGGCTTATTGTTTTTGTAAACGAACATAACCACAAAACTATAGACAGCCATAAAATCGGCAGTTCAGTTACAATGCGTTTAGTGTTAATAATCTTTGTACAGCAGGTTATAAATGTGTTATAACACCAACATTTGAGTTCCATTCAAACTAATGCCTACAGCGCTGTCATTTTGCATTATTATCTGTTTTTATACCAACGGACCATCCACACTCGGTTGATTGTTTAAATCAGATGTAGAACTGTGGTGGCTCTTTTGGGGACTTTATGGGGCTGTGTGTTGGAGGTCGTGCTGATCCTCAGACGCGGCGCGGACACAATACACGCTGCCGCTAACGTGCTATCCGCTAATGCTAACGTTCGCGTCGCTGCTGTATTTATTCCTAAAATTGGGTCACGCGTTTGAGTCCCAAAAAAAAGTCTAATGAAGTTGAGGTGAATAGATCGGGCAGAGAAGATGCGCGGCGTGGAGGTGGGTCAGCTCTCCAGTGTTAAATGATCCAACATGGTGAGCAGCGAACATGCGTGGCACAATGAGAGGCAACATGGCCGCAGGTCACTCACAACAACTCCGATAAAGTGCCTCAAGTTCGCGCTGAAGAAGCCGCGAACAGCCGCCGCCGCCCTGGGCGCGGAGAACCGGAGCGATGCGGGAGAGGGGCCGGGGAGGAGCGACGCAAACGCGCCTCACAGACAAAGCACTCGGTTATAAAAGTGACAAACATGGCGGTGTGAGGACGGACGGCTCGGGCCGCCATTAGCTTTAGATACGTTACCGGAGGTCTCATCGCCCTCGTGATTAGAGTTCTGCTCCTTCCTGCTGACTTTCGCCGACGACATGCTCGCTGCGGTGGTTGGCGGTGCGGTCTCCCCGGGCTGCTCGCTCTCTGCTCGGCTCTGAGGTCTGAGGCGCTGCGCTGAGGCGAGCTGACTGACGGACGGACGGACGGACGGCCTGCTGCTATAAGAGCGCACTGCTTCGCGCGCTTCACGCGAGTCGGTTCACCGAGGAGTCGAATCGCGCACGCTGACACTTTAAATGTAATCGGGAGGATTCCGAGTCGACTCCGTGTATCGTGATTTCGACGTGAATCGATAAATCAATGGTCTCTAGTTTTATTTTTAATGAAGGGACGTAAAATTAACATTCTTGTATTTAAAATTCTAATAAAGTGAAATATTATTTGGAGGCACGGTGGTTTAGTGGTTGGCATGTTCTCCTCTCAGAACTGGGGGTTCCCGGTTCTGGGTGGAGTTTCCATGTCCTCCCCGTGTCCGGGTTCTCTCACAGTCCAAAAACATGGATTAAGGTCAGTGGATTAATGCTCCAAATTGCCCCATATAGAGTGTGTGTGAGTGTGTGTGTGTGTGTGCCCTGTTCTGGGTGTATCTGCCCAGTGCCCGAAACGTTCTTCCCCCCCCCCCCCCGCGACCCTAATATAGGATAAAGCAGAAAATAATGGATGGATGGATATTTGCTTACTGTTAACACTACTGTATAAAATACATAATACAAGTCGTTTAATATAACAAAAGTGACGTTCAATATTTGACATAGAACCAACACATAACGTACAAAAGTATGAACTTATAAATAAACGATTTAAAAAAGATAAGAGATGCTGTATTAAACCTGCGTTCTGACCCCAACTTGATATTTTTATGTCGCTTTGGATAAAAGCATCTAATAAATAACCATAAAGATCAAAAGTAAAAAATAAAAAAAACAGTTCATCGAATGCGTGTCAATAAATTATATTTTCTCTTGGTTTATATATTGAATATATTTATTCATTCATTATCATCAGCTTTATCCTCTATTAGGGTCGCGGCGGGGGGGGGGGGGGTTTCCCACATGCCCATCCAGAGGAGAACGTGGGCAGGTGGGCAGATAGACCCAGGACAGGGTGCCAATCCATCGCTGGGCACACACTCACTCACACAGACACACTCTATAGGGGGCAATTTGGAGAATTCAATTAACTTGATCCATGTTTTTGGACTGTGGGAGGAAACCGGAGAACCCGGAGGAAACCCACGCAGACACAGGAAGAACATGGAAACTCCACCCAGATGGGGATTCGAACCGAGAATCCCTAGCGCTGAGAGGCGAACGTGCTAACCACTAAGCCACCGTGCCGCCCTTATTGAATATATTGAAGCACAAAATAGGAATCGAAGTATAAAGTGTATGAATGTTGAATTATGTTTAATTATGCTGTGATTAATAGTTAAATCGATTCGTAAATTTCGATTTTGTTCGAACAGTTTGAATCGATTCTCTCCGTGTTTAAAACCACCGTTGGAGTCGACTCCGAGATTTTCGGAGTCGAATAGCTATAGTCCCCGTTCGCGCTCTTTAGCGTGCACGCGCGTCGTACCCGCCCCTTTTTGGTTTTGCGACACACCCAATGGCTGAAGAGCATCCAGAGAGCCGCGTTCTGATTGGCTGTCTGAGCAAGGGGTCCGGCTGTGTCCCAAATCACACGGAGCAGAACAAAAACGTGATTAGAACCCAAACATCCGGGAGACGTGACGTCATCAGTGTTTCAGTATTAATCCCGTTTGATTTTTATTATTTCATTTATTATCTTCTGCTTTATCCTCTATTAGGGTCGGTGGGGTTCCCCATGCCCATCCAGGGGAGAACGTTTCGGGCGCTGGGCAGATAGACTCAGGACAGGGGGGCAATCTATCGCTGGGCACACACTCACTCACACAGACACACTCTATATGGGGCAATTTGGAGAATTTAAATTTACTTTGATCCATGTTTTTGGACTGTGGGAGGAAACCAGAGAACCTGGAGGAAACCCACGCGGACACGGGGAGAACATGCAAACACCACTCAGATGGGGATTCGAACCGGGAATCCCTAGTGCTGAGAGGAGAACATACTAAACCACTAAGCCATCGTGCCGTCCCGTTTGATTTTTTAATTTAAAACAAAACGTAACACTGAATCTTATAAAGTATTACAGCAGGACAGAGGCGCACTGCATGGGCCTGTGGGTCATAAAGGACGAGTCCCTTACAACTCCATTAAAATCTGAACAAACCAGCTGTTAATGAACTGCATTCCGATCTTTAAACATCTGTAACACCTCTGATGAACGTTCAGGACATCAGCCTTGCATGGTAAAGAGCAGAACTGATCGATGGCGGCAGTAAGTCATTCAAGGCTGATGTTAAATTGAATTTATTTAAATTAAGAAGCAGATACAATAATCGTACAAGGATTAACGATGAGATCAAAGCATGCCGACATGCTGAGATGAGAATGGCATGCAGTAATAAAGAAACCACTCAGATGTTCTAGCCCTTCAGGTCACGCTGGGCAAAAGAGATTCAATCTAAAGACTTATTCTGTACAAAACAAAGATCCTGCAGCATGAACATCAGAACGACCTCCTGAACATGCAGCATCATCCCACCTTCATCCAAAAGCACGGCTTACTGTGAGCTCAGTCCTGTTTAAGTTGAGGATAAAACATGTTTAAGTTTATTTAAACCGAGTTCATCTGAAACACTTTTAACAAGTGGACTGATATTATAAAGTTAATTATGATTGTTTATTCTATTCTGTGTTAACTGTAAATGTATTAATAGATTATTCTGTTTAATGTGTTATTTATTTCCAAATCGCTTTTATTAGTTAGTTCAAATTATGAATGATAATTTTAATGAGGTTATTCTGTAAAATGTCACATTATTTGCGTTGCTTTAGTGTGAGATTATTCCACATTATTATTATCATTATTTCAAAATTCAAATAAGCAGCTGCAGACTCTTTAAACCCGTCATTCAGATTTTTTATCTGATGGATATCTGTTTATGATAAGACGTGAATTTCTGGTGCAATACTGGGTTTTCAGAGTGAAAATCATTTTAAACCAAATTATTTTAGAGAAATTAAAATGTTTCATTCATTCCACTTCAAGGCCCCTCTATGAAGTATCTTTTAAAATTGAACAATATTTAAATCTTATGTGAGTTTTGATAAAAGTTTCCATGTTCTTTCTGGGCAGATCCAGTTAAGTTTTTGTGATACTGTAAAGAATTTGAGAATAACTAAAGGTCTTGCAGGATCTAGAGGAACCAGTCTGTTGCTCTGGTTTATGTTGAGTTAAGTTCCTACAAAACTCTTCGAATCTACAGTAACACATGCATAGTCAAGATTTAAAAATCCTCCATCCAAAATCCTGATCCACAAGCTCTACAGCAAGTAATATTAGAGCAAAGTTATGTGGATGCTCAGTGCAGAGTACTAAATTTAGAAAAAAATAAGTAGCAAGTCTAAATGTAAATCAGTGTTCCAACTCTTCCCTGAGCTGTTCTGAAGGGATTAAGATGCGCAGGACGAGTGCTGTCATTAATAGGTGCAACGTCTAAATACTTCTGGTCATAGTGTGCGCGCTAAAAGGAAGTCCAACGGCAGTCCCAAAGTTAAACATCTAAAAGCAGGCTGTAAGAAGCAGTGCACACTAATAATAACAGAAAGTTTAATACTAAAAGGCCCCGCAATCCTGTAGGCAGAGCATCACGTCTCTCAGATTAACTATACAGCATAGTAACCGTTACAGTCACACTGATGAAATGTAAGGCATCACACTCACACCCCATAAGGGTCACTTCACACATGCATAGATTGTAAACGTTATTGTTCCTAAAAACAATGCGCTATAGATACCTACAATATTCAAATGTAAGGAAGTTCCACAACATGTTTATGTTCTCTGGGTTCCGCTTAAAAAAAAACACCCAAAACTTAATATCCAAACCCAAAAAATAAAGACAATAAAAACTGCAATCTCCAGATTCAGTATAGACCTGTTTTTCACAAATACATTGCAAAGTTTATGAAGTTAAATGACATTAGGATTTTCTCTGTTTTATTGTTTATAGTTGTCAAGTTGACTAACATTAAGATAATAACTGTAGTTCCAATCTTTGGCCACACGCTGACGTTGTTCGTTTTTCTTGTAAAAAGCCGTTTAAACAAAAGTTACTAAGGCATCAAAATGTTTTTTTTCTTTGCTTCAGAACATTTCTTTAGTTTTTTCTTTGTTTTGTTAGTTTAACTAAAATATGTACAAATAGATTTAAGAGTTTTTTTTAGTAAAACGTTTTTTAAATAAACGTCAAATAAATACATAGACATAATATTTAACGAAAATATATTAAAAGCACTGACGTCACTGCTGCACCGTAGCTGATGTATGCAACAGTGACACCCAGTGTTGATATCTGGAAGTAAAATCTTTAAAACATTACTCTCGGGCTTCGTTCACTCAGACTCCACCTGAACATTTGTATCTGACAGATTGTTAAAATGCACAGCGCCACCATGTGGCCAGCTCAACACTGGAGTTAACCACTAAGATGTGTAATGTGAATGCAACCTTAAGTATTCTGCTAGCTTGTGGGTTACTTATTAAAAAATATAGATGAAATTATTTCAACCACTTTATATTAAAATAATTCAATCACTATTTAAAGTAATAGATGGTGTGTTTTCTTTGCAGAACTGTGCATGAGAATCTTTACATTCTGGTCAATAATAAAGGATTTAAAAAACCTTACCCAAAATTCCCTTCTTCTCCTGTTTAACATCAAGCCCTGATTTAAAGTTTTTTTTAAAATGGCGCTGTTTCATCATCCCAATAAAAAACCCGAATGCTGAAGATCCAACTTTGTTTCCTGTTTTGTAAATGAGTCCTATGTTCCAAAAACATTAAAACCCCACCCTTTTCCTGCAAGAGTAAAAAGTGCAAGCACAACCTCTGACACACACACACACACACACACACACACACACACACACGTATGTGAGGAAGAACAGGTCCAGACAGGACGTACACACAGTGCATGCTGCTGTAAGACTGTACAAATGCATGCATGGCATTAGAGAAACGCCCACAGGACACGCCCACATCTGGGATCCATCCCAAATCCCTCATTGACTGCACCCCCTCTGGACATGCATGATGCTTTGACTGGCATCACCACGCTCCAGACGTGCCATCAGGACAGGACCTCATCCTCACACACGAAGGGCAGGTCTGTGGTGAGCATGGCGTCGCCGCTCTCCTGTTTCCTACAAAACACACAGCGTGTTTAAAAGCAGCTCCGTGTTGCTCAGCATGCAGGATGTGGATCCTGTGGAGGGGCTTTATTAAGTCATGCATCAGGGTGAAAGGCAGGGCTTACGTGAGGGCGTGTCTCTGAGCTGTAGGACTCCGGTCCTCCCTGCGGCTCCAGTCGAAAGGGTTTCCGAACGAGCGCTTGCGCAGCATGGTCCGAACAAGGATCTGAAAACAAATCAACAAATTAAAAAATGATCAGATTCGGATGTGACATTAACAGAAATAGCACTGCCACACTGTGTGTGTGTCTGTGTGTGTTTACCACGGTGGCGAGACTAGGGATGTGTTTGATGGAATTCTCCACCTCCTCCTCTGTAACTTCAATCAGACTACAACAGTTATCATCCTCAGGAGGAAGAGGCTCCGCCCCATTTCTTGTCACCCATGGATGCACCTGTATCCACATGTATTATATATATAAATATTACACAAATGTAATATTAATATTAATTAAGTTAATAAGTTCAGAATTTAACCATAATTAATTCACTGACTTTAATCTGTGGAACAGTTATTCTGCTCTCAGGATTTTTTTCCAGCATTTTAAACAGCAGGTCCTTCAGATCATCTGACACTTCTACACTGTACAAAAGGCAAAATTCAATCAATAAAAATAAAACCGATGGAGAAATAGAGAAAGGTGGAGGTTGGGGAAGGGACTCACTTCTCTGGAAGCTCCACCGGCAGGGTTTTGATTTTTTGGTGCAGATTTAGAATTCGTTCATCCATAAAGGGGCACTGCAGGAGGTAGAGGTGATGTGAATCAGACACAGAGACGGGACAGAGACGGGACAGACTGTAGCATACACCGTATCAGAGAGATCTGGGGGCTTACCACTCCAAACACGAAGCAATACAACGTCACGCCCATAGCCCAAACATCCAGAGCCTGAGAGCGCACACACACACACACACACACACACACACACACACACACGAGCAAAAGAAATCGATTCCCATGGTGAGGTCATATGTGAAACAACCAAAGTGTGTGATGATCCATCTCTACTAGATTATGAGTAACATCCATTTAGTGCAGTATAAATTCACGTTGCTAAGCAACAGAACAGATTGATATGGAACTCGTGTGGTTTTCTTCAGCCCCTTGCCGTGCTGATGTTCTGTATTACAACATGACCTTCAGTGTGATCTGCTGATTATGTAAAATGAATCTACTGTAAAGCTTGGTGTTAATGGAATCTAATGATTCAGATGTCTCTTTCTCTCTCCCTCTCACTCTCACCTTTCCGGAGAAGTTCTTGCGCGTCTCTGAGAGCGTCTCTGGAGCGAGAAACGCTGGCGTTCCCACTGTGCTGGTTAACAGAGCATCTGCACCCTCAAACTGGTTACTGACACCAAAATCTGCGATCTTGATGTGACCGTCTTCCCCCACCAGCAGGTTGGATGGTTTAATGTCCCGATGGATGATCTTCTGATAATGTACTGTGGACGAACACAATGTTCTGGTACCGTCACCACGACATGGTTCAGATCCAGACCAGGCAATGAATAGCAGCTCAGGGGTGACAGTACTGATAACCAGCAAACACCTCAGCAATTATTCAACAAGCAAATGATTCTTGTTAATTGTTGATCTCGTGAACTTGAACTTTTTGAACTTACAGTACTCGAGTCCTCGGAGCAGATCCTGAAAGTAGAAGCGAGCTTGATCTTCATTCAGGGGTTTTCCTGCAGGAACCTCCATCACCGCCCTGTAAACACACCCACAAACACACCAACACTGATCTACAACATAACAAAATCTTACACACATCACATCATACAGGTCACATGATTCCAGACAGAACCAAACATGTCAGACCAACACAGAACTAACACAGGACATTGCACCATGGACATTGCACATTTATCACACTCGCAGCACTCGCATCGACTGAGAATGAAATCTGTTAATCAGGACATTTGTAAAGACAAACTGTAATCTTTACATTATTATCTTCTAAAGCACAAGCGCTGTTTTAGAAAGCAGACCATCATATTCACCCCCAAACAGAAGTCTCATAAATATCACTGTTTTAACATTTGTAACTGAGTAATTGAGTTTTTTATGTGTTTTTTATGTGCTTTATCACTCCACACCTTTAGGGGGCTGTATGTTTACTAGTTTCTATGAGTGAAATTAGCAAATAATAACAGACAGGAACAGGAAGTAGTTGAGAGTTGTTTGGAAAGCATGCTTACGTGTTTCCTTTAAGCAGGAGGCGTTTGGTTCTCAGGATGGTGAGGGGACTTTGCTGTGGACTCTGGGTCTGAATGATTCTTTCATGTTGGATTTAAACCTGCTCTTGGACTCTAAATGGTCTGCACGACTTCTCAAGGCTGGGTTCTATCCAGAACCTCTTCTGATGATTCTACACCGGTATGACTGATCCTGTTATTAATTTTTGATCTGCTCGTGATTGATTTCTGGTATGTGGTGGTGGGGATCATTTAAGGGGATTGATACAAAGGTTTCTTACATGTGTTAATGAACCGTGAATTCTGTTTGTAGTGTTGGAATCTATATCTGTAGTTTGGTCGATGCAGGTTCATTTTTTGTAACACCTTCTTAGGTGGTCGTTTGCATATTAATTAAAAAAAACTTTCAATAAATAAATCCATTTAAAATAGATTGATGTGATGATTGATGCCTGCAGCACACTGATGGGGTTCACAGCATGAACAGAGGTGCTGATGGGTAACTCACCCTCGTTTAACCAGCTCAAACACTGAGGAAGGAAAACAGAGGTCTGAGGTCATTGAGTTTTTAAAAAGTATAAAGAGTTGTAATCTCAAAATAAAAACTACAGCAGTTACTGAGGATTTAAAAAATCCACGTCTAAATACGAAAACAACGGCATAACCCCGGCAACAAGACAGTGACCTTACATACCCATATACAGATGATCCTCACTGGGGTCATCCAGCACCTACACACACACACACACAGAATAAACCTCTACTCTTGATTTACAATACAACAAAACGCACATTCACCCCTTCTCACACACCTCCACCAATTTGACCACATTAGGATGGTCCAGTTTCTTCAGGATGGCGATTTCCTGGTGAACCCGCTCCAGGGGGCCTTTGGGTTGAGACAGACCTTCTGGGACAGACCTGGCACCTCGGGGGGGAGGTCTTCCTGTTTGGGAACAATGTATATAAGGAAAAACACACAACACAGGAAATCACACATCCCATCATCCCACTGAGAGTCCATCTGTCACTCTCACACACACAATCTCACACACACACTTACGTGGGAAACCAGCCTGTCTCATCAACCGTTTCTTGGACAGAACCTTCATTGCCTGCAAGAACAAAAGAATAACAGTAAACAACACCTATACACACCATTACACTAACAGTGCACACACGCACAAACGTTAACATCAAATATTAACACACACACAAACACACAGTGATGTAAATGACCTCACATAGTAGGTGTTGTCGTCTTCATTGTAAGCCAGTTTGACGACCCCGTATGATCCCTTGTTCCACATCATCAGAAAATGGAAGCACACAAACACATTAAAGGGTTAAAAAAAACCAAGCACATTAAACCTATAGCTGCAGGATGTAAAGAATCTTCTGACCTTCTCACCACCACCATACATGTCATGAAGAGCTGAAGTATTCAGACACCCACACACTTCTGTTTACCCAGCTCTTTAAAATGCTCCATTATTCTAGTGTTTGTGAGACAGGTGTGTCTCATGTCCATAATGTTTCTATAGTGTTAATGACATCGACACCTAAATACTGACTAAACGTCATGACGTTAATAAAGCCACAGTCAGTTTCCAGCCCTGTATCATCTGACTCAGCATTATAATGACCTGACCCTCCTCTCTGCTCTGATCTCAGTTAATGATGCACAGAGGAGATGTTCATGAAATGTGTGTTTATCTGCAGAGAGAAATAAAAAAATAGAACTTTAGTGTTTAATGACTGAACCTCCTCTCACTGCAAGAGCTTTTCATTTTGGGATTCTAATACACACACACACTCACACTCTCTCCCTCACACACACACACAAGCACATAGAGGATCCAGCTGGTAAAACAGATTGAGGCTACAGCAGGGTTCTGATGTTCAGAGTGAGATTAGAATATAGCAGCATTCTGTCTTTTGTGTGTGTGTGTGTGTGTGTGTGTGTGTGTGTGTGTCAGTTGTCCTAAAGTTGTATTTAATAGAGTGAATGATCTGATTACCTTTCCGATCTCGTCTTTCAGTTTGTACTGGTTGAGCTGGACGCAGTCCTTTAGATATAAAGCAGAGAGTCACGTCTACAGCTACACCTGACCTGCTCCATCATTTCTTTGGTAAAAAAAAAGAGAAGTAAGAACCTGCAGATCCGTTATGGAGACTCGGTGCGACTCCACCGTAGGCCGGCGTGGCAGGCGCGGGGACGAATGGGGCGAGGTGATGGGCGAGTAGGGCAGCGATGGGTAAATGTAGCGGCCGGTCAGGCCGGGTGAGCCGCATGGGGAGGTGAGGGTGTGCGAGCGCTCCTGCAGTGACAGCTTCCTGTCTGAGAGGTTTAATCGGCCACGGTGTTCGGGCAGCCCGGGGATGAGCGCTTCAGGCTGGATGGAGGCGTGAGACAAAAGGTCGAGGGACGGCGCTTGAAAGGGTGGGGTCGAAGCCGAGCCCGGTTCGGGTGTCTCGGAGCTGTCCATCTCTTCCAGCTCCACCCTCTCCTCCGTGGGCTCATACTCTGTCACCACGATAAGAGACTCCATCTCTGATGGGCGTGGGCTCAGGGGCAGGGTGGAGGGCACAGCACAACTGAGAAGCAGATCCGGAAGCGTCTGTTGTGGCGGCTGAGGTGTGGAAATGGGCGGGGCATAACCGAGAGGTGTGGTCACTTCAGTGGGAGGCCAGGAGCAGACACAGGGAAACATGGTGCCCGTCCCGGATTTCTGGCAAGCTCACCTCCATCAGGAGTGCAGAGGGATTCCCTGCAGAGACCACAAGAGGGAGCATGATGAGCACTGAGCGGGTAACATTCACATGGGTATCAGAATAGAAGACTTCAAAGGAGCCTCAGATGTGAGGATAAGATCAGATTCAATAGAAACCCCACCCATCGGTCTAAGGGATTCAGAGATGAGGGGTGTGTGGGCAGTGCTCCATCCACCTCCACCATCCTCCTGTAGCTCTCACACTGTGCATCTCTCCATCTTCATCTCCTTCTCCTCTCAGCTCCCGATTCATACTGTTTCCTCTGTTGTGTGTTTTATTGAGAGCAGGTGGAGAAGATGGAGCTGAGGTGGAGCAGGACCACAGGAAGCTCCGATTCACTCGTTTATTTTAATCTGCAGCCTCCTCGTCTGTGTGACCTACTTTCACCAGCCATGGATTAAACTGCACTGAGTCTGAGGCATGGAAATATCCTCCATACACCTCCATCTCACACACAGCTCCAACATCTTCACTCAGTACTTAACCTGTGTGAGACCATCACACCCACCCATGTACACACACACACTTACACACACCTACCCATATACACACCCACACCCACTTTAACCTACCAGTCATCCAGAGCGACCCATACTGTGTGAACGCCTCAGCATCACAGATTAATGGTCCCAAAGTGAAGGGATTAAAGTTTTTAGGGTTTAGGAAAACTTTCCTCATAATTTGTCAACCAAGCATTCAGAAGATCAGGATTAAGGGAACGCCATTCTAAAGATGATAACTAATACAGAGTCTGAAATAGAAAATTACACAATACTTTGGGAGGGTAGTCTGTGGGTTGCCTCCCTCGGACACAGCAGCTTTAAGAATTACAAGGCATTCAAATCGACCCTTATTTATAAGCATTCAAACATTATAACAAGATTTGAGTGGTTTCTGTAGGTGGGTGGCGATGAGTTCAAACTGATGCCTGATCAATACGTTTACAGCTGTTCAGAAACCCAATCGCACAGACATTCCGAGCTTTATGTAACGCTGCACAGCAGCGCTAACTCGGCTGACACATCTGGATTTCTATTTGAATTTCTTTATTAAAATGTGCAGACAGAGCAGAGCAATGAAAACTAACCTCCCACGAGAATTCATCCGAAAACAGCCGCGCTGTCCCGCCACACGATGATTAAATGAATAAGCACTTCGGAAGTAGCAGGTTAGCTCTGAAGCTAACGGTTCCGTTTTAAAGAGCGAAGACAAAAAGCTCATTAATAAGAATATAAGTTTCAGAAGAATCTGTCAGTAATTCTGTTGCTTTCGTGTCATTTATAAAGCGTCGCGTTTATAAAGACGCCGTGCCTTCTCCGCGCTGCTCAGTTACAGAGTGAATTAAAAAAAACAGATGTGAGAATTTCGCTAAATCCGCTATTTCTGATCTTTACAGACTTACACTAAAATTAAAAAGCAGGAATGAAATGCTCTGACTCTGACCTGACGGGTGAGAATATCCAGTGCAGAATAAAGCCGCAGCTGGTGAGAAACTGGAGGAAATGTCCAGCTTTTAAAGGATAAAGGCAGAAGGAAAAGCAGCCCCCGCTCCGCTGTGCCCACGACCACTCAGAAACCCGAATGAACGCGGGGGCAGTGAACGAAGCACGCAGCTCTACGACGCCTCAGCTAATGGTTTGATATTAAAATGACATTAAAAAAAACCTTTTAATGTTAATATAAGATCAAAAAACTTTTTAAATATCCGTAATAACTTATATAAACTCAGTATCATCCGAGTACTACCGCATAGTAATGTTTAATTACACTGCTATGACACTGTATTAAATCTGACTGAGGTCACACAGACGTGAAGCTGATTACAGAGGGTTCGGTTCTTAATTAATGACTAATTAATGTTAATTACACAACATGCAGATTAACTCTTTACTTGTGTTATAGCTCCGGGTGTTTGAGCAAGGCTGTGTGATAGCTGTGTATGTTCTGGCATTTTAAAGCAATATTATTAAAATAAACTAATGTAAGAACAGTGGATCTGTGATGAATGAGGTTCTAACTGCTGAAACATTGTTCAGGGTTCGAGAGCAGATCAGTTTGGAGTTCAGGGTTTCAGATGATCCACTGCAGGAGCAGGAGCTCTGTGGAACCCGATTCCCGTCTATTCAGCGCTGCACTGCACTCTGCAACTGCAAGAACTTTCAGGAAAAGTAGACTTTACATTAGACTCTGGGGTTCGAGAAATTCTGATTCCACAGTTTTTGAAAATCATTTCAAAGAAAGTTTGCTGTTTCGACTAATTTTAGGTGAGTCTGTTTTTTATTGATTATAATTGTCTCTATTATTGGCTGGTGTTGAATTTGGATTTGTTTTTGGATGTTTTGGTGAAACTCTTGGTTCATGAATGATTTATTTGTTCCTCCGACTGCTGAATGAATGATAATGCTTTCTGTAGCTTCAGCAGGAGGTCTGATCACTGATCAGTTTACACTCTGAATGACCATCAGGTCTCCAGCGGGCTGTTCATTTTTATTGATTTCCTGCTTTCCTTGGACTGTCTGACATTTCTGGATATGGCTGAATACATTAAAAGCTGCCTGCGGAGAAACAGGGGATGAAAAGAACACTCCCTCCGACTCTTAAGTACAGGGGTGGATCGATTTTAAGTTCAGTTCTTGTCACAAATATGAGAAACACAAGGTTCTGCTGGAGAAGCAGGTTTTTGGGTGTCATTTGAACTTTTTAAAATATTTTTTTGCCGTTTATATTTTCAGCGTGAACATCATGCAACAGTCAAGATTACAGAGGAAAGGTAACGTGTCTGTGTGTAAGCTATGTCTAAATATGAACTTGATCTGCTGTATGTCTCAGGTGTCCAAAAGTCTAGGGATGGAGCTGGAATTTAAGAAGGTTGATTTGTTTTTAGGACACATGTCCTATGGAGGGATGAGGTTAACATGACAGAATGATGCTGAGGATAGAGTTATCAGGCTGGAGGAGGAAGCTCAAAGAGAAGGTTTATGGGTCTGGTGAAGGAAATGTTCTTACCCGCAGGATTTAATTTCACAGGACAGAAGTTCTGGAACAAGGTGAAAACGTTTCAGTCAGAAAAAGAAATCTATATGGAACAAACACTGCAGGACTCCTGCCTACCTCAAAACACCAACCTCAGGTACTCAACATGCTCCCAATGTACAAGATCACATTGGCACTTTAAAGATTAGAGCGTCCTGTATGGAGAACTAGAGACTCTAAAGTGTAGCACGATATCATGTTTATTTGTGGATCAGGTTTATTTCTTCCCAGCAGAGAAAGAAATAAGGGAAATGCAGGTCTGAACATCAGGTCTTTATTAATAAAGTCCGAATCTTTGGTCAGCAGTGAGACGGGATACAGAGAGGAGGTCTGTGGACGTTCTGGAGAAGACACCGAATCTGTGCAGCAGGTCAGGGGGGGTCTGATCACCTCACTGCAGCCTCTGAGGATCCACAGCAGCCCATCCCAGCCCCCACGAGCCCCCACGCTGAGGGAGTGTGAGGTTCTCATACGCCAGCTCTACAACGCCAACAGCCTGCAGTCTCAGGAGGTGGGTCCCCTCGAACCCACTCACCCTCAGTCCTTTTGCTTCATTTATAGTAGTATTTTTTCTTTGTCAGATTTTACACATCAAGACAATTCTGCGTGAAGTCATCCTGAGCAGGAAGATCACGCCCCAAAATTACATCATGGCTAAAGCTTTTCTTGAAGAAGAGAAATGGTATGGAACGGTCAAACTCACTTCTATATTTATTAATATTTAAACTGTTATTAACAAGAGGCCAGTTTAAAGGATGTGAATCTGCAGTCAGTTGTATCTCCAGTGTAAGATTTTAGATCAAACCATGTCGAACTTTAGGATCTTTAAACATTCATTATATTTTTCAGTCCAGCTGAAGAACCAGAGAAGTTTCCAAAGCTACCGATTCACTCCACACCCAAAGCTCTGTGAGTGTCCAGTTACTGCAGCCTCGCTGTGGGTGGGTGGACGGGCGGGTAGATATCTGCCACACTGTGAACGTAACACTGCCCTGTGTGTGTGTGTGTGTGTGTGTGTAGGATGGTGTGTCAGGCCAACATGAGTGACAGAGTGATTCTCCCTGCTCTGAAACAGAGCTACAGAAGCAGCTTCACTGAGAGACAGAGAAGCAGAAGCATCAAACGGAACCACGTACACAAATCCACAACATGAACTAAGACTCTGAACCTGATCAGTGTAAAAACTAAACACAATGTATTGAACACAAATGCCTTTATTGTTATAACACTAAACATTTTAACAGTCTGTAATAATGAAGTACATCAGCTTATTAAATAGAAGCTGTCCATATACTTTTGGTTTATAGTAACTGTTTCATGTCCTTGTTGTACCTGTAAATTGTGTGTATATATAATAACATGATCATACTGAACGCGTTTATTAAAGTAAATAAAACTGCTGCACATCAGAATAGAAATGAAAGTCTTATTAATGCTTCTGTAACAGATCAGAAGGTCAGAAGATCAAAGCAGGTGGAATTTAAGCAGCAGAGAGACACGCCTGTCTCACACTCTGTGCCCAGGTGTTGAGGAGCGCAGTCACCGAGTGCTTGTCTGGAAGCTGCAGGAGTTTGGAGGTCATGTTCCTGTGGACGCTCTGCAAGAACGGGTTCAACTCTGCACAGAACCATACGGTACACGGTATGAACATCCTCCTCAAAGTACCGGCTGACCCATGTAGAGAGACCGCACTCCATTCGATAACCGGTACCACGAGGCGAAACTTACCGTACTGCTCGTCATCGTTATCCCACTGAGGACTCTGATCAGGGTAATCTGAGGGGATGCTCAGCTGCAGAGGAGGAACGCTGGGGAGATTCTTGTCATCTAATGGAACAAAAGCACCGTATAAGGTAACAATGAAACAGAATGTATCTATTATAAATGTTCTATTAAAGATTACATTTGCATTAGAAATGTAAATATACTTGAAGGGCATATCTAATGGTGTACACAGATCTCAGACCTGCACATGGACAACGCGTCCATAAGACTGAACTTCAAAGCTTCTCACCCAGTTTACAGATCAGATGAACCGTCCCGTTGTTGCTGCAGAACGAAAGGTCCAGGTTGATCAGGAATTTGGAATCGAGGCGCGCCACCTCCCCCTGCAGGATGTTCGGGATGGTCTGTCGATCGTCCTCCTCGTGCTTTCTCTTGCGTGTCGGAATGACCGGGCCGCTGTGCGTGCATACAGAGTTTAAACTCCCAGGTTGCAGATGAAACAGCACATAACTCACAGCAGAGAGTTTTATTCAGCGCTCACGTGATGGGCGGGCCGTGGATGGCTGTCATGGCGGGAGCGAAGGTTCGGTACAGGGAGTGGTTGAAAACAGGGGAGCGAATGTTGGCTAAGACCACATCCAGCAGCGGCTGGCACAGATACTGCTTCTTAGTGCAGCTGACTTGCGGCGGAGGTGGAGTTGGCTGAGGAAGGAACGAATGGGAGTCAGAAACACCAATAATAAATTATTTTGCACTGTGACCATGGCAACATGAAGAGGGAATCACTCTGAACCCAAAGAACTCACCACTGCCATGTCATTCTTCAGCTTCTCCAGAGCAATCTCACACTTCTGGAGGGTTTTAAGGGGACACCTGGTGAGAGTGAGACAGGTTATAAAGAGGAGAGACCGGTGCAGTGCACATGTGGCAATTGAGCGTGTTGTTGCCGTGGTAACCTTGTGTTGGGATCAGTGAGGATAGTCAGCAGGCTCTTCATCTTGCTCAGATCCTTCTTTCTGTCTGTAAACAGTGAGGGAAACATCAGTCAGTCATGAGGCCACACCGGGAGGACTTGCACGTCCCTGAGTTAGTGCAGGACCTTCATTCTTGTCGATTTTGTTGATCATCCTGCGCAGGGGCTCGATGTATTTGGAGAGCTGTTTGAGTTTGTCCATGTAGAGCTGGTCCTCAGATGGAGCTGTGGCAGGACTCATCACTGAGCTCGGGTTCCCTACCATTCAAGAACAGCATCGGGACATCAGGCACAGATTTTATATTATAGAAACAAATTCTTTGGAGGGACAGTCAGCCATCACAGGACTGACTGAAAAACAAGACTTTATAATAATAATATAAAGAGTACATAGATTTTAAAACACTGATTTTTTGCAGACCCAGATTTAAAATCATCACTGATAATCTCTAAACCATGACAACTCCACCATTTTCAAGAGTTACCTGGAGTGCCGAGAGGTCCCGGGGAAGAAACCTGGAGCGGGTAACTCTGCGGGGTTCGAGCAGTGGCTGGACTTTGGGAAGGTTGTGGGGAGGGACTGGGTTGGAAACCTCCAGGTGAAGGAGTTGGACCAGAGCTAAGAGAATACACAAGCAGTGATTTATTCTGTCTGTCTGTCTTATTCCAGATGCACCAGCTGTGACCCAACGTTCAGACAGCCTGAAGTAAGACTGTCTTTTGTAAGTAATCATAAGATTTAAACAACACGCACACAATGCTAATCACTGTGCAATTAGTCAGCTTAAATCATCCTACTTGCTTTTTTTAATCCTTAAGAATTTATTTTAATTTACTCATATAAAATAACGGGTGTGGCTTTCAGACTAATGAAGCACCCAGCTCCCTGTTCCTGAGTGTAATGGATCCGATATCATCGTCTGGATGTACCCGACTGAGTTAGGCTGTGATGATGGGGGCTGCGGAGAGGGCTGCGGCTGGGGAGGAGGCGGCATGGACGGCTGAGGGTTCTGCACCGGCACCGGAGAGGACGAGGACATTTGCTGACTCTGTAAAGAAGGTAGAGAAGATTTGTTCAGATCCCGTTCATTTTAATGAAACATTACCTGGGGGCGGGGTAATTAAACCAGGTAACCTGCACTGAGGGAATGCTGAGAGTGGTGTAAACTTAGATTTTAATGTGGTGGGGGATTTTGAAGCATATAAGCCTTAAAAGTGTAATTAGAGGGTGTGTTTAATTGC
The DNA here is from genome assembly GCA_019802435.1 of Corydoras maculifer. Taxonomy (NCBI): domain Eukaryota; kingdom Metazoa; phylum Chordata; class Actinopteri; order Siluriformes; family Callichthyidae; genus Corydoras; species Corydoras maculifer. Next base: position 98,866 of record JAFMOD010000112.1, read on the forward strand.
ATTTATTGATAGTGAGACAGTAAGGAAAGACATCTGAAGAGACATGCACTACAGCCCTTTAATTCACCACCCCCCTCTTTACTCACCTGCTGTAAACCTTCATTTAGCAGAAATACATATTAGGACTGGATTAAATGGGGTGGTGAGGAGGTCACCAGAGGCGGGGGGGGGGTACATTTCAGTCAAAAGCCACAGACATGGGCACCAAGCTGGGTTAAATACCAGCACTCTGCCCCTGGTGTAAATACCTGTGGCATTTGCTGTCCTCCCATGGCAGCAGAGTTTGGAGGAATGGCAGAGTTCGGGGTGACGCGGGGCAACCGGGGTGGCATTTGCATCCCAGCACGGGGCATCTTTGAGGAGGACAGAGGGGACAACAGACATGTCACAAGCAAAACAATAAATGCGGTGCAACAGCGGATATGAGAGCAAGCGTATGCACACGTGCAAACCGGGGGGACCAAGCATGGCTTTACAGAACCACAGAATCAATGGAACCCTGAGGAAAGATGTCTTACTTGCTTCCATGAGCAATATTTAATTAATGCTAATTCTAAAACAGTCTTTGGAAGTTTTTAACAAAACACCCCAAAGAGTATTTGTCTTAAGCTAGGATTCTATTTGATCCTTATTCTTCCAATTATTCTAGAGATGCAGATGATGCAACACAAAGGGCCGTGAGTGATGATCACATGTTTACTGTAAACTCATCATGCAGCAACGGAACATTAATCTCATGAGCCTCGAAACAATACAGGTTAGTAAACATGCTAATGATGATACTCATACAGCTTCATCACAATTACAGTCCCTACAGAAAGGGTTCATATCCTTTAATATAAAATTCCTTACAGCCTGAAACATTACAAACTAATTATTTTTCTTTTCAAAATTTGAGGCTTTTCAGGCTGTGAGATGAAAGGGTATGATGACTTTCTTTAAGTACTGAAACTTTTAAAGTAAGTTCCACAGAAGCAGGCAGGCGAAGACGTGAGAGAAGCTCAGCGTTCAGTCGTTAGCCGGATCAAACGAGCAGAACTTAATGCACAGAATCTAAATAAGAACCATGATCTAGCTCAGATCCACTGGCTACACAACAAACGGCGTGATCAAAATGCACGAAAGCGACATGAATGTTCTCATTCCCTCGTGAGGGCCGGGGTGGGAATCTCAGGGGACGTAGAGATGTGTTATTTGAGTAAGTAAATGTGTTAGAATGTAAAGCTCCATCGAGGTTCACCACCTCTAAAACAACCACTAAAATTAAATCAAGGATCACCTAATTATAACATAACATTAAGATCCACAGGGATGACAATCCCATCACACTGCAATATGTAGGACACAATACAATTCTACGTAATGCATCATCTTCGATACACTGATTGATTTATAATACAGATCTATAGTAAACACAATGGCAGAACATTAAGGGCGCGTTTTGGCGCCACCTTGTGGAGACCGACATGTGCACTTGTGATTAAAAACGACGCTATTTAATGTTCCTCTGTCAGTCAAAAGGTACATCTTAAACATGCATGATTTCAGGAACCTGATGATGTATTTATTTACTTAATTTATTTTTATTAGTCCCGCTAATGGTTATGGGTTTGTTTGTATGTTGGAATGTTTTAGCTGCTCATTCACACAAAGTTACAATTAAAGATTTTACAATTAAATACATTAAAGATAAATGATTGACCACGTTATTAAAGGCACCTGTTCCTCTTTATGAAAATGAGACATGTGACTCTGGAGTGCAGAGCCATCAGAATGGGAAAATCAATTGACTTTGAATGCGGCATGGTCACTAGAGTTGGACTTGGAATTGTGACGGCACGGACCAGTCCCTCGGGTTGATAAAGACAAAGCCAACCGTGTTGAGTGCTGGAGTTTTCAATTGAAATGAAAGCCCTGCAGTAAAAACAATCCAGCTGTTCATAATGTTCACTCTGTTAGCATGCACGGACTCCAGGCTCACACAGTCACCTCCCCACTGCACTCCGCTCAGCTCTTACCGTGCCTGATAATGCAGCGAGCTGGGCCTGAGCTGCGGCCTGCTGCTGGACCTGCTGCGGCTGCAGCACTCTCGCCTGCTAAAAAAAAAAAGCACACGGACACAAGCCACATGCAAGCCAGCAAAGCATGATTTAAGTTAAATAATAAGATACTAGGGCTGCCCTCGAATGAGGACTTGCAAGCTGACTGGCAGGCGTTAGTTTTTGCAACTGAATTAGGTTTTGTAAAAATATGATGAGTATTAATAGTAATTACTAAATGTAACAATGACACTATGCTACATCACATAGAAATAAATAATTATAATGAATTAAAACTAAGAATCAGCTTAGCTGCAAGTTATCTGCAATGCCAACAGTGTTAATCAGAGATACAGAGTATGTGTGTATACAAAAGTAGTGTGCATCTCATGCCACAGAAGCGTGATTGGGTGAAGAGGAATCAGGGGAATAAAAACCTATAATAATGCAGCTATGTGACATGAGACACTTGCAAATAGATCAATAGAACATCATTCTAACATAACCATAACCAATCGGCCATCAGTAACATTTTTTCAAAACATTAATGTCTCTGTGATGAACCAGTGAGTGAAGTTCTATTGATGTCTAAGCAACACATTTAAGGCATCTCATAGATGCCGTGCTGAGAACTGGTCGGTCTGCAGGACCTGGAAGGGTTGTTTTATTTATATATATATATATGTTTGTGTGTGTAATATTGTACATAATATGTCTATGTGGTTACCGAAAACTGATGCATCTTGAGCTGCTGCTGCTGCTGCTGGCTGAGGGAGGTGATGGACGGATGCTGACCAGGTTGAATCTGGCCGGCCATGGACTGGGACACTAGGATCTGTTGAGACTGAGGATGCATTGGCATCTGAGAAGACTGGGCTTGAGCCTGAGCCTGTGCTTGGGCTTGAGCCTGGGCTTGAGCCTGTGCTTGGGCTTGGGCTTGAGCCTGTGCTTGGGCTTGGGCTTGAGCCTGTGCTTGGGCTTGAGCCTGTGCTTGGGCTTGAGCCTGTGCTTGGGCTTGAGCCTGTGCTTGGGCTTGAGCCTGTGCCTGGGCTTGAGCCTGCTGAAGCTGCTGCTGCTGCAAATGCTGAATGGACTGAGCTGGAGCATGGGCTTGAGCTTGTTGCTGCTGCTGATGTGGATGTTGTTGATGCTGCTGCTGCTGCTGCTGCTGCTGATGTTGATGCTGCTGTTGGATTTGCATCATCTGCTGCTGCTGAAGTCTGTTCTGCATTTGAAGAAGTCATACAAGTTTGAGTAAGAGAATTTACATACCTGTAAATACTTCTTTAAAAGATACATGAAATAATAGCATGGATTTGATGTAGTTTGAATAGGGTGGACATAAATTTTTACTTTAAATGTTATTGTGAAAAGATTATTTTAATTTCAAACACTGTATTCTGAAAATAGAAACAGTGACTTGCAGTTTTGCATTGTAGATACAGACTTAACACTCTTAAAGCTGTAAACAACACACATTAAACCACACATCCGCAGTCCAGGAATGACCCACAGACTGTGGAGCGTCCCATGAAAACACTGCCCTGTTTGCAGTGAAGTGTAATCTTAAGTCATATTCAAATTTTAATTCTATACCTGGTTCTGTTGCTGCTGCTGAGCCTGTTGCAGCTGTAACTTCATCTGTTGTTGAGCCTGAATCTGCTGCAGGACATTTGGAGGCATATTTTGTGGCGACTGGAACTGCTGGAACTGTATGGCCTGCTGCTGCTGTGACTGTTGCTGCTGCATCTGCATCTGCCCGGACGCACCAGCTGCTTCGAATAACAAGCACCGGCATCAACGAAGGCCGCAAAAGCAATGACATATATTTCCTGTCTTCTGACAGCTTACCACCCTGCTGGTTTCCTGTAACCCCTGATATGAGATGCTGATTTAGCTGCATCTGGGGCAAGGGTCCAATCCCAGACATTTGGGCACCTGGAGGTCGAGGGGCCATGCCAATGGTGCCAGAACCACCTCCTGTTAGATTCTGCAAAGCGTTCATTGGATCTAGAAATGAGTTAAATCATACATTTAGGGAACCAGCTCAGACATTACAATGTGGTGCAGATGTTTTTATATGTGTGGTTCACCTACCCGATGCTCCTTGTGCCTTTTTATCTAGGAAAAAAAAAATTTCAGCAGAAATAGCATTAGTGAAGCAATATCAATAGTAAAACTTTAAGTTTAGAGGAAAAGAACATATACTTACGGATATCACGAAAGTGAATGATAAGCCTTGCTACCATGGACAGATAGTCCTCCTGTTTATGTAAACAGATAAAAGAAATACCGTATTTTCCGGACTATAAGGCGCACCTAAAAGCCTAAAATTTTCCCAGAAATCGGACCTGCGCCTTATAATCTGGTGCACCTTATAGGTGTACTGAGTTCCAAAATCTATAAAAGTGTTGTTGTGCCACAGGGTGTTTTTTTCCACACAACAAAAAAGTGTGAAAAGCCGCGTGAAGAAAATGAATTCGGAGCTTGCCGTCATTCCGGGAGGATTAAATAAAGAACTCCAACCGCTGGAGATTGGCGTAAACGGGGTGTTTAAAGTAAAGTTGCGGGCGGCGTGGGAGCGATGGATGATAGACGGCGAACACACGTTTACTAGGAGGCAGCGGCGGGCGAGTTACGCCACCGTCTGTGAATGGATTGTGGATGCCTGGGCTAAGCTCTCTGCTGTAACTGTTGTCCGAGCTTTCGCGAAAGCCGGCATAATCGCTGAACAGCCGCTTGATAGTGAAATTGCGCAGCTTTTTAATTCAGACACAGAAGACGAGGACTTTGATGGATTTGTAGGAGAAGAGTGATTAAAATAATGTAGAATAAAGTAGTAGAATTAACTTCAATTATAAATCACTGATTTGCATCCTTTACTTTTCTTGTAGATCGTATTAGTAAGGGCCTTTTAATGCGGAGCCGTACAGAATAAGTACCGTACAGAAATGGAGTCCGTAATTCAGACTGCGCCTTATAGTACGGTGCGCCTTCTACGTGTGTCAAATATAGAAATAGACCCCGTAATTCAGACTGTGCCTTATAATACGGTGCGCCTTATGGTCCGGAAAATACGGTACACCACTGCACTTTTAAAAAAATTGTCTAATTTATAGCAAGATGTACAGAGGTAATATTATATCCACAGATTTTGCTTCTAAAATGGAGATAGTATCAAAATTAGGTTGATTTTCTAAGCTTTTATGCTACAAATCAATGCACCAATCATTTTCTACATTATTACTTGCTGTAAACAATATCTGTCTACTTTAAAAACACATTATGGTGTGTAACTCACCCTTGTCTTGGCTTTGTTAAACACGTGGTTCTCCATTTCAATGCTGGACTTGGTGTGTCCTGTGCCAGCCTTTCGCATGGCATCCTCACTTTAAACAATAAAAACAAGGTCTGGTTTAGATCAATTCCTGATCCACCTAAAAATTAAACTGTCAAATAAGAATTAGGAGATTT
>JAFMOD010000112.1:108709-138709 GCA_019802435.1 Corydoras maculifer
TTTCCATGTTCTCCCCGTGTCTGCGTGGGTTTCCTCCGGGTTCTCCGGTTTCCTCCCACAGTCCAAAAACATGGATCAAGTCAATTGAATTCTCAAAATTGCCCCATATAGAGTGTGTCTGTGTGAGTGAGTGTGTGCCCAGCGATGGATTGGCGCCCTGTCCTGGGTCTATCTGCCCAGCGCCCGAGACGTTCTCCCCTGGATGGGCATGGGGAACCCCCCCGTGACCCTAATAGAGGATAAGCGGGAGATAATGAATGAATGAATGAATGAATATTTCTTAAATAACTTAAATATTTGCCGAAAATATAGATCTATCTATCTATATGTTTTGACGCTGCCTCGCCCCGCCCCGCTGCCTCGCCCCGCCCCGCCCCGTTGCCCCGCCCCACCGCCGCGCCCCGCCCGCAGTCGCCATTTCTCCTCTTTACCTCAGAGGAGCAGGCGGTGGAGCCCGGGCGCCAAACTTAATGTTTAAATAGCAAGAAAGGAGCTTAATGTAAACCGAGTCGGCTGTGAAGGCTGTCGCATTCTCCCTGGACGCACCCTTCGGCTCGCCTGCGGGTGGAGGAGCGGAGCAGCATCCGCTCGGCGGTGCTTCGTTTTGGACGTGTTGCACCGCGGCGCCATTTTTTGTCGCTGAAGCGATCGAGGAACCGAGAGGAACTAAATACGTGCCCCGAATTCGGGTTATGATTTACCGTCTTTAATATTTAATGACCTTATTAACGGAAGCGCGTTCGCTCGGCCAGTCCGCGTCGTGATGTAGAGAGCGGTTCTTTTGTAATGAGCAGCTCTTCTGAGGTGAGCTAAGCTAACGCGCTATATTGTTTCGTAAACTACCAGCTTTTACGGAAGAAGAGCGGAAAGGGGAACTTTAAGGCGATTTTCGAGCTGTTCCCGCTGATTCGGGTCTCTTTCGCCTTCGCAGCTCTCTCGGAGTTTAGCTTCGGTCCGGTGGCCGCTGAGGAGGGATGCACCAAAGTTCATTCTAGTCGGGGGCAGCCTGTCTGAAACGTCAGGTTGCGATTTAGCATCCGAACGACCGACTGATCTGCCCGAATAGAAGCGACGGGTAGCGTCTCGAAAGCACAACCAGCAAAGAGCTGCCGTAACTTATTGCCCGGTGCTAACCCGTTGATCGTTGCTTGTAGGTATTTATTTGAATAGAGCCATGTCGTCGGCGCGGTTCGATTCTTCAGATCGGAGCAGTTGGTACTTCGGGCCTCTGTCCCGGCAGGAGACGCAAGGTAGATTACAGGGACAGAAACACGGCATGTTCCTAGTTCGGGATTCCTCCACCTGTCCAGGGGATTATGTCCTCTCCGTGTCCGAGAACTCCAAAGTCTCGCACTATATCATAAACTCTCTGCCCAACAAGAGGTTCAAGATCGGGGATCAGGAGTTCGATTCTCTGCCGGCTCTTCTGGAGTTCTATAAGATCCATTACCTGGACACGACCACCCTGATAGAACCCGCCACCAGGTACCCGCTCCCGGCATCATTCTCACAGCAGTAGCTCACGTCTATCATCAGAATCTCAAATTGAACTGACTTTATATAAGAAAGTTTTCTAATCCAGAATACTTTGATTATTCTGCAGGTTTATTTATTAGTCTATATTGTTGTGGTTGTGTGTTTTCTACACAGATATAATAATTCAAATGTCTAATTTAAAAGTCTGATTATTAACAGTATAATGTTAAAAATATTACAGCTTTCAGGAAGCACTGTCATAATAACTTAAGCCACTTTAAGAATGTGTGTATGGATGTTATCGTTGTGCTAACTCTCATTTTTCAGGTTATATTGTAGGAAACTATTTTTTCGTTGTTAAGTAAACATGTGTATCCACAAAACAACGTGTAACCTCTTTAACAAGGTTTAAATAAAAAAAGGTCTCCAGGTGAACATCTCGGGCTTGACTCGGATGTGAGTTTTAGGATGTGGTGTTTTGGTTGAATTTTTTTTTTAAAGCTGCAGTTGTGTGTGTGTGTCGGGGGGAGGGGTGTATAGGTTCGAAAACATGTTTGTTGCAGCTTTACTGACGGGATGTTATCAACCTGCAAAAGGTTTTTCAAAGGTTCGGAAGTGAAACCTCTTGTGCTGAACTGACATCAGGCAATCACGCCATCACAGCACAGCACAGGGACGGGACATGGACCTTTCCTAAAATTCCTTTTCTCATAAAAACTTTGATTCTCCTTTAGATGTAAATATGTTTGGGTAAAGTTTCTGCCATCTCTGATTAAAATAAAGTGATGATTTGTGACTGATATATTGACTTTTATAGAACTGTCTTATATTTTCACATCTTTAAATAATATTTTTCTTTTTTTGTCAGGTTCTCCAGCTCTGCTCTGACTGGCGGTCCCATCCAGCCAATCTGTGGCCCCGGAGAGGAAAACCTAGAGTATGTACGGACTCTTTATGACTTTACCGGCAGTGATGCTGAAGATCTTCCCTTTAAAAAGGGAGAGATCTTGATTATACTGGAGAAACCAGAGGATCAGTGGTGGAGCGCCAAGAGCAGAGAAGGCCGTGTCGGGATGATCCCTGTTCCCTATGTAGAAAAGTTGGTCAGACCGTTGCCTCACGTCGGCCAACCGGGCCACGGTGCCCGCAACTCCAACAGCTACGGCATTCCAGAGCCGGCCCACGCTTATGCACAACCTCAGACGCCATCACCGCTGCCCCCTGGTACTCCTGGTGCTGTCATCAACCCACTGCCCTCCATGCAAAATGGGCCTGTGATGGCACGGGCCATTCAGAAACGTGTTCCCTGCGCTTATGACAAGACCGCCTTGGCACTCGAGGTACGAGAATTACCCAACATTTCTTATGTGCTGCGTAATATGATGTGTCGTGTGCACTGTGTTTCTATTTGGTAAAGTGTTTATTGAATTGAAGATCATCAGTCAAATCTAATGTATCTTCATTAGAGCAAATGAAACAGGGCTGTGTAGCAGAGACTCTGCAGTATTAAAGAGGAAGTTTAATTTGCATTACTCCTAATTAGATCTAGGTTTAATGAACAAGTGTGTTCTGTGCTTTAATTTGAAGTGTTGTTCAGCTCAGAGTTAAATTTATGATAGGGTTTTATATATATATATATATATATATATATATATATATATATCAAACAACTAATCAATGAAGTAATTAAAACATTAATGGTCAGTTAAATGAATTAAAATGTTCTACAGAGATTAAAGTTTTATCTCTGGTTGGTTTGGTGTGTGATGGTGTTCTTGTCTTTCCCTCTGAACCAAACCAATGTGATCTCATAAAACTGTGGTTTTGGTTTGAACATCCGGGATCAGAGGGAGGTATATTGTGAAGGAAGAAGCTGATTTCATTCAGCATTGAGAAGTGAAACCGTGTATGCAGCGTCTCTGTATCTGATGCTGTTTATTATACGTGATCACCTTTGTTGGAAACCTGAATCAGCGAACGATCTCCTGGGAAACACACTGCTGTTAAAAGAAAACATTGCGCGGTTGTAAGAATGTAGGTGTCCTGTTTCATCCAGTATTTGTTGTTGAATTACTGATCATTTTTTAGCAATCTATGCAGCAAAGCATTAAAACCTGATTTAATTAGTTGTTTTAATAGAAGCAGTGATGTCATTGCTCCAACAGGCTTTATATCAAACTGATGTATAACGACTCGAAGCATGTCAATCACAATTTCCACTTAAAATAACCTATTTAAAACCATTTTCAGGTGAACTAAAGGTGCATTAGTTATAAGAAAATAGTATCAGTTGTATTATTTCCTGTGGTAATTTTGATGTGTGTCATGCAGCACATCAGCTTCTGTCTTGGGTAACACTACGTCTGCTGAAGCATCTTCTACCACAAGGGGTTTTCCCCTTTGACTCCTTAGAGTGCAGGCCTCTATATTATGGTCTGTACTATGAGTGACTTGATTTTAGATTAATCAGGCATTTCAACCAATAATCACCTCGTTATCCGGATATTTATGTACTAATATGTATGTATGTAGTAGTAAAATTCTTCCAGGTATATAATAGAATGTGTACTGAAATCACCCCAGGCTTTAATGCTGATATGAGTTCAGTACATTCTTTGGTGTGGTGATGCCTCGTCACCATTAGCTGTTTGGAATTCCAGAGCTTGATTTCTTCAACCTGACATGTTCCAGCAGTTTTCCACATTTTTTCACCTTGTATTCATATGAGGTCAGCGAGCAGCACGTGATGAAGGAAAGCTGCCACTAATGATTAATGATTAGATTAAATAAGAAGACTAGAAGAAACTAAAAGCTAAGCTGTAGTTAAGGGTACAGACACCCCGTCTCTGTGTGTATGGAAAGTGAGCCGCAGCCTGATGGATGCCCCGAGCAGAAAGCTGTAAATTGGAGCAGTTATTTTGAGATGTTTTTCGCACTGAAGCCATGTTTTTAGGTTATCTGCTTCAAGCACTAATTTGCTCTGAGCTCCACTAACGAGAGCAGAGTTGTTGAAGTGTAAAATGTGATCATAATAATCAGGTTTGGAATATTTCTGCATTGGGTTTTGTATTTTTTGTATTTTTATTTTTTTGGTGATTATTTTATGTTGTGATCCAAACTATAATTCCGTTTATTAAAGCCCCTGTGTTACTGATGACTGTTGATGAACAGAGATGTAATAATGAAAATGAAATTGATCACTTACTTTCACTTCTTATTTATAAAAACTGAAACACTCATGTGCTTTCAAAGAAGCAGCATTGAATTCTTACAGCAGGTTTTACATTATATATATATTTACATATACATTTTATATATAACATGTCTTATTGATGACCGTTGTGGGGCCAAATGCTGATCGTTTGTAAGGGCGGAGTGAATGCTGTAAACTTAAATAACGCTGAGTGCAATCGCCTCGCCCACCCTCTGGTCACACAGACGGGTTAAAGCCAAAACTGTTTGAATCTGTGAATAGTATGGGAGTAACCGTGTGACTCTGTTCCTGCAGGTGGGTGACCTGGTGAAAGTGACTCGGATGAACATCAGCGGGCAGTGGGAAGGGGAAGTAAATGGGCGAAGAGGGCTGTTCCCTTTCACCCACGTCAAAATAATGGATTCCCAAAACCCGGATGAGAGCGAATGACCTGGGCCTTCGGTTATGTGGCGTACTCCAACCCACTGGCTGCCCCGAGTTGCTCGTCACCACCTGAATCGCACTTGCCTGCTTAAGGCTCAGCTTACACGGCGAGCAAACCATCCGCGCAGCTTCTGACTGTTTACAGCTCCGAACTCGAGTCCCCATCAGCCCTCACGTTTTCTTTCGTCCTGCCGTCGGGGGGGGGGGGGGGGGGGGGGGGGGGGGGGGGGGGGGGGGGGGGGGGGGGGGGGGGGGGGGGGGGGGGGGGGGGGGGGGGGGGGGGGGGGGGGGGGGGGCCCCCCCCCCCCCAGCCCTGTAACAGTGTTGTAGATGTGGTGTGTTATTCCGCTCAAGTCCTAAGTGAGGCGCTGTCGTCACTCTAGCAGGGTCCAGTTACTGTGGATTATGACTTCAGATTGTGAATCTAGTCTTCAGGAGGTTTTTGATTTGTGCCACAAAAAGCCAACTCTGTAAATATCGGTCGTAAAGTAGCTTTAAATTTAGAACTGAGGATTGAACCTCCTCTACTGAAACGGTACCGAGGCTGCGGAACCGAACCGGGCTGCTCTGCCGTGTGCTTTTAAACAAGTTCACAAATGTTTTTTGGAATATCTAAATCAGTTTTGGACCTGGCACTAGTACCGAAGCAGTGGACGGGCTTTGAGGTCTACAGGATGGAACCCTGAATGTGTTTGAGCTTTAAACCCTCATTGGTTTTCAGAGGTTCTCACCTATGAATTTAAGATTCTGATTTAAAATTGCTTTCAGTGGAAAAAGGGATGGGGGGGGGGAACCTTCCTTTGCCTCAGTGCATGACCTTTAGTCTGTAAGGTTCTCACACTGGTTCCAATGGTTTGATCGGGAACTGGAACCAACCATCTGCATTTTATTTTATTTTTTGTTTCTGTAGCAGCTTCTATAATGCACTTATCTTGTCTCTGTTTAAGACTCGCTGTGATGGATGGCTGTGGTCACACCCCACTCTGATTGTGTGTGTCGGGGGGGGGGGGTAGTACTGCAGATGTTGGCAGTGAATTTGTCAGTGCGAATAAACCTCCGGCAGTTCTAATAAACCTTTACAAATCCATGTTTGTATAAAATGCAGGTTTTATTATTTAGGTCTTGACCGGACAGTGATCACAACCCTTACGCCCAAATACACCAACCCCAGCTCACACCTCTCAGAACCATGGGTACATACAAAACCACAAGAGCTTTCTGAAGAATGTACCACTTCTTTGTGTGGTGGGGCCTATAGAAAATATTCCTAATAAAAAATATTTGTTGTTCAGTAAAATTTGGTGACCCACAATGCACTGCTCTTTTTAGGGCCATCCACAGGTGGTGGGTGATGTGAACCATACTTGAAGCGGCAGTGTTTTCTGCCATCTGATTGACTGATTAGATAATTTCACACACACCGGCGTGAGTGTAAGATTATAATCTATATCCATCTTTTTGACTCATTTGGTTCGGGATTAAATGATGGTTCTGCGTGATGGTGGTGTAAAGAGAAGTGGCAGTCAGTGTCAGGACGTTTAGGGTTGGCTTTGGAGGAGTTTGATGGTGCAGACAGATGGCCGCTGTGTACAACTCCCCACCGATTCGTCCCTGGTGTTTAAAGCTGAATCGGGGTCTTTGGGTTTTTGGTGTGTTCTCCGTGTTCCCACGTGCTCGTTACAGGTCAGACCTATCAGACATGGACACGTGCCTTTTCATTGATTTTTCATTCATCTGTTATTTCCTTGTGCTGAACATCAGTGCTGGTATGAACCATCATGTACAGAGAGGGGAAATAAAGTTTACTTCTCTTAACCGCCTCCGGCTGCTTCCTGTGTGACGGGGACGCCATGCCCACCGTGAGGCGTGGCCTAACGCACACTCTTCAGACTCTGCTTCTGGAAAAAGAGAGCAGTTTCTGCTTCGGTTTTATTTTTAGCACCAACGTGATGGTTCCTCTGAGAAAGGAACTAATTAAAGACTGTTAATGAAGTACCAAGAAAAGAAAGTGATGACCTCCGAAGGTTCTCAAGGACTAATTGATCTCTTTCTGCTCGAGCGCCGTGCCTTTGGTCCTTGTTTTCATTTAGCACTTTCATGCCTGATTTTGATGGCGGCTCTGCTGCCCTCTATAGGCCACGACACTCGACTGATGTGGAGACGTTGGGGACAGTCATGGAGGGGGTGCTGGTCTGTTCTTGTCTTGCATTGGGCCGTGTCTGAGCGTGTGTGTGTGTGTGTGTGAGCGCTGGGTTCTGCTGATGTGCTGGTTGGATGATTTGTGTTAACAGGTGCAGATAAGCTCCACAGCGCTCGCCTGTGAGGTGTGAATGACGCTCCGGCTCGCGGCCCGTAAACATGTAACCCGGCTAAAAATACTATTTTAGTGACGGTCACATGACTTATGTTCTTACTAAGGAGCCACAGAAATCCTTTTAAATCTTTAACCAGAATCCTGTAAGCAGTTAAACAAAACATTCATAAGTACAGTTTATAAAAACACGTGATTCACTTTTAAATATTTTATTAAAATGATATTTTATTCCCAGGATCTTCTGAAGCTTAAAGCAGGTTTCCTAACTGGATCATTCGCTCTTGCTCTGATGGTTTGGGGCGCCGTCTTCTTGCTGATGTGTTGCATTAATATAAATATAAATGTGTACATTTTACAGACACCTTTATTTAAGGCACCATGATGTATAGATATGCAGCTGAACTGATGTGAATGCAGCTGTTAATGTCTCTCTGCACAGAGGAACACTGCGTCAGGGACGTCAGCTGCAGAGGGGTGCAGCAGTCTGTGGGCTGTTCACGAAACATCAAAAAAGACATGACACCTCAGAAACAACCAATCAGAGTCTGGGTTATTTTGGGAAAATGCTTAAATTGTTAGTATTTTGGGTAAAAGCTGCTTGTACGTATTTGTACAGAATTCTGTCACAATAGCATAAAAATGCTGTGTCACTGTCTTTAGGTTCCGTAGAATCAAGCTTGTGTGTGTGTGTGTGTGTGTGTGTGTGTGTGTGTGTGTGTGATGCAGCAGTCGCAGATGTAGGTCTTGTTGGTTTAACTCCGTCAGTATCTTGGGGTTTCACACTGTGACCGCATGCTGCTGCATCACGGCTGTTTCTCAGAAGAGGCTGCAGGACGAATACCACGAACCCGCCGTTCTCTGAAATAATGGAAGCGGGTATTCCCTGACCGCCGACACAAAGACTGAAGGGGTTTTACTGCTTTATGGGACATTTACAAGTTTAAATGATTTCTGACATCACAACCCAGTTCTCCAATTGGCTCTCAGTCCAATGTTCACACTCATTACAAAAAATGAACTGAGAGGCTTCAACATCAGCATCATGGACCGTATCACATCTGGATCAGAAATATCTAAATATATCATGCAGATTTGATAGAGCGTCACCTGTTGGAGTCTGAAAAGATGTATGTATTTGGAAGCTGTTCCATTTTAATTCTGTTAAAACATTTTAATTTAATTATAATTCACACAAACATTAATATCAATCCGGTAAAGAGCACAACCGTTTTTTTATTTCTTTATTTATTGTTCTAAACTCAGTGTTACAAACATAAAATCGGGCTGCAAATCAGATCCGTAGCAAATCACAGCAAAACACACCACTGAAAGTAGAAGTATCCGACCAGCGGCATGAAGAAATCCAACAGATCATTCCATCTGTTTTAATGGTAACAGCTGGATTGTCTAAATTGGAGATGACGGGTGGATTTTAAGGTTCACGCTATTTTTTTAGTTTTCTCTCGTCATTTAAAGTCTTTATTTTACAGTCTTCATTTTCATTTCCTCTCCAATTGGATCCCGTCTTGTGTTTCAGCAGGAGTACGAGTAGAGTGAGTATTGACTCCACTCTGCCACCTTGCTGTGGTGATATCTGTGTGGATGATGGCTGATCTCAGGCACTATGTGGTGTGGAAGGGGGTGGGGGGGTGGTGTTAGGTAGGCAGGGCTGGAGAAATGCCCCGGTAAAGCCCCACTCCAGTGTCCCAAAGGTTGCTCTGTGTGGTAATGACTGTAGGAGGTGTGTCTGGGTTTAGAGCAGACGCCGACGGTAGTCATGGAGACGTCTGATGTCCTGCACTCTAGAGAACCCTCACTCATGCTGGGCAGAGGTCTAGAGAGTTCCTGCTCGGGAACGGTTGCCATATCGCTGGATGCAGAAATGAAACTGCCCTCATCGGCATGGACATCTGCCACCGGAGGAGAGGGCATCTTTTCCAGCCTCTGACTTCTGCAAAATGATGAGGATCGGCAGATTTAGATGAATGAGATGATGTCCACCACCATGCTCATGAGTGTAACATGTTTAATTCATAGTGTGGTGGTCTACCTGTTGGAGAGATAGCTGGCCTGCTCTGGAACGAGCTGCTCTGAGTTGCTGTAATCCATAATGTTCTCAGCATGCAGGCTGTGGGCAGCGTCCGGTTCCACCCCCCAGGGGGACATGTGTTCATCCTGAGCCATCACCATGTCCTTGGAGAGCAGCATTTTTTCCGAATCCTCTCGATGAGGGTCGTATGGAAGCCGAGGAACATCTACTGAGACCAGAAACAAAAAGCTTAAAGAAGATGGTGGCTTGTACATAGGTTTACAGTAATTATATTTATAAATATAAAATATATAGTGTTACAATAAAAACTAAAACAATAGTAATAACAATAACGAAATGAATATGTTAATATTGTTTTAATAGATGTCTGACAAACACCTGAGTAGCACTGGAACTCCGACTCCTTGTTAGATGTCTTGGGTTTTTTGGCTGGACTCTTGGTGCACAGTTTCTGAGCTCGATTCCTACAAGAAAAAAAAATCAGGAACAATATAATTATCCATCCATCCTTTATCTCCACGCTTTATTCACCACTGAGGTCATTATCTTTATAATTCTATTCAGTTTTATTGAATTATTATAACATTTAAAAGTCCCTGTGTCCTGCCTACCTCTTGCTGTGGGTTCCTTCATCTCTGAAGCCCTTTGCAAACGGATTGTGGTCGATTTTTAACTTTGTGATCTTTAAAATAAAAGAGAAACCAGTTAAGACCGGCAGAATGATTCAAAAGACTTTAAAGGCTAAAGGATGTTGATGTATTTAGTACATAAGTGCATATGTGTGTTTGTGTACAGGTGTGTATCTTATGGTTGAAACTGACCTTGTTGTTCTGGTAGACGGTGACTGCGGTGAAGCTCGTTTCAGGGAAGGTGAACGTCTGGAAGACGCCCCAGCGCACGGTGTACAGGTCATCTGCCTGCACCACGTGGAAACAGGGCTGGTAACGATGCATGGAGTGCAAAATGATCTGCAGAGCAAAAAAAAACAGCCGTCCAACCAAATAAACAGGTACAGTTATTTCTTTTATTAACCTGTAAGTTAATGAAGCTTCTTACGTGGCCTCGCGGGTCCAGTGGGTTGTTCGTGAGCTTGAGTTTGAGGAAGGAGATGGGCTGCTTCATCCAGTGGCTCCCTAAAGCAGGAGAGTCTGGGTGCACATAGGTCCTGCAGGGGGGCTGAGGTTCGGCTTTTCCTGCGACCTCCCACTTCTCGTTGTTCCACTGCAGAAAATCACGATGACAACATTTAACCCAGAGTTCTGCTGATTCTGATTAAAAAAAAACCTGAGCAAATGGCCTCGCACACGTCTGGGACGGCCGTCTTCATGCAAAGCGAGCTGATTGCCCTTTATGACCCTGATTGCTCTAGCGGACGGCATTGAGGAGGAGGGGTGGGGGATTTGGACTTGATTAGACCCCTAGCTGGGAGAAGGAAAACAGGAAGTGATAACGACCTTTGAAATTCATGCTGTTGTGGTGATTGGCGCTCCACAGCAGGAGCAACGTCTGAACCCCCTTTGTGATTCTTTTGGATTTTTTTTCCTGTTGTTCACTCACCTTGTACCTGGCGTCGTCCACGGGCATCATGTCTACCATGATCACATAGTTGGCGTACGGTATGAGACCAGACAAACTAACATTGCAGTACGGAAACATCCTCCTGAAATGAGCAGAAACAGACCGGGATAGGATTAAATAAGTGTCAGCACACTTCATTTATTAAAGTAGTTTTAAACGTTAAAAGCTCTTTTGCACATTTTAATTACTGATCTCTATTAATCTACTAAATTTACAATTAAAAACATTTCTGCAGACTTTCTTTTCTGTTTGACATGAAACTAAATTAATCAAATCAAAGTCCTGAGAGTTATGGATCTCAAACTAAAGTATTGGGACACTCCCAGTGATTTGGAATAGTATTATTCCAACATTGAGGAAACAGTTTGGCGGTACCACAGTTCACTAAGCACATCAAATCTGAGTTCTGTGTGGAAGAACACAGTCCTGACCCGAATCGTAGTCCCGTTGATTCAGACTGAACATCAAATGCATTTTCTTTCATCATATCTAAAAAGCTACATGAAAATAATAATGACATTAAGCCATCGCCTCGGGTGCGAGTGTTGAATTTGGTTGAGGATGTGATGAGGCATTTCATAAAGAATCAAAATGAGTCACCTTCCAGATTTGGTGATGACCATCTCTGTGCCGATCTGATGAAATGATCTCCAGAGGTCAGGGTACTCCAGGTTCATCCTGATGCTCCCCTGTTGGTAGGTTTCAGGCGGACATTGGGGGAGCATGGATGGTGAGGCTGCTGGACGTCTCAGATCTGTGTTGGTAAAGTATTCAGTCAGAAACCCCGAAAAATTATTTCCAAAATATTGCACACGGGTCATGTTTACTCACCGGTCATCTGCTGCATCCTGCACACCTTCAGAAACGCCTGACCTACGTAAGTCGACCTTCAGACCTTCTGCCCTTCAGCTACTGGACTTTATAAATAAGCCCAGACTTGTCCAAGGTCTGGTTTAAGCTTGAGTTTAAACCCAGCCAGCAAATGGGTGGGGCCTAAAGTCTGGGCTCTGTGCAGGGCAAAAGTGAGAGGGCCATATTAGCATACTTTGAAGTGCCCTATTAGCAGTGGGGGTGGGCATGCCTGGTTATTTAGTGGTAGAGCAGGAGGTGAGAGAGGGATCAAAAGGCACTGAGATGGTCTTCAACAGGAAGGATCAGGATCAGGATGTTGTTGGGTCACCGGAATAATTTCAAGTGCTAACAATGGTATTTCAGAGCTGATATGGGTCCGGTATGGGTCCGGTATGGGTCCGGTATGGGTCCGGTATGGGTCCGGTATGGGTCTGGTATGGGTCTGGAGCGCCCCATCACTCAGGACCTGAGAAATACATATTAAAAATGCAGACATGCCAATCTGCAGATTACTGAATTATTGCTCATTCAGCATTTATGAGTCTTAACCAAGTGAACCATCAGAAATAGAATTAATAACTCAGAAGGTATATATATAATGTATAATTTATTAAATAAATAGTAAAGAGTCGTATAAAGACTTAGAGTTTATGAATGGAGTTTATGAATCATAACAAAGTGTTTGAATTATGATTAATAATTAGGAAAGGTAATGACATTACTCGTCACAGTTGATTTTAATTTCCTCTTTTCTCACTGTTCCAAAATATAGTTTCTTGCTGGTTCTTCTATTTAAGACATTTAATAGTTTATTATGATTTTTTAGATTAAAATGGATCTGTGTATTGGTTTGTTTGACTGGAACCAAAGACAAAAATGAATGTATTGAATATTAATTTACATGAAGTGGAAACTGTTCTGTTCAGTGGTGCATTATGATTTTATTATTTTATAATATGGTAATATTACTGGAACCAATGGAAGGCATGGGATTAACCAATCACAGCTCATGGTTCTGAGCAGAACTGCGTTTTTGTTCTTGTGTCTGCTCCCCCAACCCCTGAACAGTCAGGTTGTGTATTAAGCCCTGTCTGGCCTTTACAATCGGGAGATGGGCCTCCGAATCCTCTCAGGCATGGAGCCATGACGGCACACCCACCTGATGGGACGACCACTTAACAGCCAGTTCGTACCTGAGAACTGCTCGGGGGTGAAGGTGGAGGTGAGGGGCTGTTCTGTGAGGAAGCTCTGGGCTTCGATTGGGGGGGGGGGGGGGGGGGGGGGGGGGGGGGGGGGGGGGGGGGGGGGGGGGGGGGGGGGGGGGGGGGGGGGGGGGGGGGGGGGGGGGGGGGGGGGGGGGGGGTTACTGTGTGTGCAGTGTGATTAGCTGAATGATGCCATACAGAATCTTACGACACTGAGGATTTTGAGTGTTCATGTTTTTGAGTTCTCCTGTCACAACTTGCACTAACAGGAGGCACCTGGGTAGATTTTTTTACCTGCCCCCCTCCCCCCATCACCCGTTCACTGCACACACACACACTGCTCGTACACCACCACCGCCTGCACACACAATTGATGCAGACATCCATATGTGTGTGTATGTGTATATGGGTGTGTGTGTGTGTGTGTGTGTGTGTGATGACATGCCAGCTTATTAGCTTTCTCTAAATCCCCTAAATTTCTTTTGGATATAAGCTCATGATTTAGATCAACAGTTTAGAAGCACGATCATAAGAAGCAATAAAACCTAAAACCCCTCCCACCATAAATAATCCCCTCTGAAGCTTCACACCGCGGGCCTGGACCTCCACCCATCCTGCTGCATTTCTTAATGTCACACATCAGCGAGGTGCAAGTCCAGACATCGCAGTTCCGCTGCATTCCCTCTCGCCTCAAACTCTGGAATTTATCCTGCAGCAGAAGGCAGCACCTCTGCAGTAAAGATCTCTCCACCTTCACCTCCATCTCAATCCCCCCCCCACCCCCATCTCCACCCCCCCCACCCCCATCTCCACCCTAAACATGACGTGTTCATCAGTCCTGCTTTAGAAAGATGCCTGATTCAGGGCAACTCATCCAGCACAGGGAGAGGAAAAAAAAACGTCTGGCATCATGATCAGCACAAATGTCTTCAGACCGAGGGAGAACATACTAAATTACCAACGTTTTTTAAATCATATAAAATAACGTATGTTGTCACAAAACTGAACACATGACAACAAGGAACGAGTGCGCGAGATTATCACTAATACGAGCTATTCGAGCCTCCTTTCATTTTTGGTGTCACCATCTAGTCCGTTAGCGCCCTCTATGAGTCACTACCTGATATGACATCAATCAATCGAAATGTAAAATTAAATATAAAATCCAAATATATATCTTTAAAAAGGTTTATAGATTCTTATTAAAAATGAATTATAAACAACAACGAAATAAATCAGTTTTACACTTTTATTTCCAAAAATCGTGTTCATTTGTTTATAAAGTTCGGAGTTGATTTAGGCAGATGACCACTAGATGGCAGTGTGGGATTAGTTTCTACATGATGGTTCCACGTGCTGTTGTGGGGTGAGATATGGGCCATCAGTACGTCATTTCAGCTGGTTTTGGGTTTGAATGACTAAATTATTTAGACGTTTTCCAAAATTATCAGGGTTCATGACGTCATTTCATCAAACCAGTAAGTCACAAGAGTCTCCTTTTTAAAGCCTGTTTGTTTGAACAGATGAATCGGTTGCTTGTGATTCAGATGATCTCTGTATTTCTGACTCATTACGTTGCACATCTTTGATAAGACTATGTAACAGTTCATTAATTGTAAATTATGAATGAATAATGTTGAATATAAATATTTGATCACATGCTGTGAATCTATTCTGGCACCTTCAGTTCTAAATGACCATGTGGTTGTCACAGTCAGGACGTTCAGTTCTAAATTTGTCCTTATTCCAATCACAGGCTCCTAATGGCCGCTTCTTCTGTCCTGTCGTCTTTCTTTTGTCATTTGATGCTAATTGTGATGTTGGCGGCAGTCCAGTCTAGTCCAGTCCAGCCCAGCCCGGGTCGGTCCCGTCGGGAGGATGGGTTAGTGAGAGTAGCTCTGCTGAGCCCACACTGCAGCATTGGAGCATGGACAGAGGCCAGACCGAACCCAGTGACCCACCCCTCCATATACCCTCCCCTCAGTCAGTTTACACCCTGCACTGCACCGCTCAGAGAAAATAGCCAGAGGGACAAAGAGATAAAAATATGTACACAAAACAGCATTAGCTTTATTTTCTGTGTCAGTGGGGACACACCAACGTCCAATTAATATTATTATGAATTAGGAAGCCATTACAATCAAACATAACCCTGTAATCTGTGTCCACATACTTTTGGTCTTTTTCATGTTCGTGTTAGGCCGTTCTATGCTGGTTGATGATGTTTGAAGCAGGAGCAGGACCGTGTGTGGGGGTGGGTGGGGGGTGGGTTGGTGATGGAATGAACAGCAGAGTGAATCTGGGTGAGATTTGAACACGTTAAAGGACGTCCATGACGGGGTTCAGTCTCTGGGTTCTTCTCCGGTTCTACTTCTTTACTTTGCCCTGAGCAGCCACGGCCTCCATGGCCTTCCGCACCGTCTCCTCGTCCCCGAGGAACTGCATGGGCTTTATGGGCTTCAGGTCTTTATCCAGCTCGTAGACGATGGGAATGCCGGTGGGCAGGTTCAGCTCCATGATGGCTGCATCGGTCATGCCTGCAGGGGCAAGCAGAGTGACTTATGATGTGACGGATGCAGGAGAATATTGTGTTGAAGGTTTAAATATCAGAGGATGAATAACACACATCTATCAAACGGATTCAGGCGTCAGGCTTAAATTAGACTGAACTAATGATTTAATTAAACTCGATCTGGGTAAGCTTTAAGCTCGTCTTGTTTATCAAACCCGGGGAACCGAGCCTCGGAGGTGTGTCTGTGCACAGTACACACACTGTAGCTGCTTCAGGATGAGGTTTGGGAAGGGGTGTGTGTGTGGGGGGGGTGAAGGTCCTGAAGTTTTACATTTACATTGACCTTTCATGACCTCATTTCTCCCTGAAGAGAACTCGGACGGTCAGAATGTGCGACCTTTCCATAGAAGGTCACAGCCGTAATGGGAATCTTGGTGCTGACCTCTTAGCTCTGTGTGTGTGTGTGTGTGTGTGTGTGTGTGTGTGTGTGTGTGTGTGTGTGTGTGTGTGTGTGTGAGTAAATAAGTATACATTGCATTTGTTTGTGTATGTGCATGAGTATTATATTTAGTTTTCAAATACCTTTATTTATATATATATATATATATATATAATTTGTAAGTATGTGTGTGTTCATGTGTATATACTGTATGTTTGTATGTGTATATATAAACACACACACGTGTTAAGTATTATTTTCAGACAGGAGGTGTGTGTGGGGGGGGGTGTTTGAGGGCGTAACTATTGGCAGTGAGTTATTAATCTTGGATGCAGAACTGTGATTGGACGTACCCTCTAAATGCTTGACGATCCCGCGCAGACTGTTGCCGTGGGCGGCGATCAGAACGTTCTTGCCGGCTTTGATCTCAGGCACTATGACTTCGTTCCAGAAGGGCAGAGCACGGGCGATGGTGTCCTTCAGACTCTCACAGATGGGCAGTTCTCCCTCCTTCAGACCTTTATATCTCCTGGACTGGTGAAAGATAAAGGAATCATAAAGGGTTCAATCACAGGGATGTAAACAGCTGCTGTTGGCGCGCTCCCTGCGGCACCTCACTGATGATCTTGTGGTAGGGATGATCCTTCTCCATGGGTGGGGGAGGGATGTCAAAGGAGCGCCTCCAGATCTTCACCTGCTCCTCTCCGTGCTTGGCGGCCGTCTCTGCTTTGTTAAGGCCGGTCAGTCCACCGTAGTGCCGCTCGTTCAGGCGCCAGGTCCGCACCACGGGCAGCCACATCTGGTCCGTCCCCTCCATGATGGCCCAGAGGGTTTTGATGGCACGCTTTAGCACAGAGGTGTAGCAGATGTCAAACTTCATGCCCGCCTCCTTGACGGCTTGGGCGCCACGCTTGGCCTCCTCTATGCCCTTCTCGCTGAGGTCGGCATCGAACCAGCCGCAGAACCGGTTCTCCTGGTTCCAGTTGCTCTCTCCGTGCCGTACGATGACCAGGCGATAAGCAGCAGCCATGCTCGTGCCGTGAGACTCTCCGAATTAAACACAGAACGGCTCACACTCGCTGACCGTGAGCTCCGAGAGCAGGGGCTTTTTATAGTGATGGAATGTGGAACCATGTTACAGCCGGGACCGTGAGCTCGAATCCAATGGTAGCATGTTACCTCGTGACTGACAGCTGATGCAGCTGGTCAGAAATGGCTAATTTAGTGTAGGTGGGACGTAAAGTGGCTCAAAGGGCAAAGGTTACCTTCAGGTTCAAAATAGCAACATGACTTTTAAACTGAGAGCCGTGGAATAATGTCAGATATCAGCACACACCTGGTTAAGTCTGTAAGTCTGGAGGATAAAATACAGAAGAGAGTTTAAAACCATCCACAATTACAACTGGCCTTTAGCACCAGCAAACCCCAAGAAGAAATGAACAACAAAAAGGACAAAACGAAAAAAAGTGACTGCCCTCAACTGCAAAAAGCCCCAGATCACAACACACAGAACACAGAGAAAACCAAGGATGTAGAGATGAAAGAAGAGGGACATACTCGACATCGCAGCATATCCCCAAAAACCAGAAATAAACCCCGTTCCAACATACCAAAACCCAAATGACAAGTGCCATAATACAATGGAACTGCAGAGGCCTCAGGGCTGATCCAGAACAACTCAAACATGTACATCAGGCAAAATGAAAAACTGAATGGGACATCCAGATCAGAAAAAAACTTCATACAACCGAAATACAAATACAACCGAAAATCAACAACGGACCGAGAACCCACCATGGACGGCGCATAGATCAAGTCATCGTATTGAAATATCTCACGATAAAATAAAAAGATAAAAATGGAAATGTATGAGTGACTGAATTATAAGGACTAAGTGAAAGTACACAGACTGTAAAAATGTACCATATCCTGCCATTGGATAGCATACAAATGCTAAATATGGTGTTAAAACACAAAGAAATTAATAAAACCATCCACAATGTGCTCCCAATACCAAAGCACATCAGAGAAGTCTGCAGTTTGGGGAAGGCCCTGTCATGTTTAAATCGTTTAACTTGTTAGTCTCTTGTTTTTTGTTTTTGGTGTGTTTTTAATGAATGAACTTATTCCATGGTAAAAATTTGAAAGTAAAGAATTGTTGTTGGGAGTTTTATGCAGTTCTGATGTTTCATTGTGAATGTGTGTGTAGTACTCATGGCCGCCAGCAGAGGCAGCACCGCGTGGTTTTTAGGGAACACCACTGCAGCAGCTCTCCATCTGAATGTCGGGAGTTGTCTCAGCATCCGCAGTGTTCGCAAAGCTCAGTCTGCTTAAAAAACATTATAATTAAATAAGAAAGCTCACTGATTTATTTTAATACTCATGACGAGAGCAAAGCATCCATCACTCATCACTCCACGTTTCACCCCGGGATCCTGCTCAGCAGGAATTACTGAAGTGATGCACTTTATTTTTTCATATGAAGCTTTTCATGGTTTCAGCTTTATTTTTTCTCGGTTACCCTCGCAGCGTTTCGCAGCGTCTCTCGTACTCTGCTCTCGCTCTGCTCTCGCCGAGGATCAATTCTGCAGAGTCAGAGTTTAGAGCAGCTCTTGCGTCAGAGCCGCCCATCCTGCTATAAAAGCCACGAGACTGCAGCAGCAGCACAGCAGTTCCAGCAGCCGGGCTGTGTGAGCGTACTGTGAGTCTCTGTCTGAGCAGTTTGTCCTTGAAACCATGAGTGGCCTCGGTTTCGACCCGTACTACACCTCCTCGTACAAGCGCTGGTATGTGGAGAGTGCCGTGCCTCGTGTGGCGACGCGTACCCACTCCCGTAGCGTCTACTCCAGCCATGCTTCTCCTCTGTCGCCGGCTCGGCTGCACTACGGCTCCCCCGGGCGGGTCTCGTCTTCATCCACCATGCTTTTGAGCGGCGCGGCTCACCCACTGGAAATGGACCTCAGCCAGGCGGCGCAGGTCAGCTCCGAGCTGCGGGCGGTGCGCACCCAGGAGAAGGCACAGCTGCAGGACCTTAATGACCGTTTTGCTGGCTTCATTGAGCGTGTGCATGAGCTTGAGCAGCAGAACCGGGCTCTGGAGTCTGAGCTGCTGCTGCTGAGGCAGAGGCACAGCGAGCCGTCCTGCCTGAGGGCCCTGTACGAGCAAGAGGCCCGGGCGTTGAGCGCCGCCGTCGATGAGGCACACCAGGATAAGCAGGTCGCACTGAACCGCAGGGATCACCTCGAGGAGACGCTGAAGGCCCTGCAAAGACAATATGACGAGGAAGCCCTGGAGCGTGAGAACGCCGAGGCCAGGCTGATGGAGGCCCGCAAAGAGGCCGACGAGAGGGCACTGTGCCAGGTCGAGCTGGAGAAGAAGGTGAGCGTCCTGCTGGATGAGCTGAATTTCCTCAAGAAGCTGCATGAGGGCGAGATCTCCGAGCTGCAGTCGCAGATTCAGTACAGCGCACAGTTTGTGGTTGAAACCGAGACCACCAAACCCGACCTGTCCAGTGCCCTCCGTGACATCCGGGCACAGTACGAGAGGCTGGCGGCCAAGAACATGCAGGCCGCAGAGGAGTGGTTCAAAGGGAAAATGGGCCATCTGACGGAGACCGTGGCTCACCACACCGACGCCGTGAGGAACACCAAGGACGAAGCAGGCGAGTACCGCCGTCAGCTGCAGGCTCGCATCCTGGAGATCGACGCCTGCAAGAGCCTGAATGATTCTCTGGAAAAGCAGCTGAGGGACGTGGAGGAAAAGCAGAGCAACGAGATCACGGGCATGCAGGTCAGTCTCAGCTCTGGACTTTAGGGCTGAAGTTTCATATGATCAGATTATATGTAAATTCATTAAAATAATATGATTATATCTGAATCAGAACTGGATCTGTGGCAGTAAATAGTGATGCGACCTGTTTTGTTTTATAGGACACAATTAGCGAACTTGAAAATGAACTACGAGCCACTAAAGGTGAGATGGCCAGGTATCTGAAAGACTATCAGGATCTCCTCAATGTCAAAATGGCTCTTGATATTGAAATAGCTGCTTACAGGTAGGAACCACAACAGCTGACCTAAGCATGTGTGTGTGTGTATCTTTGTGTGTATATGTATTTATATGTAATAATATATAAGGAATATTATATTTATATATTAAATATAATAATATATTATATTTTTACAGAAAACTCCTGGAGGGTGAGGAGTCACGCATCAGCACGGGAATGGTGGGAGGTTTGGTCAGCGCTTACCCAATGGCGTCCTCCTACTCGCGCTCCGTGTATTCCGTTCAGTCCAGTGTGACGTCAGCCACGCCCTACCTGCTCAGCTCAAGAATGATGAGCTCCATGCTTTCAGCTGAACCACCCAAAGGTGAAGAGGAAGAGGAGGTGGAAGAGGAAGAAGAGGAAGCAGAGGAAGAGGGAAAAGAGGAAGAGAATGGTGAGGTAGAGGAGGAGAAAGAGGAGGAGGAAGAAGAGAAAGAGGAAGTGGATGAAGAACAAGAGGAGGCAGAAGAAGAGACAAAAAATGGTAACGTTTTCACTTTGTATGATTCAGTTCTGGTTTATGATTCGGTTCATGTTAATGATTCGGTTCAGGTTTATGATTCAGTCCGCTTTTATGATTTGGTTCAGGTTAATGATCTTACATTAATAAACCATTTCTGTTTTCAGAGGCTGATGAGGAAGCAGCAGAGGAAGAGGAAAAAGAAGAAGGAGCAGATGAGGAAGGGGAGGATAAAGAGGTAGAGGAGCAGGAGGGAGGAGAGGCAGAAGGGGAAGCCGCTGAGGAGGAAAGCGACCAGAAAGGGGACGATACTGTAGAGGAAGATTCAGTTAAAGATAAAAAAGACACAAAGGCAGAACCGGAACCAGAACCAGAGAAGAAGAATCTCAAAGAGAAGAGCGAAAGTGAGAAAGCCAAAGCAAAACCTGGGGCTGAGAAAGAAAAGGAAAGTGTGAAAGCAGAGCAGGAGAAACCAAAAGACGAGGACAAAGCCAAAGCTAAAAAGTAAAGCTGATCTCATGCCTGCATTTACTCTCAGTACTAAAGCCAGACTGCATTTCAGCTTTGGAAACAGCATCAGTTATTGACAGCTTTGACAGCAGACATGTGCATCATTGTTGTGATGTCATAATGTGATAATGATGATGATATGTGCAATGAACAATAAAAACGCCTCTAAACTGCTCTGACTCGGATTCCTCACTCTCTGTTTATTCTAATATCTCTACTGTCTTAAAATCTGTCGAAATCCCTCAGGGATGTGTATTAGGTCCACTTGTATTTATTTCATATGCTGACCTCATGCATGCTATTTTACATATTTTCTTACAGTCAGGATGGTGCTGCAGCATTTACATGTTTCTAACAGATAAATGACAGAAATGGGTGGAGGACTGTGTTAGTAATCAAGGCCAACAAAACCTCACATACAGGCCCTGCCCTCTGACCCTAACATCAAGTTATGAAACTTATGAGTGACTTTAAATTGAACTTATGTTTTATTAAATATTGTTTTTTATGTCAGAAAAGCACTGTTGCCTCCCGAAAGCGAAGTGAGTAGATCGTTTATATTGAACAGAGGAGCTTTTTATAACTCTGTTGGATTTTCTGGTTATTTGGGCAGAGCTCCATTTATAAACGATAGAAACACAACCATCAATTATTAGTCATTTGTAAACGAGAAGGTTTGGGGCTGGGTTTTTTCTGTGTGCAGTTTGCATGTTCTCCTCACATGAAATCCAAATAAAATAAGAATATAAAGGCATTTGATCTCCTGTTGTTAGATTTTATGTTTAAAAATAAGTCTATTTTTAGCACTTTAATATTTTATACAATGTTTTCAATAAATTTCACTAATAGGAATAAATTCTTTTCATAATAAATATTAAAATGTCATATTTTTACCACTGGAATTAAAGACAGGAATAATAAAATCAAACCTGATTCGTTTGCTTAATGATGCTTTATTAAATATCCGGACTGTAACTGTAGAACTAATAAAGATGAAAGTGCAGTTTGTGTTCCAGATGATTTATTTTCTGCGGTAGCTGTATTTTATTGACCCCTTCAGATTTCATACGTATTTATTAATATGCAGTGAGTTCAGTGCAGAAAAACGGAAATACAATGACTGCAGTATGAGGAACTATCTATAGAGAACCCATGTAGTTATATTAAATAATATGTCAGTGAAGTAAATATTAATAATGTTCTTTAAAAACATTTTACCTTCCTGCTTTAAAAATTCACGGGTATTACCAAACACAACACGGACTTATTTCTTAATGGTGTAAACACTTTATAGAAACACAGACCCTGTCCCACACAATCATAATAATACTTTTGTATGTATAATGATGGTGAGGAAACGAGTTTGTGGATGTAAACTCAGGGAGAACATACAAAACAGGTTTTGTCTGTCTTTTTTGCTGTGACATTAGAGTGCTATCATCTGAGACAGGACTGTGATAACCATTACTCTCCGTCTGTCTTAGATGATGGAGAATACAATTCTAATCTCTAATTAAAAAGTCTTGTGGAGTTGAGTGATGTAGTACATAAGTAAAGGTCTCACTGCTCACATTACATTACATCATTTTGCAGACACTTTTATCCAAAGTGACTTACAAGGATTTCATTTGTTGGTTGGGAACAGAACACAGGTCATATATATATATATATATATATATATATATATATATATATATATATATATATATATATATATAGTGTAATCTGTATAACACTGTGTGTAGAGGTATATAAGTATATATTCATTATCTAATTTACACCATGTCATTATTATTGTGGATATTAATAATAATATATAATTTCTATTATGAGCTGGATGTAACATTTTATGAAATGTTTTTTGTACCACCTCGAGGTTATTAAGTGTAATATTCGCCGTATAAACCCATCAGATTGATTGAGTGTGTGATGTGTTGTAGAAGAAGACGTGAGCGTGTCGTACTTCATAAGGATGTTTATTGAGCAAATGCTAAAATGCATTAGGATGAAATGAATAAAGACATGGGATTGCAAACTGTAGCACCTCGGTAATCATTTGAGAAGGTGAATTCAAGTTATGCATACGAGAATGTATGTGCACACAGGCTTTATTGTCACTTGCACTCGGTAGGTAAACATAATCGACAACAGTAAAGCATGTTTAAGGCTAGGAGTTTTAATTGCTTCAGGTACTGTATGAGTATGAGGGTGCATGGTCTTGCTGGACCGTTTGCTCGTCTTCTCTGCGGATCGGTTGGGTTGTGTTTGGCTCAGTCGGTGCCCTCACACGTCATCAGTAAGGCTACTTCGTCAGGATTCAGATTGGTGTTTTCCGTGCCATTCATCCTGCTGGCTCTTTCAAAATAAACAGTACTTGACATCTAGAGTTTTTCAGCCACTCTCTCAGCATACATTCTTAAGCTGTGCAAATCTACTCTGCAGTTGTACATACAGATTGTTATTCTACCCCAATGATGGGGAGCGTGCTCCCCCCCTGAGCTGGCATGCAGACTCCCCCCGTCCCAATAGAGTGCCCATCCCTCCCCTCCACACCCTAACCCCACCGAAGGTATTGCAGACAGAACGGAAGCCGTGGACGCTCCCCGTGATAGCTGCACCGCAGATGCAGCAAAACCAATTGAAAGCTGTCACTCAACATGCAGATTGAATTATAGCTTGCTGCGTCGTATGGCTTCTCTCTATGCTCTTTTTTTTCTTTAATTACATCTTGAGAGTGGTTAACAGAATTAAATACATCGTTATCTAGCTTTTTCACGGTAAGCCTTCGGCACCTCGACATCTACTCCGTTTCTGTGGTCTGCTTCACAACTTGGGTGGAGATCTTCTCCATCTTCTTAGTGGCCACCAGTGTCTCCTCCACGACTTCGTCCACTGGCTTTACCGACTCGGTGACAGTGACGGATGTGGTGACATGCTTGGCTCCATCTTCACCGGTTGTGATGGTCTCCACTGTTTTGGTGATGACCACCTTCTGAGCTAGTTCATCTTTAGTGGGGCCGTCATCGACGCCGTTGGAGATCACTTCTTTTTTCTCTGAATCTTTCTTTTCACCCTCCTTTTTGTCTTTGTCTGCCTTTCCGCTGTCTTCGCTTCCTTCCTTTTTGTCTTCCTTCTTCTCTGTGGGTTTTTCCTCTTTGCTGGGCTTCGGAGCCTCTGCTGTTGGGGACTCAGGCTTTTGAGGTTCTTTTGTT
Organism: Corydoras maculifer; assembly: GCA_019802435.1. Lineage (NCBI taxonomy): Eukaryota > Metazoa > Chordata > Actinopteri > Siluriformes > Callichthyidae > Corydoras > Corydoras maculifer. The sequence goes on from JAFMOD010000112.1 coordinate 133,003, forward strand.
GCTGCGTCTTTTGGGGAATTTTCACTCTGTGGAGGTTCAGCCTTTGGAGCATCTTTCTTTGCCTCCTCGACTTTTGGGGTGTCTATTTTCTTTGGAGACTCACTTTTGGGAGATATAAGTTTAGGTGACTCACTTTTTGGTGAGGAGGCTTTTGGAGATTCACTTTTGGGAGATAAGACCTTTGGAGATTCACTTTTGGGGGATGAGGCCTTTGGAGATTCACTTTTGGGGGATGAGGCCTTTGGAGATTCACTTTTGGGGGATGAGGCCTTTGGAGATTCTTTCTTGGGAGATAAGACTTTTGGAGATTCACTTTTGGGAGAAGAGGCCTTTGGAGATTCACTTTTTGGAGATAAGACTTTTGGAGATTCCCGTTTGGGGGATGAAGCTTTGGGAGACTCACTCTTTGGTGACTCCTTGGTCGCAGTTGCCGTCTCTTTTTCATCTTTGTCATCTTTCTCCTTCTTGTCCTCTTTCTTCTCATCCGTTTTGTCTTCGTCTTTCTCATCTGCTTCCTCTTCTGCTTCCTCTTCCTCTGCACCACCCTCCTGCTCTTCTTCCTCCTCCTTTTCGGGGGAGGCTTGTGACTCAGGAGCTTTAACACTCAAAATGGTTTCCTCCACCTCATCTTCCCCATCACCTTCTCCTTCATCACCTTGCTCTTCATCTGCTTCCTTCTCTGCTTCTTCTTTTTCACTAGCTTCTTTGTCACCTTCCTTCTCATCATCCTTTGCTTCGTCATCTTCCTCCTCGCCTTCCTCTTTGTCCTGCTCGTCCTCAGCCTCTTCACCGGGAGCACTGGCACTCACTTTGGCTTGGCTGGAAGCGACAACCTCCTCTTCTTCAGCTTCTCCGTCTTCACCATCCTCTTGGTCTTCTTCCTTTTCCTCTTCTTCATCCTCTTCACCCTCGTCTTGTTTCTCACCGAGCTCAGCTGCCATCTCTTCCAGAGCCTGGTCCATCTCAGATTTCTCATTTTCAACTCTCGTCTCCTCAATAATCTCCTCCACAAACTTGTGCTGGACCTTCAGTTTGGGGGGTTCTGCTTTGACCTTGGTACCTTTGCTCACAGGCTGGCGGTAGGGATATGTGCTGAAATGTGTCTCCTCACCTTCGAGCAGTTTCCTGTTTGATCAGATAAGAGACCGATCACCATGGAGTTAAGCAATGCAGTGAGAGACTATAAACAATTTAATTAATGGCATTAAAAAAAAAGAGTGTAGCAGTCATTCAGATTTTATTAGAAACACTTAATTTTTAATATTGTATTATCTTTGTTATTATACTTTATTATAAATGTAAATGAACCATTAAGAAGCAAAGCTCATTGAACCTGCTGCAGTCTTCTGAAGCCATTAATTAAAACAGTAACTGCGCAGCCACACAACAGTGAGCTGCAGTAATGTCATTAAAGTGCCACATATAATGGTAATTACCTGTAGGCTGCAATCTCTATATCAAGAGCCATTTTAACATTTAGCAGGTCCTGGTATTCACGCAGGTGTCGGGCCATTTCCCATTTCGTGCTCTTCAGCTCGTTATCCAGCTGGTGAATGGTTTCCTATAAGCACACACAGATGCATGAGCTTTCAGGTGCAGCAGAGTTGTAATGAGCATATAGAATATCTCCTTTATAAACCAGCATCACTTTTCATTACCACTTATTTCTTTTTGATTTTTCTTTGACTGCTTGTATGGAAACTATTATCCACCCACACACCTTTTATTGGGATCATAACTCTGTGCTTCTCCAAAGTCTCTAATGGAGATAACTAATGCACCTGCAGATCGATATGGAGATCTGAGGAAACTCCGCATTCTGACTCAGGCTGACTGCAGAGGAGTGTTTCTCCCTGTTCTGTTAACCCTTTAGCATACTGCCGCAGCTGCAGTACAGTACTCTGTGGAACTACAGACACTCATCATTATTGTCATCATCATAGTTGTTAAACCCCAATTAGTTAAAACTTGTTAAAGCCACATTGTTCCAAGGTTTTTCTATGTTTAGGTCTTTACTGGAGCACAAGGTCATCTGTCTGGTTTTATTCTTCATTTTCATTGTTAATAAATAAGCTGGACCTGCTCTCAATCAGAATTTACATTATCAACTGAATGACTTTAAAAGGTGAGATACAATAATAGAGATACATTTGGATTAACTTTCCTAAACTTTTTAAAAAAAAAAAAAATAAATAAAAAGTTGAAATTCATTACTTTAATAGAAACACTTTGCAGTGGATGTTTGTAATCATTAATCATGAAGCTGATTATTGTTGGCTTTGTGTTTGGAACCATCCCTCATTCGGGAGTGCGGGTGCAGGTACCTGCAGGCTGGTGAGGTCGGAGCTGTGTCTCTCCTCGATGTCGCTCAGCTGTCTCTCCAGAGAGTCCTTGGTCCCGCGCGCGGCCTCCAGCTCCACGGTCTTGGCCTGCAGCTGTCGGCGGTAGTCTGAGATCTCGTCGCGCGCGCTCTTGATGGCGTCCTTGTTCTGCTCGGCGGCCTCGGTCAGTTTGGAGTAGCGGCACATGAACCAGTCCTCCACCTGCTGCAGGTTGCGGGAGCTGTGTCCCTCCAGCTGGCTGCGGATGTCGCGCAGCGCCTCGGTGATGTCGGCCTTCTGCTGCCAGTCGCGCTTGTCGGGGGCGGCGGCGTGCAGCGCGGTGGCCGCCTGCAGCTGCGCCAGCAGGTCGCCCACCTCGTGCTCGTGGTCGGCGCGGACGAAGGCCAGCTCGTCCTGCAGGCAGCGCGCCTTCTTGTCGAGCTCGGCGGAGGCCAGGCCCGCGTCGCCGGCGTCCTTCTGCAGCTCGCGCGTCACGGCCTCGGCGTCGGCGCGCGCGCGCGCCTCGTCGTCCAGGCGCGCGCGCAGGCGGTGCAGGTCGTCCTCAAGACGCGCGGCGTCCAGCTGCGCGCGCGCGCGCTCGCCGTGAAGCCGCTCGAGGGCGGCGCGCAACTCCTGCAGCTCGCGCTCGTGCTGCGCCTCCGGCTGCGCGCGCGACGCCTGCTTCTGGCGCAGCGCGCGGATCTCGTCCTCCAGCTGGCGGTTCTGCTCTTCCAGGAAGTGCACCTTGTCGATGTAGACGGCGAACCGGTCGTTCAGGCCCTGCAGCTGCTCCTTCTCGTTGGCGCGGCCGCCGAAGTCCGCGCCGCCGTCAGCGGGCGCGCTCATAACCGCCGCCGTGCTGTAGGCGCGCACGGCCGGCGCGCTCGCCGCGTTCAGAGACCGCTTGTAGGTCAGGGGGCCGGAGCGGGACCACGGCGTCTGCGTGCGGAACGCGCCGGGGCCGGAGACGCCGTTCCGGCTGTAGGTCTGCCGCGTCTCCATCACCCTCCGGTACGGACTGTCCATGGTGTCCACCGAGTAGCTCATGCGAACAGATGGATGGGGGAAACTTAGAGAGAGAGAGAGTGTGTGTGTGTGTGTTTATGATGAGTGTGTGGCTCTCACAGCGTCCGGTAGCTCCCCTGCACACTTTATATAGCAGCGGCGGCGTGGCGACGCGGAACCGGGTGGGAGGGGCTCTGAGCAGCTCTCAGTAACCGAACCTCCGGGCCGAAAGGCGCAAGGTTGTGCGTGGGTGGGCGCGCGGGTTCATGAAGCAGGGGGTGGGTTCGCGCTGGTCCTCTCGGTGCTGCTGAACATCCCATGCACTGCAGCACGTCTCCCCGCCGCGCGCCATGACTCAGCTCATCACACTGCCATTCAGCTCTGCTGGAAAATCAAACAGCATCCGAAATTCAACAACAGCTACAGTCTAAAGTTCATCTGATTTTACTGAACGATGACCAGGGAAAGATTTCAGCAGTGAGACCGATCCTGTCTGAAGGTCTCTTCTGTAAGGAATTAGTGTTCGTCCAAATATCTGTTGGGTTTAGTTTTCTGAGTGTCTGGACAGAGTTTAAGACCTAAAATGGGACCTTAAAATACATAAGATTATCAAAGGTCTTTATGTGTGTTTGTATATCTGTCCTGTGATGGACCAGAAACCCGTGCAGGGTATTCCCCCACATTTTGCCCACATGTCACTCCGATCATGATGAGCGACTTCAAAGATTATTGATTTAATAATCGTATTATTAATTATAAGTTCGCAAGAAAATCAGGACCATGGACAGCTTCACAATGTCTCGCGTTCCAAAGACACGCTGATCAGCACCATGGACAGCGACACCACTGACACCATTGACGAGACGCTCTCCACATGTCCAATAAATCTGATGGACATATTGCATTCTCTCTCTCTCTCTCTCTCTCTCTCTCTCTCTCTCTCTTTATTTCTATCTACAATATAAAGCATGATGATTATTTTCTCCTGAAACAGTCTAAAGCTTCCACATTGATGATGTCTCTAAAAAGCTATCATCTCAAATATCCCACCTTTCATGATTTAGATTTTGTTTTTAAAGTGATATTTTAAACTTGGAATATTTGTTATCATTTTTTTGTGATCCTGTTGCTGTCACTTGGTTGCTTGGGCAGCCTAATGAAAGACTGTTCCGTTAAAATGAGGATGTGATTTATTCTTTTCCTTTTTTCACATTAAGGCCTGTGATCAATGTTTATGGATGCAAACGTCAGCCTCAGCTCATCAGAAACAGATTCACTGAATGTTTATTACACTTTTCCCATCATGCGTGGGGTTAATTTTCCCCTGCAGTCAGGGGCTCTCTGTAAACACCAGTAAGTTACATCTTTATACAGTTTAATGATCATAATTAGACTTGCACATTTTCATGCACAGTTCATATAATGTAATGAATAAAGCTGCTTTGAAGCAGATGAGGGTGGCGCGGTGCTGCAGTGGTCAGTGGTCAGTGCCCTCACCACACAGCAACAAGGTGAAGCATAAAATTGTTTACTATATTAACGGAAAAGAGCTTGATGTTTTTCTGCTTCGGTTAGGAGACTGGATCAAACAGCTGATATAAATGATTACGAGGATGAGATTCGTTTAGCTGTATAATGTGTGTGTACGTAGTTTTAAAGGAGACAGCGGTATAAGATCTTTAGCTTTATTAATTGTTCTTTGATCTGATGTTTGTCAAAAGCTTGTAGATGTGCATTTATTAAATATATACTCTGTTCAGATGAGAAATGTTTAGATGTTTTATGTGTTAGCTTTGCGTTAAAATCAAAGAACTTTGTATCAGTCAGTTTGATTCGATGTTTAATTCATGATCGCTCTAATTGTTCTGTCAGAAATATTGATTTTGATTCCTTTTACTGCAGTGTGATGTCATTGCAAACTCTCTGACCGCACCTGCTGCAGATCATGCAACCGATTGCCGTGCCTGCAGAACACCCTGAATCTGTCTCACTGAACAAATATATCAGGAATGAGTGCAGCCCCTGGCTTATCAAATTACCCACAGGTCTGTCTGCTTCCCAAAAAAATAACTGCTGAAAGGGGAACGGACAGAGAACGCTGTGTTAACACGCTGCGGGCTGAAGGTGTATGTCAAGCCTGTTTTAGTCGGTGAGCACTCATGCAGAGAAACAGAAACAGCAGTAATGACATGGCACATCCTCCTGTACACCCCCCTCCCCCACAACGGCTCGGCGTGCTCTGTCAGACCAGAGTGGAGGAGTTCTCCTTCAAAATTGTAAATTAGCCCAGCTCCAGTCAATCTCAAGGTGCTCTTGCGGCAGCACGAGGCTGATAGAGATGAGCTTTAGCATTCAGGACATGCTCCCCATGAGCACTGCAG
>JAFMOD010000112.1:142060-176390 GCA_019802435.1 Corydoras maculifer
TGTGCGGTTCTGTTCTGTGTGGTTCTGTTCTGTTCGGTGCGGTTCTGTGGATTTGAGGTTAGCTGTATTCCTTCAGTAATGCATTCTGCAGATCTCCGATCCTCACCCGATGGACTACTCTGTTCTGATTGGTCAGTGACATCATGTGACCCCACAGGCCACCCACTTTGAGAGCTACTTATTGTGGCGTGATAACACAAGGTCATAAATAATACCCGGTTTTATTTTGGGATTAACCTGCCCCGTCACACACAGACGTCCTGACGTCCCACAGAGCTGATGTTTCGGCGTTCTGATGAAACTCTGCCTGCAGAGAAAGTTCTGCATGTTTGGCGTGATGTTGGATGAGAAGGCAAAGCAGGAATATGCGAGTCGCTGATGCATTGCAGATAAACTGCAGATCTCTGGCAACCCCTCCCGTCCACGTCCACCCAGACACTCCACACTCCACATGACGTCACTGCTGCCTCCACCTTCAGCTCCTGAATAAACCTCGTCTGGGTGTGCCTCGCCCGCTGACTCTCGCTGAGCTCTAATGTCTCTAAAGCCTCTTTCTTAAACACACACACACACACACACACACTCTGCTGTAGCTTATACATCCCATAATGTTGTTTAGTTTGGCGTGAGGATCTGTTTAATGTTGAGCTGTGGGATTGTAGCACAGAACATCTTTTATTCTTTTCTAAAATATGTGCAAAAGTATGAGGAGCTTATATGACGTCCCATTTTAAGTTAGTCCCCCTTTACATCGTCAACTTATAGAAGTCTTTCTACAGCAATTTAAATTTTTACACATTTTCCCAAAATAGCACTTGGAAAGGTCAAAGGATCCTGATCACAATCGCTGTTCTAGTTCATTGGATGGATGGATTTGAGGTATAGATCTCTGTGGGTCAGTCTCGTTCTTCTCTAGCACACTGATCTGACCGTGTTTATGGACCTTGCTTTGTGCACAGTCATGTTGAAACATAGGTCTTCCCTTAACTGTTCCCACAATGTTTGAAACATTTGATTGTCTAAACTCCTCATTGGATGGTAATGGAGCTGAATGAAAAGTCTACAGTCCACAGTGTAGCTGGTCCTTCCTTAACTACTGACGGGTGGTGTTCTCATTTGTAAGTTGCTTTGAATAAAAGCGTTTGCGCAATGATTAAATGTAAATGCAGATGTAAACAATTTGACTTCAGGCCGTCAGGGGATGTGGCCGTAGCGACAGCATCAGTCAGGTTGGTGTTGTGGTTGGATGAGTTCAAAATCGAATCGTAAGCACAATCTGCAAGCTTTGCAAAAAAAGGAGACAGCGCAGGAGAATGCACCTGACAGTCCTGTGGAAATATGCTGATGGATTATTGACGCTCTGGGGCCGGTGCACGGCTCTTTTAGAGATCGATGGCTTTCTGACTTCCCATTGGGATGTTCAGGTCACAACCTGTTTGCCTTCGTACAGATGCTGCATTTTAAATACGAAAAAATCAAACATTAAGATCTGCAGCTGCAATCAATGATAAATCCACGTGTATCCTCATAAACTCCACTCCCACAAACTCCACTCCATTAAATCTTCCACACTGATGCTTTAGTATTAATCTTCTAATGATGTTTTATAGAATCATACATATAAATCCAGTACAGTAACCATACAGTATAGTTTTTAGGATTTTTCATCGCTGTTCTGGAACTTTAGGATTTAAACAAAGGATCTGGTGTTTATTGGATTGCTGTATTGATCTTTTAGGAAATGTTAAAAGATGAAAAAAGAAAGCAGTGCAGAGGCTGAACGAGGCGTCATAGTCCTCATTCTGTCTCTCCTACTCCAGACTGTGCTCCACTGTGTCTCAGCAGCAGCTAAGTTTAGGCCTGAGAGGAAATGTCTTTATCTAAACTGATTATTGAGATATCTCTGGTGATTCCAGTCTGAATAATAGCAGTGCTACGTTTTACATCTGGAGCTCTCTGCAGCTTGGAGGAGATCCAGCCCTCAGTGCTGCTCCCTGCTGCAGAATGTGTACTGTTATCAGGTTATCATGACATATTCTGTAAATACTGAAGCTGTATAATAAATTAGAGGCACGTGGACAACACACACAGACATGGAGCATGGACACACACACACACACACACACACACACCTTTTTTTTGGCTGTGACTTTGTTGCTGCAGTGAAAGTGGGATGTATGTTGTGGTGGCTGCTTTTATGTTGGGTCATGCTGCACATCTGTGGATCATCTGTGGAGCGCTCTGAAGCATGTGCATTATTAAACTGCAGATTGTGGACATCGCTGCTGCAGCTCTATGTTCACACCCTGCATCGGCTGAAATGTGCTGCGTCTGCGCACTGGCCTGCTGATCTGCCATCAGGCATAATGTTTAACAGTGCAGGAGAGCTTCTGCACTGCGGAGCTCGTTTGTGTGTGTGTGTGTGTGTGTGTGTGTGTGTGTGTGTGTGTGTGTGTGTGTATTTATTATGGTGGTGTTTTGTTACACTGAAGTAAAGATAACGCTGCCCTCTATTGGGCAGTAAAATGCTCATACACACACACACACACACACACACACACACACACACACACACACACACACACATAACCTAAAGTGCTGAGTCTTTAAGGTAAGAGGATAGTGCTGATGCAGCTACTTGGTTTTGTTACCATAATCGCATTTGGTTTACGTTATAGTAGCTACAACTCCCTCATTTAGATCCGTTATTCCTCATTGATACTAAACTGCTACTCAGAGTCAGGTCACCTTGGCATTGTTTTTATGAATGTGTGTGTGTGTGTGTGTGTGTGATGCTAAGAGGTTGCAGTTCAGTACCCCTATTGATGAATAAAGGACAGATTTATAATCATGGTATGTCTTTTTTAAGGTCACTGGTACAAAAATAAACCCACATCATTATTTATGATCAAAACTATTAAGTTAGTCGGGATATTTTCCTGATCAGGATCTTAAACCTGAAAGAATCAGTACGATGACGCAGCATTTTTACATATGTATATATTTTTTATTATTTTAATAGGCTTTAATAATGTACGGTGGTACAGAGGCACAGGGTTTAGCTCGAGTCCCTGTTAGTTAAGGCCTCGAGGGTCATCAGGGTCTCAGTGGAACGATGTCTTGCGTGACTTGGTGATGCTGAGATGCTGGCTGATGCTGGTGGCGTGCAGGTTTGTAAGCATGAAGGTCGAGCTTTAATATTTAAACAAGCAGTAAAATATTAAAGTTCACGCTCTGTATTATTGATCATATATGAAAAACAAATGTGTGCTTCATGACTGCAGTCATTAAAAAAAGTTCTGTAAAGGTTTTTCTGTAAAAGTGAAAAAATAAATGAGAATAAATTAACATCCTTCAAATGTACAGTTTCAATATGTTTCATTTAATGTATTGCAAAACCTAAAATATCAAATCTATAAATTAGTTCAACTAGTTAAACTAAACTGGGGTTAAAATTAAAATCTATATTTCGTCACCTGATGCGACCTTCCTAATTATCCTAATTATTCTACTGCTCATTAGAATATCACAGAGATAACCCTATAACAAGTGAAATGATGAATGTGAAAACATTATTAATAATAGATTGTTTAAAGTTTGTAACATATAGATTGATTGGTTTAGTGATAACTGATTGATAACTTTCACAAACACCATATACATATATAAAAGGGGTGGGTGCAGGACAGGATAATGATCAGGTTTGATAATTCTAATTTGAATAAATCGTCTGCTAAATGTAAATGTAAATGTAGCTAATTGATAACTGATTGATTATGATGGTGTTTAACAGTAACAGCTTCATTCTGGTTCTGACCTTCATGTTTTCTTTTTAATATTGTCCTCTACAGAACTCTGCCGTCGACATCTTTGAAGGAAACTTCTTACTCAGTAGCAATGCCTTAAATCTCCCAGCACTTTCAGCCCAGACATTGTGATCCTAACTCCGCCCCATCCTGCTTTATTTCTGTTTCGGGTGTCTGCCATTAATTGGGAGCCAACGCCCAGCTTCTGCAGTGCTGCAGTCTCTTTTATTTCAACACACTGCTCTGTTTCTGCAGTGAAAAGAGGAGGAGGAGGAGGAGGAAGCAGAGAGATGAAGGGGGGTCCGGGGAGAGAAAGCACTTTATGAGACTCACTGCAGCAGGGTCCTGCATCGTGTCCCAGACACCACAATAAACATGCACAGCACTGGAACAGGCTGATCTTTGCCTTTAAATCATCCTTCCATCAAATGTTATTACTCTCCGTCCCCGCCGTCGTAACTCCATCACCGTCGGCCTCATTTTAACATACAGTAGAAATGCATGCACTGCTTACTCAGCGTATGTATTACTCACTTTAATAACCTCTCACGTATGTGAGGGGAGGTTGGTTTAATCATAATGCTTTTAATAAATTGCACAAACCCCCAGAAACTAAAAGGCTCATCCATTAGAGGTTATGGGAGGTTGCTGTATGAAAGCATCTGCTGACCAACACACCGAAGATAAAGAAGAAGACACCAGAAGGCCAGCTGACGCTCAGCAAAAAATGCTGCTGGCACAAACCTGTTGTACACTTATTAACCCCCCCCCCTCCCCCAATATCACCCGAAGGGCAACCGAAGGGACCTGCTGAAAAACGTCTCCATCAGAGCGGGCTCGATCTGCGCTCTGCTTTTAGATCAATATGCCGTTGTTAGATAGAACAAGTCTTGGTGGGGCAGGCGCAGTTCCTGTAATGTAATGCTTGTTAAGAAGTGCACATTGATCAGGGCCCGAGGTGCGCTGGGCTTGTTCTTGCGGGGCGCCGTAATTCAACCTACAGGCTTCAGCAGATTTCCTGGCAGGAGCCTAAAGCGGCTCGATACTGCACCAGCACCGACGCGCCATCTTCTAAAGTTCAGCTGTATGAGAAGCTGACATCAAGAACACGCCGACATATATGTGTATGTTTACCTAACAAAGACGTCCAGACTGGACCATGTCCAATGGGGCGGGGCCTTTATGGTACTGAATTACTCAGCATTATACACACTATCCATAGATACAAACTGTGCATATTAAATGAGCAGCAGTAATGGAGTGTGGAAGAATGGTACTTCAGTACGAGTTTATTTCTAAATAATGAGTTAAATAGCTGCCTGAGGATCAACCACACGAAGAAGAAAAAATGACATCATAAAACTAAGTGGCATTAAATGAATGCTCCAGAAACAAACACTGAAGGGACTCTATTAAAGATGTCCCTCTGTTGGAGTGGAGGAGCTCGTACACTCTCAGAAGCACAGCAGGTTTAGTGTCCACATGGTGAAGAAATGCAGAACAGCAGAGTGAACATCTGACAGAAATGGAATAATGCTCCTTGTTTTAAATTCTAAAGTCGCAGGCCACCAGTTATCCTCCTGCCAGATGTCTCAGTTTCTGGACGCTGGGTGAGAACTCTCTGTTCTGACACGCAGGCGTCTGATTAATGCGTCTGGCTGAAGCAATTACCTTAAAACGAGCACTATCCAGGGACCTCTTTATTACAACGGGACCCAAGCTACTCATCACTGTGGTCAGACAGACGCACTGCGCCTCACCTACCACACCAGAAAGATGGAGGGGGTGTTTAGGTCCAGCAGGTCGTATGAAAGAGAAGCCGCTGCTGCGTGAGACTGATTCAGCAGGCCCACCATCAGCATTCCTCCCATCAGCACTTGGGGCAGAGAAATCCAGAGAGTTCGCATTATTCTTTCTCTCGACAGGAGAAAAGCTGAGCCGCTCAGATCTCAGCTCCGATGGGAGCACTCTGAGAGAATTTCTGATCCTGAGCCAAACACCTCCTGCCCCCCGGAGTGCGCTGGTACATGGATAGATTAAGTTGCTGCACATTCTGCTAGTCTCATCAAAGGGGTTAATGGTAATGCTGCTACATGCACTATTAGTAAAAAAAAACATGCTGTCCTTAAGAAGTGCTATTATTGATCAAAATGCGTGAGATAAATGGAAAGACATTTAAAGCTCAGATCTGTGGGTCACTTATGGATACCTGATGCCCCGAGCCGAAGTAGGCCCTCTATAGAAACAATAATATGGCCCTCATGTCCCAAAGCACATTCAGTCCATGACTGATTGAGACAAAATGAATAAATTAAATAATAGAGTTAGGAAGAACATACCAACCTTCTGACATACCAACACTCATTTATCAGAGACGTCATTATTAATAAAGGTCTAAACTTATTTTAATGCAAAACTGAAACGTAAAAACACATCAGCTACTTAAAAATTGCCGTATTCTTCCGTTTCAAAAATAGAATTTTGTCCTTTGTCTCCATCTAGTGGCAAAATATTGATTAACTAGAATTATTTATTTTTGCAGGAGTGGTAGCTCAGTGGTGGGGTGATGGACTATCAATCTGAAGGTTGGGGGTTCAAATCCCAGGTCCACTGAAGTTACCAACGTGGGTCCTTGAGCAAGACCCTTAACCCTCATTGCTCCAGGGGGCGCTGTGTCAACTCTAAATTCTGACCCCAAACAAGTTGTGGTACTGTACAGTAAGTCTCTTTGGATAAAAGCGTCTGCTAAATAACCAAATGTAATGTGATGCAACAAAAACAACACCAACCGTAAGATAGTAACGTAATTTAAAAAAACTTTCCAATCATATTGAAATGTTGTTTCGCTTTTTTGATATCTTTTTTATCTCTATATTTAATAACATAACTACAACCATTCAATCTTTTTTTATCACAGATCTGTCCTTTGCTGCCATCTCATGGACAGAAATGCAGTCCTAATTTTATTACCATCATTTTCATTATATATAATTTTAGGCATTTTCTTTAATTCCATTTCATTTGTTGTCTAAAACGACACCCTCACTTTTGAAGAGTTTACTAATGTTATATTGTTAAAACCATATTTTTCTTTTTCATTTTTATACCTCTTATTTAATCTACACACGTTCACAGCATGTGTATTTTGTGTACCGTGTCATTTATGTCGTCATATTATTACCGTTTTAAACAGGTTTTGTAATGTTTTAGGTTTAATTGCCGTTCTGAAGTTTGATTATTAGGTTATTAGTTTTTCGTAGTTGCAATGACACGCGGTGTCCGCTCGGTGGCGGTAGCGAGCGAGGCCCCGCGTGCTGATTTGTTCTCCCGGCATGCTCAGCGCTTCCTCTTCCTTTCTGCGCCCTGAGACTGTGAGTGTTTCTGAAATGAAGCTGCTTCAAAATCTAAACCTTAATCCGCCTTCAATCCGCCGCATCCGACACTTTAGAGCCTTAATCTGACCCCGGCGCGCTGCCCGCGGCCCTGACGGGGCAGTAATCTGAGGATGTGCGCGGTAGGGAGGGTTATTTGGAGCTTTTTAATGCGTTGCGTCTCCGTTGCTTCAGCGCCGCCATGTCCGCTGCGCCGCCGCCGGCTCGCTCACTTTCACTCCGCGTCGCGTCGCGTTGACGTTTAATTCGCTTTTCAGACGGTTTTTAAATCGATGACGCGATAAGAAACGTGTTTCAGTTCGAATCCGATTCGCACCTTAGCTTTGTTATTTGGTATGTTCTCCAGGTCACCGCAGTGTTGGTGTTCTGGTTAATGCACGTGATGAAGTCTGATGATCCTGGGATCTGGGTTCATGTCGTTGAACGCGGGTTTAGCTGAGCTCGGCTCGTTTAAGCTCGGCTTTATTAAGCAGGTCGCAGTGATGACGATCTTAGGACACCTTTAGATTTCAACATGAAAACAACGTGACGTCTGAGCGACCTGTTAACAACTCTGAGATGCAGGGATAGGACTCAGAGCCCGTGGGGTGTGAGGTTTTAAAACGTTTGTGCTGGTTGTAGTTTACAGACAGATCTCTACAGTTCTGTTAACATTTTTAATAAAATGTATATTAATTCATCCATTATCTTCTGCTTTATCCTATATCAGGGTCGTGGTGGGGTTCCCCATGCCCATCCAGGGGAGAACGTTTCTGGCGCTGGGCAGATAGACCCAGGACAGGGTGCCAATCTATCGCTGGGCACACACTCACTCACACAGACACACTCTATAGGGGGCAATTTGGAGAACTTAATTGACTTGATCCATGTTTTTGGACTGTGGGAGGAAACCGGAGGTAACCCACATGGACACAGGGAGAACATGGAAACTCCACCCAGATGGGGATTCAAACCGGGAATCCCTAGTGCTGAGAGGAGAACATGCTAAACCACCATGCCGCCCTAAATTGTACATTTACATTTGGTCATTTATTAAACGCTTTTATCCAAAGTGACTTACAAGGTGAGCACAGGGTTGATCACAGCGCCCCCTGCAGCAATGAGGCTTAAGGGTCTTTCTCAAGGTCCCACATTGGTGACCTCAATGGACCTGGGATTTGAACCCCCAACCTTCAGGTTGATAGCCCCACGCCCTGACCCCTGAGCTACTGATCCCTACAAATGTGATGTAAATTGAGGTTTTATTTCTGATGTCTGGACGATGCAGAGCAGTAAAGCTGAGAGTCTTTTTAGGAAATAAAAGACCCTAATAAAATAAAAACCCAAGCTAAAAGGCAGACGCAGCTTTATAAAAACATTGAATTCTAAACAGTTGGTGTAATGACACTTTTGTAAATCAAGTGTTTTTTTTTATTCCTGGATTTAAACTTGTTCCTCTTTCTGTAGACCTGCAGAAATGGTCCGTTACTCGCTCGACCCGGAGAACCCGACCAAATGTGAGTGACCGCGTGTTGCTTTCAGGTTTTTATGTATTTTTTTTGTATAAACAACATGCAATATAAAAATACGTTCTCAGTTTGTACAGTCTTATACACTCTTGTAAATAATTTTTATTTCTTGTAAATGTTTGTAAGTTATAGTGCTATATATATATATATTTGTTTAAATCTTTGTGTATGTAAATTTGACACCGGAAGTATGGCTCCTTAATTTCGTTATATCTGCTATAATGACTAAAGATATTCTGATGAAGCGTCCTAATTTGGACTCTGTGTTTCTCTAACAGCATGCAAGGCGCGGGGCTCCAACCTTCGTGTTCATTTCAAGGTAAATCACACACACTTTTAAACCTCAGAACAGTGTTGGTGGTTGTGCTCAGAGCAGGCTGTGATGGTGGTGCTGATGTTGGTTGTTATATGATGGGTGCGGCTGCAGTGATGACCTTTTAGGACACCTTTGAATCAGAGATGAAAAGCTGAGAGTTGAATCTGAACGGCTGCGTTGTCGTTTTAACGTAACGAGGTCTGATTCTCATTTGAGTTTTTAATGACGGCGCCTCGTTTTCAGAACACGCGTGAGACGGCTCAGGCCATTAAGGGCATGCACATCCGCAAAGCCTCCAAGTACCTGAAGGACGTGGTGGTGAAGCGTCAGTGCGTTCCCTTCCGCCGCTACAACGGAGGCGTCGGCCGCTGCGCTCAGGTGAGTCCGGCTGCGGTGCGCTGTTCAGCTGACGCTCAGGTTCCGGTGATGACCATCTTAGGACACCTTTGGAATACAGCATGAAAACAAACTTTGTTGTCTGAGTCGCCTGAGTTGTCACCTCGTGCGTGTTCACTTGTACGGTTTGTAGTTCTGATATAAATTCGTCCACCCTCAGGCTAAACAGCACGACTGGACTCAGGGACGCTGGCCCAAAAAGAGTGCAGAGTTCCTCCTGCACATGCTGAAGAACGCAGAGAGCAACGCTGAACTGAAGGTATAACACCGACCTCATTAAACTTACAAATCAGGAACGGGTTGCAATGATGACAATCTTAGGACACCTTTGGATTTCAACATGAAAACAAATAGCGTTCTGAGCGACCTGTACGATAAAATGTGATGAGAGAAAACCCTGTTACGAGATTACATTCAGTTCATTAATACTTGGATATACAGGGATAGGAACCAGTTAATTTGTTGAACTGCATACCGAGTGATGTGTTGGCTAAAATAATTAAAGGTTTAATCACTTTATTATAAATTAAAATTTAAACTGCTTTATTAAAGTGGTTAGTGTGCCCTCTGGTGGCCAGACAATACACTTTAAGATTTCACATGGTGGGTGGAGTCCAGTTCTGACTGTCTTGTGTCCCGCCCCAGGGTTTGGACGTGGACTCTCTGGTGATTGAGCACATCCAGGTAAACAAGGCCCCTAAAATGCGTCGGCGTACCTACCGTGCCCATGGGCGCATCAACCCCTACATGAGCTCCCCCTGCCACATCGAGATGATCCTCACGGAGAAGGAGCAGATCGTCCCGAAACCTGAGGAGGAGGTTGCGCAGAAGAAAAAGGTGTTTGTTTTAAAGTTCGTTTGGGTGGCGCGCCGCTGCAGTGATGACCCTTTAGGACACCTTTGTATAAATAATGAAAAGAACCCACAGTTTTCTGAGCAGCTCATCCGTTTGTGATTTAACTGAATGTCACTTTAAGGAGTTAATGATGTGAAGTGAGATTGCACATTAAACCCCGTCTCACTTTCTCCTCAGATTTCTCAGAAGAAGCTAAAGAAGCAGAAACTCATGGCTCGGGAGTAAATGTAAATAAAGTCCATCGTTTAAACGACTCTGTGCTGCTGAGTTTTCATTGATCACTAATTAAACTGAAGAGTAAAATCTAATGTCAGATCTTACTGTTATGAAGTGAAACAATTAATGTAATAAAACCTCACTCAGCTCCCATCATTCACTTACAAACTGCATCATCTAAAATATCCAACAAGAACGAGATGCTCTGATCTGAGGGCTAAGGACCGAAGGGATGAACATGAAGCTTTTTAAGATCGTGAGGTTGGAACAGGAGCCCAGTCCACACTCCTGATAGCTGCAGTTAAATCTATTTGTTTATAAGATTAAAGCCAACATCTTTTAAAAATTCATAACTGAATTGTGTGGCTTCTTTGACTCAAATGATTCTCTGACTATTTAATAATCCTAAAGCGTCAGTGAGTAACGGGTTACTGTTGAATGAGTTTTAAACACTTTATAAAGTTCACGGTGGTCCCATCATTTATTATCTGTCGCTTTATCCTCTATTAGGGACGCGGGGGGGGGGTTCCCCATGCCCATCCAGGGGAGAACGTCTCGTGCGCTGGACAGATAGACCCAGGACAGGGGGGCAATCGCTTGGCGCACACTCGCTCACACAGACACACTATATGGGGCAATTTTTTGAGAATGCAATTGACTTGTGGGAAGAACCCGGAGGAAACGAACGGAGAACATGGAAACTTCACCCAGATGGGGATTCGAACCGGGAATCCCTAGTGCTGAGAGGCGAACATGCCAAACCACTAAGCCACCGTGCCGCCAGGTCCCATTAAATTCAAGAATAATACAATGATCTCAGGATTTCAACCAGATTTGTATTCTGTTGATGCTTCTCACCACCAGAGGGCAGTGCGCTATTGGGAATGTGTTTGATATCTTTCGGTCAGCTGCTGTAAATAATTAAGACACTAAGGGGCGCTGTTGTGTTTCATAAGGTGGTGAAATCGCATAAAATTAACCGGTTTTGAGCTTTAAGCACTCTGTGTATGAAGAACCTGTGGGTTGGACTTTGCGTTCATGTACAAAACTGCTAAATATTATTATTTTTACAACTGTTTTGTGAACAGAGTTTTATTATTTTTCATTTTTATAAATATATTTCCCCTGTTGCATTTACCTAAAAAACCTAAAGCAACGAGAACAGGTGTGATTTAAATTTGAACATTTTCCCAATTTTATTTACCTATTTAGTGTTATTTAATTATAATCAATAGATCAGCGTAATTTTAACATTATTTAAATTTAGACTTCGCTAGGAATATATTGTTAAAATGTGAGTAATAATTATAGAAATATTAGAAATCAACGATAAAATAAGTTTGGTTATCCATCACATATTATAACGATGAAAAATATTGCACAGCTCGTGCGGCCTGCGATTTAAATTCTGCATTTTAGCAAATTGGATCAATTACATTATTATTTATTTACGGAATGAATAAATGTCAAAGCCATAAATCAGATACTGAAAAGATTGGCATTCGAAAAGCCCCCCGGTTTTAAAACGACCCAGGCTTTATTCTGATAGCCTGGACACGTTTTTATTTTAACTTTATTGCAGTTTCAGCTTTAAATAACGGAATGAATTTTATTTGAAACGCATTATAAAGAGCTTTTTTAAAAAAGCCGGGGAAGGTGATCGACGATGTGGGGTGAGCTGTTATTAAGAGAGATAGAGCCTAAATGGACTGGGTTCATTTTGTCCCGGGTTTAAGTGTATATGTAGATTTAATGGCTCCTGGCGGCTTCTTTGCTGCGCGAATACAAAACCGCGCAAATGCGCGCCAATAGTACCCAGCGTGCGTGTTTTGGGGCCTGACGTCACAACCCAGCTGGGCCAATCAGCGTCCGGTCGCACCCCTCTAAACCGACTTTTGCAAATGACACGCTCAAAGTTCGGACTTTTGCAGCAAAAAGCGAGCAGGTCGATCAAATGGTTTATTATCTCGCGGCTCTTCATATGTGAACTACAGAGAAAGCCGGGCTTTATTTATAGGGGATTTGAAGGCAGTGAATAGCCCGAGCACTCGCACTCTCTTTTTCACTCTTCTTGCCTGCATTTGCACTGAGAGAATGTCAAAGCTGCCGCATTTCCCTGGTTGTAGCCCGGCTGCTGGATTTACCCGGCGTGGACATGGGGTTTAAATAAACCCGGGATTTTCATCCAAAAACAAAAGCCAGAACATCTGTTTGCATGAGCCGCTTCTGAGACTTTTCTGGTGCACCGACGCAGGGGCTGAGTTTGGGGCTGAATATTTTCAGACACAGAGCGACAGAAGCGAGCAGCACTTAAGTTCCCCGTGTTTTTAAAGGCGTGCAGTTCGTTGGTTATGTTAGCTGTGGGGCAAATGGACGGACCTCGCCAGGGCGCCTTTCTCCTCAACACCCCGCCTTTAGCCGCTCTGCACAGCATGACCGAGATGAAGACCCCGCTCTACCCGGCGTACCCGCTCCCCTCCACCGGCCCGGCGTCCTCCACCTCCCCGACCTCCACGTCTCCCAATCCAGGAGGGGTCCCCGTCTCTTCTCCAGGGATCAAAACCTCGGTGACCGGCGGGCTCTCGTCTCTCGGGTCCTCGCAGCAGTGCGGGGCTTCGGCCACCCCGCACGGAATAAATGACATCCTCAGCCGGCCGTCGGTGGTGACAGCGGGCGCGGCGTCCTCTCCGGCCGGCCTGCTGTCCGGTCTGCCTCGCTTCAGCAGCCTGAGCCCGCCGCCTCCTCCGGGCCTGTACTTCAGTCCGAGTGCCGCGGCGGTGGCTGTGGCTCGGTACCCCAAACCTCTAGCCGAGCTGCCCGGACGGACTCCCATATTTTGGCCTGGGATGGTTCAGAGTCCGCACTGGAGAGACGCTCGATTTGCATGTTCACCTCGTAAGTGCACAGATATTTATTATTGATGCATTTAGATCTGTTAAAGATCAATAAAGCATTCACATCAAACCGGTTGTAATATTTATGATGGTTATATAAAACTATTTTATGTCTTCAGTTGGACAGGCTGTCAAAAAATATAAAGGGTGTATAATAAAAAAAAGCATGCCTTAACAGGAAGTATGCAAACAGCAATAATATATAATTCATGTCAAATTATTGACATTATTTATATATTTATGTCAATTATTATTTTATTTGAGTTCTAATTGTATGTAGCATCCTGGCTAAATCAAATTGTCTGCAGCTCATTGGACACCAAATAATTTAAGAATTTGTATTCTATATTAATAACATAATACCTCCATGAAAATTAAAGAATAAAAATTCAAACTAATTATTTTTGATTTACGCAAAGAGGGTGTATGAAAAATGAATTAAAGAACTTATTAACACAGAGCGTAATCTTATTTAAACATGACCAATTGAATTAATTTAAGTCCGAGCTGAAGTCCTTAAACGAACAAAAGATCTGAAGTTTTTTTTGGGATGTAGTTTGTGTAATTTAAAGTGTTTCAGGTAAGTCCGGATTTCAGGTAAGTCAGACATCAGTCGGGTTTATTCAGACTCATAAAACACTGAAGACTGTCCAGCATCTCTGTGTATGGGTTTGATGTATATTTTAGAATTCTGCAGTTTTGTGAGACCTGACTAAAGCGGCTGGTTTGTGTTCCTCAGATCAGAACTCGGTGCTGCTGGATAAAGACGGGAAGAGGAAACACACCCGACCCACGTTCTCAGGGCAGCAGATCTTCGCTTTGGAAAAGACTTTTGAACAAACCAAGTATTTAGCAGGACCGGAGCGCGCGCGCCTGGCATACTCACTGGGCATGACTGAGAGCCAAGTGAAGGTAAGAACCACAGCAACAGGCTGGCACCACCAACCCGAGCAGAGGCATGATTAGGGTGAAAGGTTAGAGGAGCTGATTGAGATAAAGGTCTTCAGTCCTATTATTCACGAATAACAAAATATAAATCACAGGAGATCCAATACGAAAGTTTGAATATTTCGTTTCCACACGGACTTAATTAAATAGGGATTCAATACATAACGAAATGAAATTAAACACTGATTATATATATTTTTTATATATAAAAAAACATTAGGAAATTATTAATATTAAAAATTAAATTTATTTAACATTAATCTTAGATTTAAAAATGTATTTACTACTTTACATTAAATAAATTAAATTTCGGTAACTCGATTCTGCAGCTGTTTCGTGTCTGCATATTGTACAGAGATTATTTTAATACAGGATATAAAAATGTTCGACTGTGTAAATAAGCTTTGAATATTTATAAGCTGTGTGTTATTCATGATTTCACATGTATTTAAATGTTAGATTAGTGGAATTTTATTGTCCACAAATCTCACGTGATATCGATCTGTTCCGAGCTGCTGAATTAAAAAGACTAATGTTTATTTGAATCTCATTATTATTCTGACGTATAAAAAACAAAGACAAATCAAATCGCGGTGTGGTTTTATTTTCTGGGATGTTTGACTGCATTCAGAGGCAGGTTCTGGTGTCTGGTGAACTGATTCGATTCTGGTTCCTCTCGATGTTTTAAGGTGTGGTTTCAAAACCGGAGAACAAAGTGGCGGAAGCGTCACGCCGCGGAAATGGCGTCGGCCAAGAAAAAACAGGACTCTGAAACCGAGAGGCTGAAGGGCGCGTCGGAAAACGAGGAGGAGGATGATGAGTACAACAAACCTTTAGATCCGAACTCTGACGACGAGAAGATCAGCCAGCTCCTAAAAAAACACAAAGCCACCCCCGGACTGATGCTGCACTCCCCGGACACTGACAGCTCGTAAACCCCGCAGCCGCAGCCGCAGCCGCAGCCGCAGCCGCAGGGACCGCGATTCCAAACGACCTGCAAACTTCCATCAGCGGGAAACGAACCTGCAGGAGGAGGCGCACAGCTGCACGGCTGCACGGCTGCACGGCTGCACGGCTGCACAGCTGCAGAGCGACCTCCAGAAAACGATCCAACTGTGAATATTTATGTGTAAAATAGCTTTTTTTTGTAAAGTTAAAGGTTCCACTCTGTAATTCTACTTTATCTTTTTTTTTTTTTTTTTTTTTCCAGTTTGCATCCGAAATTTGAAAGAAGCGCATCTCATTTTCACTTCCTGTTCGACTCATTTCTATTTCAAAATGATTCGGGTTTTATCAGTTTTAAGTGTAAATAACGGCTTAAGAATGAAACTATATATTTGTAAAATAGTGCTCGTCTCACGAATATAAATCATTTCCTTTTCACACCTAATTTATAAAGAGTTTGAGTTCGTGCCGTTGTTTGGATGCAGGAAACGCGCTTTACATAAACTTGTGATTATTGCACTTTTATTTAATAAACTCGTGGATATTGTTATAACGAACTCTGAAGTCTGCAGTGCAGTTTAAACGACTCAGAACGCTGTACGGGATTTATTTACCGCTGTTATCTGATTTTATTGTTTTATTTCCTGCTGGAATAGAATTATGTTTCCGACTTTTTATGTATGAATTAAAATATAGGATTTAAAGAAACAGACCTTTTTAAACGTCAGTACTGCAGATTAATTCCCCGTTTTCATTTCGACATTCCCCTCAGTGGAATTTATTGGGCTTGAATAAATAAGACATCATTTATACTTTTATGAACTAAACAGTGTATGACTTTAGCAACAAAGCTTCACCGACAGATTACACACACACACATTATAAATCTCTAAAAAGAAAAGATAATGTTAAAAACTTATATCTTAAATTTAAAAAAAAATCAGTTTACTGTGTATTCCCAAATAAGGCTGCAATTGAAATTGGATTATTTAATCTGGTTAATAGTCCCTGCTTTGCATTATTGATCCATAGAGCTGTAAACTCACTCAAATCAAAGCGTCTGAAACCGTGACACTGATCGACGTTCTGTTTAATCATGTACTGATTTATTTTTAGTTAATTCGTTGATAATATAAATAAAACTATAAACATGCTTTAGAAGATTTGATGCTCTGCTGTTCATCTGCACACCTTCTGAATCATGATTTTTTTGTAGGTTCCACAAAAAAACCAAAACATCAGAATCTCCTCAAGAAAACCAAACAGAACAAATGACCTAACATCGACTCAAAAGCTTTAAAATACATATAACTTTAGACATTATGCAAATGTCAGGTTTGGTTATCAGAATAACCAAAGTAATGTAGGCCACGATTTATTTAAGTTAACTCTTTAAGGTATGAATCATTTTTTTACACTGTGTGACATTCAGCGTAATTTATCTGCGAATTAATGAACCGACACGAAAAATAAAAAGAAAACAACAACATTTAAAAAATTGGAGTTCGTAAAATGGACCTTAAGATACCAGCATCTGAATAATCAGGTTTAAATGATGAACGCTCTGCTATCCGGAATTAAAACGGAATTCTCCAGTTTCTGTTAAATATTTGAAATTATTTTTATTACGTTAAAAAAGAACAATATATTATATTTATACAATATTCACACAAACGCGTCATGAGGCGTTTTTCATGTAAACACGTGGAATTGGAACCTTTAGGAAAAGACAAAACGAAGCAATAAAATCTAATGCAAATAAAAATCATTTAAGCGGTAATTATATTTATACTGTTAAAATATTACGGACATTCTACATTAACAGAACTGGAGCTTTAATTGTTAATTGTTTTTTTAAACTTTAAAAGAATTTAAAGTTTGAAAGCATTTTATTCTTCATGTTTAGATCTGATTATTTGTAGATACTTTAATTACGTAAATCTGAAATATTTAAAGTAACTGAGATGCACTGGGCAACATAAAAGTCCTCTTTAATAAAATATGTCGACCAATTTAGTACTAGTTAAAATAACCAATTAATTTGGAAATTAAATTAAATTGTATAAATTAATTCATTTGTAATGTTGTTTGATGTTATTGAGGCGGAAAGCCTGTTTAAGGGTAAAAGTTGGACACGGGTTGTCAGTCCATCGAAGGACATTTTTCTACATAAAATAAGAAAAATAGACATCAGTGATTTGATTCTGTGGTTGAAGGTTGACTTTAGGTTTTAATGTGAGCTGTGAGGTGAGACAGTGTGTTGGCTCAGGGGCTGGGAGGGGAGGTACTAAAGAAACCCCCTCTGTTCCTCTCAGTATTTTTATGGTAAAAAATACATAAAATTAGGTTTAATTAAACTGGGTTACGTATTAAACAGACGTTACCTGAATATTTAGCAAGGTGGAAGAAAATAAGTTGTCCAGATACTTCTGCTCATGTTGAGTAATTTGAGTTGTATTTAAAGATTTCTCGTATGGTACTTTTAAAAACTTTTCTGATTTAATATTTAATGAAGAAGACAGTAAATATTCTGTCTGCTGTTAATTGATGATGATCGTAATGTGGATCTAATGATTTTCTCCACGTCACATTTTTAATGAGTCTCCTTATTTGGCTACACGTGTCGACCAATGACCTGATTTCAAAAGGAGATCAGATGAGTTTTGAGTGAGTAGTTAATGAACTCTTATCTGCAATAATTAATCTGGGATTGCTGCAAACTCTAATATCTATATTAATGCTCATTAACGGAGAGTGGATCGTTTATTTCCAGCACATGAGCAGATCTGGGTCATTCTTTATACTGTGTTTTTATTTCAACGTCATCTGCTAATTCTTTTTCCAATATTTTAGTTCAGATTTTTTAATTTAAACATATTCCTGTCACTTTTCACCTCTACTGAACACATTTTAAATAAAATTCCTGTACTTTTAATTCACCTCATTTCCTCTATTTTTTCTACATTTATTTATAGATCGATTTTATCACTTTATTTTTTTTTATTTATGTTTTAATCCATTTATACGGTGGATTCAAACCGGAATCCTATTGGATGTTAAACGGGGGAGGCGGGAGCGGGGAGCGGTGTGAACTTGTGATTGGACGGTGTCAGAGGGGTATTGATCAGAAAATGGAGCCTGACGTTGTTGACAGTTATATTAAATATATTTCTTGATAGTAAATATTTATTAATTTGTAAGCATTTAAAATGCTGATTCGATCTGAACAAACACGTCTTTTGTGTTTGAGAGCCGGCAGGATCCGTCTGATTGATCAGGTGAGTGAGCTGTTCGTTATTATTTAATATTTAATAGATTTGATTTTTCATCGCTGTTCTGAGGAGGTCAGACCTCAGGTTTATGACAGATGTGTCTGATATTCACACGGTTTCGGATTCTTTTAAAACAAACGATATTAATCTTCAGCAGGTCATGTGATCGTGTGTGCACCTTTAAATTAAATTTGAAAAATGTGACATTTCTAAAATGATTTTTTAATGAATAATTTTCCCTTTTTTACTTTACGTACACGTAAACCAGCATACTTTTATACTTCTGCTTAAGTAAAAAATAATCAGACTTCAACCTTTAATCGAGTCATTATTTAAACAATAGTTCTGGTACTATTACTTCAGTAAGGGATACAGATCATTGTCAGTCTGTGAGGAGCAGCTCAGGTTGTTTTTCATCCGGTTGGCGAGCAGCAGGATGCAGGTGTGGTGAACATGGCGTCTCATCTCTGGGACTGGCACAAGCATCTGCTGGGTGCCTCCACAGGGCCTGGCATCACCACTGAGCCACAGATGCCACGCTGCACCACACTGGCGGGTCAGCCGCTGTCGGGCGTTGTTGGACGGCAGGTTAATGAGTCTTAAACTGTAGATGAAGCTGGGTGATGTTCATCACCTTTTAAAGTCCTCTGGGGCAACAAAGACAACCAGGGGGCTAAATAATTAATAATAACTGTAATAGGTTCTGATCAATCCTGATGAGTATTGTTCTCCAGAAAGCGAGAATGGTGGTATATGGTAGATCGTAGGTACGAGAGATTACACCCTGCCTTTCATGAGTATTATCACAGTAGCATAAACATGGAGGCATCAGCTGAAGAGTAAATCCTACAGCCAGTAGCAGCAACCAATAACAATAAGGAGGCACAGGATGAACTTAATTAAAGCTTCTTGAACTAATCTGTAAAGCAAATGAAATAGTTGGTCACTGATTGGTCGTGGAGGGGAGGGTGAGGTACAGGTGACGAGGCTGTGGAGCTCGAGTGCTGGTTACTGCGTGGTCTCCAGGGAACATCTCCAGCCGTGTTCAGCAGCTCTTATCAGTAAACGGCGATGTTCAGGGCAGCATGGCAGGGTGAACACACTCCAGTCGTTCTAATCTCCTCTAATCTTGTCTAATGATGCTCTCACAGCCCACACTGCAGGAGCCTCTCACCCACAACCAGATGCACAATACGGCCGGGGTAAATAAGCCCAGATAAGCATTTACAAACTAATCTGTGTTCTATGATTTGTTTGTAGAGCTGAGAGTTGATACTGATCCGGTTCATGTGTAAAGCAGTGCTGCTCTCTGCAGCTGTAACACTGTCGACATTGTTTTATTAAACCTTTATGTGTAATAATTAATTCCACTCCTGTTTTAATGATATTCAAACACAATATGTCGCTCAAAATGTTATGACATCACAATAAAATCCCATAGCAGACATAATTTAGCACAGTGCAACTTGAGACGATACAAACGAACTTGTGGACGGCTTAAACTAATGCTTCAGAAAATCAGTGGTTGTTTTCTAGTTTCAGACTAAAAGAGAGGAAGCCTTGAGCGGAAACATTATTCCCCCAGCAGAGATGTTTTAATTTCAGGGACTGATGGAACTCTGGACCTCGTGAGATCATAGATGCTTAAAACACCTCAGTTTGGTGCACGTTTAATAAAATGAAGCAACTATTATTAAACTTTCAAGTTCTAGTCCAAACTCTAGCTGCTGCATTTTAAACTGTTGAAGTTCATAAGATGAAATATTGTTAAGATTGAATTTTACTAATTAAAAATTACAATCAAAGTCAGTTATTTACAGTTGTAGCTTCTGTTCTAAGGTTTTGCTCTAATGTAATGCATAAATACACTGCGAGTTAAATTCTGTGTATGATAATCACTCATTATCTGCATCTGCAAGGAGAGTCCACAAAATGTAAATAAGGGTGTCCGTTTGATCTTCACCCCGCCCTTGTGATTTGATGACATTTTGGATGTCCATGTGTTAGTTATTTTTGCAGAGCCCTTGTCATTTACCTTTATACAAAGCCAGGGTTGAGGTGAGGAGGTTGCAGAAATAATGACAGAATGAGCACCTCCTGTAGACGAGTCCTGCCGCCGCCTGCTCTCAGTCTTTTGTTTGGAATTTTATTAGCAATAGGCGTGCTACAATAACCTGTTAACATGTATCACAGTGCGGCAATAATAACCTCCTCAATCATATTTTAAAAGTCACGTCAAGCCAGCCCCCTATAATTCATCTCTATGCAAATACATCAGTGTCAGGCCATTACTTTATTGCTACCAGAGGTTGTGTGTGTGTGTGTGTGTGTGTGTGTGTGTGTGTGTGTGTGTGTGTTGGGAGGAGGATATTAAAATGCATTCTTGCTACTGCTTTTTTATTCTGGACCATTAAAAGCCTAAGTCCTATGGGCCAAGAATTATAGGGACTATTAGAGTAACATATGGACAGCATGCACTCCGAAAATAAAAAAAGCAACAGATAAAGTGGCAGGGTCGCGTCAGGGTACAAACACTTAAGCAAAATGACAGTGAAGTAATAGATTTCACTAAGGCACTAAGAAATCAAAGCCTTATTATCCATTCATTTGGGGTGTAGCTCGTGGCACGAGGCATCACTCTCACTCTCTCACCAGGCGCAAACTTATGAGTGGCATCGAGAGAGGAGGGGCAAACGAAACAACCAAAAGGTGATGAGTGTGCTCAAACTGTAATGCATTCCTTAATGAAATTGGAGCTCTGCACGGGGTTTGTCGAGTCCGATCATTTAGTGATGGAGAACCGTGTGAGGGAACCGACCCGGTGCTCTGATGTTCGGAAACTAAATCTACATCATATGAAGTGCAGAACACAAAAAATCCTGCTCTGCTTATTAAGAATGTATGAAATGGTTGGGATGTGATTGATGTGATCTGAAAGAATAAAATAAATCGTTAAACATTATCATTATTTATCATAAGTCTCTGCTCTACACCTCTCTCTCTCTCTCTCTCTCTCTCTCTCTTTTGGTCTGAAATAAATGCGTAAGTAAACTGTGCAGCTGTGAGTTTAGATGTTGGTATATGATCTGCACTTTTCCTTGAGTGCTGTATAATAAATTTGGGTTTAACGTTTAAAGATAATCCAGCAGATGAGGTTCTTTAGAGTCATGTCTGAGAGGACCGTCGGTGGGGTTCTGTGTCTGGCTGGGTGTTTGGAGCTTTTGGGGACCTGATTACCCTCCTGTCCCGATTCCTCTGTCGTTTATTGCTTTTTACCGCCGGTGGAGACGGTCATGCCTGTATGAATACTGGATTTTTCTTTTTTATAGCGTCATTAATTTACTGCGGGTCATTAGCTCTCATACAAACCCATGTTTTGACAAATGTGAGCGGTGAGTTATGCACATAGACGAAGACGTCACATGAGGAACAGGGACTGGAGCATTACCCCCAAATGTGTTAAAGGGGCTGTCCCTGCTTCTTATTCCATTACTGAGAACATGCGCGAGGGAGCGAGATTTCAGACCTTTATCTGTAAAAAGATCTTTTTTCTGCGTCCCTGCTGTAATGATTATGAATGAGAAGCTTTTAGTGATAAATAGATCTTCCTGTGTTTATAGAACGGGAGAACATGCTCTCCTAAATTCTTTAAATGTGGACAGTGCTGTTTAACTCTGCGATGAAGTCTGATCTCATATACATCCACGGTCTCCACCATCAGGATTCAGCATTCCGATGGTCAAATGTCCACATACTTTTGGTCCTGTTGGGTTTAATGGCTGGATCAGAGTACTGATGTTTGTTTGTAGAAGGTTTAATAAGGTTTTAATGCAATCAGGTGAAACGAGGTGAATATACTTACGTTTCGTCCATGATGACCCCAACGATCCACTTCGTCCCTCCGTCCTCTTGGGTTACCTACTGAATTCTGATGATTCATGGGTATTTTTCGGGGCTTTATTGCCCTGGTGAGGGTTTAAGTACGAGACCACAGTGTGAACTCTGGAGTGCCTCTCTTCATGCTGTGCTAATATCTAAAATGCTTCTTATGTCCTACTTTTAAAGTCAATCTTTGAATATTATTGATCTGAAGAGCAGATCAGAGTCGGGAGGATGTAAGTGCTTTGGTCTGACCTCTGTACCTCCCAATTCAGAGGCAGAGGTCAGATGGACATGGTATCTGAATGTTTGAGTGCTTATTATAGACTATATATATAAAAATACAGCCTATCCCGGCACTCCTATGAGAAAGCTGAGGTTTAGGGCTGACAGTACAACCCACCTGACATGTTCTGGACTGCTCCCATGTACAGAAAGAACATTCACACAATATCAGTCCTTCAGACTTTGTAATGTCTGATGTTTTGCAGCTGAGGTTGGGTTTGCGCTGACTCAGCATGTCTGCGTTTGATCGGTCACCTGACTCAGATTTCTTTGTTTAGTGGTTAAATATTTGAGCGTGTTTCATCAATAGTGTTTTAGAGAAAGATTCTTTGTAAATTATTACTGTATGATGACTGATTGCCCCCCCCCCCCCCGCATTATGTAGAGGGATTTTAAATTGTAAAAAAAAATATCCTGATAAAACCAAAATTTCATCTTTGACCTTTCAGTCCATCATCAGCGCCATCGAGCAGCAGCGGCGTCCATGTCCTATTCAGTTTATTGACTGACCACAGATCAGCGCTGTTTGTCCTCTGTGCTAAATGGGTTTTTATTTTTTATTGGCAGAACACTGACCGAGGTGTTTTATTGCCACGCTTTAAAGTTTTACAGCGCGGGACATCGGCGCGTGTTACACCGACACAATCAAACAGATTGAAATCATAAGGAGAGGAGAAGAGCGTCAGTAACACCTCACACACATTAACACCTCACACACATTAACACCTCACACACATTAACCCGTGGATTAATCGGTGTTGATGGGTCGCTCGAGGTGGTAGATCATTTCAACATGTTTACTGCGGAGCTTCTTTCTGCAGAATGTACAGAGTAAAGCTGTAAACCCAGTGCTGGGGTGGATGCACTGGAGCCTATCCCAGTGAAACACTCTCACCAACCTGTTTTTGGATGGTGGGAGAAAGACCAAACTCACCGAGACATAGAGAGAACATGTCAATCCCATAATAGTCCTCTCTGATCCGCCTGGATATTGATCTGAGGACCTTCAGTGAGGTCACGCTGAGCCATGTTGACACCCAATGCAGAGTTGTGCAAAGATCTTAATGATCAGCGTGTCTTTAAATATGTGACCATCTCTGATTTAGAAATGTGTGTGTGTGTGTGTGTGTGTGTGTGTGTGTGTGTGTGTGTGTGCTGACCTCATACATTGTGGTTCTGTATCAGTTTACTGATCTAATGCGCTGTGATGGGTTTATCCTGTGAGAATTCCTTCGTCGTATTTTGCGGCGGCGACCTGAATCTGGCTCTGAGCGTCTGTGAAGTTGATTCTCTTGATGAAGGTGAATGAAATAAAAATCTGATCTTTCTGTGAAGCCTGGCTGAACCTGTCCTGCTGAGGTGTGTGGTGGGGAACCGAGGGTGTGAGGAGCATGTGTATGAGGCCTGAGCTGGCTGTTTACACTGGAGATGATTCTCTCTGAAATGAGGGTGATTACGGTGCTCTGCTGCACCGGTCAGGGTCAAGCACCGAGTCTCAGGAGATTCCTGCTCACGCTATCTTTTGGTGTTCCTGTGTTTCTGTCACGTTCGTTCATAACACCGTATCGACCTTCGGTTTTCCTCCAAACATTAGAACCCAGAGAAATAAATCTGATGTCTGTTTTCGAACTAAATCAGAGACCTGCAGCTCAAGATGAAAGTACCATGTGACCACACCAAAGTGTCTTTTGCTCTTATTTATTTTGGGATGCAGTAAATGTCAGGAAATGTATGCTGAAAGTCGAATCAGTAAACCCTCAGTAAACATATTCTACAGGAATAAGCTTCGTCACTGTTCCTCATGTTCTGTACGAGTGCTACCGGTTCCTCGGCTGTTGGTCTCTGACCTCCCGATAACTCTGTCCCCATTCTGAATCCACACGTGGGGGGGGGTTCACCACAGATCAGGGCGACACAACTAAAGAAGCATTAACACCTCACCGCGACGCGGCCGGGCAAACCGTGGAGCCGTGGCGAGCATGGGAACGCGGCATTACAGCCTGAGAGAGAAGTGACTGATGAGAGGAAAGACAATCGCAGCTTTGTTCGATCCACTCCGTCTCCACGCACCTGACAACTTTCTGTCATGTATTCTAACTTTCCCAGGCGGGGTTAGGTACATAAGAGCGCAGTCTGTGTTCAGCCTGATCATAAATCAAACCCGCTCCTGACACGCTTCCTGAGGTGCAAATATTAACCCCTGCACTGCTGCAGATGCATTTCATATGAACATTAAGAAACGTCTGACGTTAACACGGAGGGAACATGCACAGTCGGGAAACACACCCCTTACTGAACCTTATTAAACCTGCGAATGCTTTCATTTTCTCATGTTAATTTACTTCATCATTTGTTTTTACTTCGAAATACGAAAAGAAAAATCAATTCTAAACTGATTTCGTTAGCATGTTCTCCTCTCAGCACTAGGGATTCCTGGTTCGGATCCCCATCTGGGTGGAGTTTCCATGTCCTCCCCGTGTCTGCGTGGGTTCTCCGGTTTCCTCCCACAGTCCAAAAACATGGATCAAGTCAACTGAGTTCTCCAAATTGCTCCATATCGAGTGTGTGTGTCTGTGTGAGTGAGTGTGTGCCCAGCGATAGATCGGTGCCCTGTCCTGGGTGTGTCTGCCCAGCGCCTAAAACTTTCTCCCCTGGATGGGCATGGGGAACCCCCCCCCCTCCGCGTCCCTAATAGAGGATTAAGCAGAAAATAATGAATGAATGAATAGATGAACTGATTTCATACAGACTGCAAGAACTGTTCTCTGTGTGTCTGCCCTCCGATGGACTGGAGAGCTACGTTAATGAATTAATGCATCAAATAATGAATCTTCCAAAATGAAACCTCTGAGTTTGATTCTATATAATAATTCTATATAATTATGATTTAGAAATAAAATTCTGTTTGGGATAAAATGAAAACCCTTTCTTTTAAATCAACCAACAAAACATTTCAATATATAAATTATTAAAAAATAAATTACACAAATTCTACTTAGATATTATTTTATTAATGAATACATGTAATAATAATAATAATTATTATTCATTATTTTCTAATGAATCCTCTACTAGGGTCGGGGGGTCCCATGCCCATCCAGGGGAGAAAGTTTCTGGTGCTGGGCAGATACACCCAGGACAGAGTATTATTATTATTATTATTATTATTATTATTACTATTATTATTAATATAATTATTAATAATAATAATAATAATAATAATAAATATTATTTAAATAATTATGATTATTTAAAACTAAGTAAATAATTATATTTATATAATTTTGTATTAAATTTATATAATAATTCATTCAAAACATTTTTATCAACAAAAACTAAAAATGTCATTATAAATTAAAGCAAAAAAAAGAAGATAAATTATTGATGAGGAAATTTGGGTTTTGTCTTTATTATCTGACCAGATGGATTTATTTAAATTCTCTGGTCACATGACCCAACAATGGAACTTGTAAAAACACAAATGAATCCCAGCCTCGCGGTACGTCAATGTTTTTATAGATCACATTTAAAACCTTTTAATACACCCAGCCATCCCATAATCAGTAATGATGAAAATATGTAAATGAGTGGAATCTCATTAGGATGAAATGATGTGGAATTAATTGGTGTACAAAGCGATTCTTTATTCGGATGTATAAATACAGAAGCGATGTTGTTCTCCAATCACACTGCTTTCATGCACATGGGATTTAAACGTGAATCGTGTGCAACAAAAGACAGATTGATCCCCAAGCCCCTAATTCTATAATGGTGTGCTTTAAGATTGTCTGGAGCTCCTTCCTCCGACCCATTTCCATGATCATTTCTGCATCATTATATTATATATTTCCCATCTGGGCTTTACTCAGCACGCTAATCAAATTACCATTCTTCAAACCCGCTCTTTGTTCTGTTTGGCATCGCTCTCTTCATTTTCTCTGACTTCTATCGGACCGGGGAATTAAGCTGAAAGCCATAAAGACGGCTGCAATAAAAAGACACCAGCAAATAAAACTTGATTTGTGTGTTTGCGAAGGAAACACACACACACACACACACACACACACACACCTGCTTAATATTGAGCGTACAGCAGCGACTGTAGAAGTTTCTTGCATCTGCTTTAAAATCATGATTTTTGTTTTTTTGGACTCACCAATCAGATAATCTATAATCTGATCATGTTCAACAGTCAGAATTAATAATTAGAATTAATCACTCCATCTTAATCTGCGTTTATTAGTCACATGAGGTCTGTGGTGTTCAACAAATTCTAATGGAAAAATATTATTTTAGACTTTATTGTCATTTACGTAAGAATTAAATGTAAACGAAATTCAAATTCACGGACCCAGTTTACAATAAGTGGTAGAATAATTTTTTTTTTTAAATTAAAATATTCTTATATTTAGAAAATTTGAAATTAAAAGAACATGGTTCTGGAACCAGCTGACATAGAAGGAGGGACTAACAGAACTGAAACCAAGAACTATTAAAGAGCCAGAGAGACCAACAGGACCTGCTACAGAGCGCTGGGGCTTCTTCATACTTACGGCTCGGTTCAGTTCGGCCCGGTTCTGCATTTCCTGTCACCGTGCAGCCATGCTGCAGGGGTGTCCTTAACTGATGAGGTGCTTGTGTCAAAATAATTACATACAAAAAGTTTATCTGTTGGATATAAACGCAATAAAACCATCAGGCCCGGTTGGTTCTGGTATCACATGTCAGTGATGTGTTGAGGGCGGCGAATGGTGTGATGTGGAGGAAGGGGGCAGGCGGAGATTCAGATTTTTGTTTAAAGCCCACCGCTGAGCTACAAATTACTACAAATTGTGCATTTTCCACTTTGCCCTCAATACAAAAAGCCCCCGCTGTGTCATTCGGACGGCCGCACAGCCCAGCACACACACACAGGAAGCAGCGCTTAAAGAACAATACACCTCACTGAGGGGCAGCCATTGTGACATCAGAGTGCAGCCCAGCAGCTCCTAATCTCCCACTGAGCCCAAAGAAGAGAAGAGACTTTAAATACTGTTTACTGAGGCGAGCCGGCTGAGGCCACGTTGCTATGGTAATGTGATATTAAATACACTTTGTGGTTAAGAGCATCAAGTGTCTCATTACCACAGGGGGGATAAAACCCAGCACCTCCAGAGTCCTGCCCCGAACCCAGGCCCACACCATCGTGATGAGCGAGAACAGAGATGTTTCAGGACACGTCTCTCGTACAGGTTTCTAAATCTGAGTTATGGACGTTTCACATTACGGCATTGCTCTGGACGTCGGAGCGATTGATACAGCTAATCGCTGACAGCCATTTCCACTATTGATTTTCTTTCTTTTTTTGGTGTCCAAACGCATTATGACACACGCCGCGCCTCTGCTGTTGAACCCAGAGCCACTGAAAGCATTAAGAACTTTTTCTCCGGCTAATGCGTCATTAGTGAAATGGGCTCCACTAATGAGCTGCATGCTGAATCTGAGACGGCAGAAGCTTCTCATTATTACACTTGCACATCAGGTTTATGTTCTCAGCAGAGGCAGCGGCGGCGGCGGCGGCGGCTGCACGAGTCGAGCCGAGGCCCACAGCGTTCATGTGAAAGAACAGGGTTCCTAAAAATGTTCTGTCTCTTTTGTAGAAATGATTCGCCGCTGTGTGTCAGTGACTTTACTCTGGATTCATTCCATCAGCATAAAGGTCTTCCATTTTTCTTAAAGTATAAATAACAATCTCATAATCTGGATTGCACAGAGCTAAATGATGTAATCTGAAATGGATGGAGTGATGGATCTCATAGCTGCTCATCTCTCTCTCTCTCTCTCTCTCTCTCTCTCACATGCTCAGAGGGCGTGAGGGAAAAGATGACAAGAACATTTTCATTCTCTTTATTTATTTATTCTAAAGTGAGGCGTGCGCCTGAAGAATTGTTTTTTTATTAATTTCATGGATTATTTGCTCATTAGACATTAATCACGGCGCCCCATCTGGTTGGTGTGGCGGTGAATATGTGAGAAACAGCTATTCTGATCTCAATTAGATGACGCCTCTCTTCTTAGCCGACCCATAAATCATTTCTCCAAAGTGAAATTAACAGTTACTGGAGCGCATTAATAATCTGCAGCCAGCTTTGGGCAAATTCAGCAACTGGAACCGCCTCGGGCCGGCGTGAACACATCACTCTGTTTATGAAATATAAACACTTTCAGCATGGGCTTCCTCTGCAGAACCCCTCCCCACTCGCCTCCCTCCTCCTCTAATCTCCACCCCCTGGTGTCTCTGACAGGGAGGAATGATGGGGCGCAGCGGCCGGGCAAGCGCTCACCCAAAAACTGTGTGTGCTGCAGCATGTGCTGACCGCGGGCTTGGATGAGCTGCTCCACATCAGCGCTCTGCGAGAACATACAGAATAATCATCAAGACCAGAACATGCAACATGACCTTCTGTAAAATGATTTAACAAAAATATTTGAAGAAATATAACACTGACGTTAGAAAAGTTGAGCTGAAATGTAAAATCCTGAAAAAAATGACTGAGCCACCTTTCGATAAATGACTCAGTAAAAGGAGTCATTCAAGTGAAATGAATCATCTCTAGAGTATTTTACGAGGTGTTGGTTTTGTAAAAATACAGCTTTATTATTCCAGAGTCTCTGAGTGCACTGCACACTTCAGCCTCCGGTGGGGTGATGCGGGGTGCGGCGGGGTGCTGTGGGGTGCAGCGGGGTGCTGTGGGGTGAGATATGGAGGATAATCCAGACTATTACAGGAGCTAAATCCTGAGAGAGAGAGCAGGAGATGGAGGAAGCTGACTTAATGCCTTCATGCCCCGTACATAGCATCTCTAACAGACAAAGATATTAAAATGGAAATATCCTGGAGCTGGACGAGGCAGTCCCCACGACCTCTGACTCCCTGCAAGACCATGTGCTGACTCACTGGACGGGTGGAGGATCATAACGGCGTGCAGAATGAAGGCTTCGTGGTAAAAGATGAGGTCAGACACTGATGTTGGACAGGAGAACCTGGGTCTGTTCGAGTTCCTCCACAGTGAACTCTTTCACCCCGGTCTCTGTGGACGCTGCTTTACACCGGAGCTTGGTCATGCTGGAACAGAACCCTTTACCACGAAACTGGACTCGTGCTTAATTATATGACACTGTGGAAACGGGATGGAATGAAAACCATTCATTGAGAGATGTATTTGGCTTTGATTTGTATGATTAAACATGTGTGTATTCAGTGGATAACAAACCCAGCCCCCTCCCTGTACAGTACACATGCACCTGAGGTCACATGATCCAGATGAAGTTCCCTTTAGGAGGGAGGACATTGTGAAGGCCTGTATAAAGAGCCTGACGTTGGTGCTGATGTGTGATCAGGGACTTAGATCCCTCTGTCTGTTGTCTCTCTGTCAGTAGCTGTCTCCCTCGGTGTTCTCTCTGTAGTGGGTGTGTGTGTGTGTGTGGGGGGGGGGTGATCTCTCCTGACAGATGTCTCATCTCCCGCGCTTCATTTTGAAGCCATTCATTTTAACACGGCTGTAAATCTGAGTCCTGTCCCGTCTGACGGCTCTCGCTCGGGCCCGTCCTCGCCGTGCTCCCGGTTCCACTCTCAATCTGATCTGAGGAATGAGGAACACGTGCTCTGACAGCAGCCTGTCTCTCCTGACGACGGCTGAGCGAGGACGAGACCCCGAGCACCGAGGACACGCGCTTGTTCAGAAATAGATTCAGGGACGCCAGAATTCCCCGAACATCTCCCGACACGCCGCACTGTGTCGCAGCCCGTCACGTGTGTGTGTGTGTGTGTGTGTGTGTGTGTGTGTCACGCCTCGTTCTCCTCATCAATGATGTGACATCGCCATCTATAATTAATTACATCATTTACATTAGACCATCGATTAAACAAATGAATAAATGCAGAAGCGGGCCTCGCGGGTCGATGGATGGAGACGTATTTAATCATGTTCCGGAACCATCACGGATCCTGTAATAGAACTGGAACTTTCAGCATCTGACGGCAGGAACGTCTGCTGTTCCTCTTATAGTTCCTCTTTAGATTTTAATACCTCACTGTTCTCCTCAAATAACTTCACATTTAGGCTTTCAATATAATTTCTAATTTTTATATTGACGTTTTGCATTTTTAATATTTTGTGCCAATATTATTCTAAAGGACATTTTTTTTACAAGTGTTGTAAGGTTCTTAATTTCAAGAATATTTATTTATTTTATTTGACATTTATTTTTATAATATTTATGAATAATTGAGTCCCTCATATAGTGCATGTGTTTTTTTAGAATGCAAATGGAAATGTGTTTTTTTTGTTTTAGAATTTCAGAAAAAAAGATTTTATTTTTGGATAAATATGGTTTGTTTAGCGTTTAGTCCTAAAAAATCTTAAAGCTGAAGACATAATTCAGTCAAAAGAAAATTAAATAAGTAATAATATCTATAACCCCCAGCACAAAAATGTCCTACATCACCTCCTTTTGTCACACCCACCTTGCATCAAACCCCGCCCACCTCCAGTTTTTCATCAGATCACAGATTATACCATTGGGGGGGGGGGTGACATCGCCTTTCAGCTATAAACTCCTCCCGTCAGTCTGTAAGCGCCTGTTTGTGAGCGCCGCTCGTCCCTTTATGTGGAGTGACAGGCGAAAAGTGGGTGTCAAAAACGCGGCGGATATTCTGTTTTGTTTATCAGCCAGCGGGAGCTGACAGGAGGAGGCGGAGGAACACGTCCGGGCTGTCGGTGCACCTTTTTATCTGCTGTTTAAATGGGCCAAGGGATTGCAGAGTGAAGTTTATTCCTTCCAAAAGTAAACCCCCCCCCCCCACACCCCCGACACTCGAACCATTTACACCGCGAGACAGCAGTCCCTCACTGGAGACTCAGCTTCAGATCAGCGTCCAACATTTCCACGCTGCCTCATCGCCGCCTGCAATCTGCCCCACTGTGGCAAGATTGTGTTCGGCCCTCGCACCCACCCCTCTGTCCCTCTGTCCTCCCCGGGTCTCTGGAGGATATTAGAAATTAGTGATGGAGATCTACACGGGTTAACAACTGTCAGACTGCAGGCGGCTTCTGAATCTATCAAAGCACACCGTCCTGTCTCCGGGGAGCTCCTCAGTCCAACCATCAGATGGGGAGGCAGCCTGATGTTCTCACCCCAGCCTCCGGGTTCTCAGGGTCAGAGGCTAATGACTTTGTGTTTACCTCCTAACCTGTCCTCTGATAAAAGGATCTGTCATTTTTGCCAGGTTATAAAGACAGGAATTGTCCACCAAGTAGCCGGACGCTGAGAACCGCCAATATTTATTCATGATAAAGAGAAAGTGCGGCCGTGTTGGCTCAGGCTACTTCATTTACATGCTCTTATAGAGTGTTTGCCTCGTCCTGGCTCTTTGTCCATCAGCCCGTAGATGAACCTGTCTCATTTATTCTCGTCCTGTCTCACCCGGCGCTCCGACGTCCAACAGCTTTCCCGCTTCTCTCGCAAACCCTGTTTATGACGGGCGTCCGGCGGCGAGTCGGGGATAATGACGAGTCGACGGATAAACACGCGTCAACGTCAAGTGTGGAATCAAACGAAAGGGTTAACCTTTGATTTCTTATCTTCCTGCGTCCAAACCAAACGGCTGAGATCAGCGACACCCGGCAGCACATGGAACCGGGTTCCGATTGGTCACCGAGTTATGGTTTCAACTCCAAACTCACAAACCGGCTCAGAAACGGCTTCTACCCAAACGCTGTTCGGGCACTAAATGGTGCATTGTAAAACTTTCACATTTATTATTTTATTTATAACAATTCACTCAGTTCTGTACATTTTTGAACGTGCAATATAAAAAACAACGTGCAGTATACAAATACATTCACTCAGTGTGTACAGTCTTATACACTCTTGTAAATCATTTTTCTTTCTTCTAAATCTTTTTAAATTATAGTGCTATTTTTAAAATCTCTTTGTTTATGTAAATTTTAGTGTCTGACACTGAAAGTATGGCACCTTAATTTCATTATATATAAAGATATTCTGATTCTGATGAACATGTTCAAACGAAAAAGCACATCGTGTAAATAAACCCCGCCTTCAATGACTAACCGTGATGTTCTGTGGTTACCGTGGGAACCCCTGCAACCCCCTGCTTACTTTTTTGTTCATAA
Source organism: Corydoras maculifer (assembly GCA_019802435.1). Lineage (NCBI taxonomy): Eukaryota > Metazoa > Chordata > Actinopteri > Siluriformes > Callichthyidae > Corydoras > Corydoras maculifer. The sequence goes on from JAFMOD010000112.1 coordinate 174,948, forward strand.
CGCTGGCTCTTTGTCCATGGTTCACACACCGGATCCGGAGACCCTCACTGGAATGAAGTTATTAGTGGAAATGACTGCATGAATCTGTCTGTGATCAGACGCTGAGGATGGGAAGCTCGATGGAGGTCCATACTTCTGCACTGAGATCCATCGAGCCACAAGCTCCCCACCAGCACACACCTGCGGCGCTTCCCACAACAGATACGCCGTATCACCTCCTGTCTCACGGCTCCCGACGGCGTTTATCGGCGTGACTAATAGTCCAAAGGTAAATATAGTTAATGTCCTGCGCTGTCACATTCCAGAGCCGGGGTTTATTACAGTGCTGAGTGATCACCCCACACAAGCCTCTCCTTCCTCTTCATTCTGCAAAACACACAGAGCTGACGTGATGGCCCTTATAAAAGAAACACCGTTAAAATTCTGAAGGTTAAACCTCCGGCTCGCATCATCCTCACGACTCTACAAACCAAAGAAATCCCAGAAGAGTCCCTTTACACCTGAAACAATCTCTAACCTCATACAGAGAATTATATTCAATTCTGAAGACCAAACCGGTCCATATTAAACCCAAACGTCGTTCACCATTCATTCATTCATTCTTCATCTTCTGCTTTATCCTCTATTAGGGTCGCGGGGGGTGGGGGGTTCCCCATGCCCATCCAGAGAAGGACGTTTCAGGCGCTGGGCAGATACACCCAGGACAGGGCGCCAATCTATAACTGGACACACAATCACTCACACAAACACACTCTATATGGGGCAATTTGGAGAACTCAATTGACTTGATCCATGTTTTTTGGACTGTGGAGGAAAACCGGAGAACCCGGAGGAAACCCATGTGGACACGGGGAGAACATGGAAACTCCACCCAGATGGGGAATCAACCCGGGAATCCCTAGTGCCGAGAGGAGAACATGCTAAACCACTAAGCCACCATGCCGCCCTGCGTCGTTCACCTCTCATGAGGAACTCTTTCTATCGTATTGACGTTGCCGTTGATTTTGCGATCATTTCGTACAGGTTTCTTTAATAAACCCTGATTTGGACGTTGGTGATGATGCCATTAAAACCGACCGGATTCAGAAACGGCTTCTGTGAGGCAGAGGAGAACCTGCTCATGCGCCTGCGGGCAGATCAAGTATGAAAAGCTGAATTGTGGCCCTCGGCAGGACGTCTGATCTGTCTCTAATGAGGTGTCTTTTATTTACAGCTCGAACACAGCGAGTTAAAGACACCTCTTACAAAAATTTATTGCCGTTTAAACACGACGAAAAGGCCGCGGTGCTGGTCATTACAATAATCCATGATCCACGTCTCCACCTGCGCTCACGCACTTCTCCCAAGGGTCAGCGCAGCGCCTTCCCTCCCCGAACCTGCTGCAGTACAGTGTCCCGTCGCCGGCATTACTTTACTGTAGTCAACAAAAGGGGGGGGGGGGGG
>JAFMOD010000112.1:179500-219576 GCA_019802435.1 Corydoras maculifer
CGGGGAGAACGTTTTGGGTGCTGGGCAGATACACCCAGGAAAGGGGGGCAATCTATCGCTAGGCACACAAACACACACTATATGGGGCAATTTGGAGAACTCAATTGACCTTGATCTGTGTTTTTGGACTGTGGGAGGAAACCGGAGAACCCGCAGGAAACCCACGTAGACACAGGGAGGACATGGAAACTCCACCCAGATGGGGATTCGAACCGGGAATCCCTAGCACTGAGAGGAGAACATGCTAAACCACCGTGCCGCCCTTATTAAGTAATTAATGAACTAATTGAACTCTTATGTGGTTTGTAATGCTTGTAATGTGGTTTGTAATTCAGAATCTCATTGTCTGAGGCTTTTATAAAGACGTGTTAATGAGTGAGGGGCAGGAAGCAGGGCTGCTGTATTTTTGGAGGTGGGTGCGAGCGGAGGGTTTGCTTAAACACCGCAGGAGACAGAACTGAGTCCTGAGAGGAGACACTGCGTCCTCACAGCTGTTTAAACAGCACACAGTCCTCACAAGACCTCCGTGCTATAGTTCTGACACGGTTTATCACCCCGTCCACCAGTTACATCATCATTACCCTCACCTCTGCTGCTGCTGCTCACACACACACACACACACACACACACACACACACACACACACACCATCTACAAAGCAACAGCATGCAAACATGTATAAGGTTAAGATGCTGAACAGTTTGGGGAAGGCCCGTTTCTGTGCTGGTGCGTGCAGCGGGATTCTAAACGCACAGCTTCCGACTGCGTGGTCAGTAGACTCAGTCATGTGACCGAGCGTGACATCTGCGGGGCAGGAGAATCATGGAGGGCTTTACGGTTTGACCACATGACTATTAAAAGCGATCAATTTCTGGCGGCCCGCTCACAGAGTTCATTAACAACATGTTTTAGTGCCGACGGAACGCAGAGCCATCAGAACCGAACAGGGCAGCAGAATTAAACCCAGGACCGGCTGTAATTTACACAGGATCTCTCTGGGGGGCAGGAGGGGGGCAGTCGGGGGGGCAGTCGGGTGTTTTTGGGTTTGGTGCGATGCAGAGGTGCAGTGAGTAAACTGGCTTTAATGCGCTGCGTGGTATTTCCATATACATAAATATGTCCGCTGAAGCAGCCTTAATAGACCTGCTCAGAGCCCTGATTGCATCAGTATTGTTTCCTAGTGATTAGAGCAGAAACAGCCCCCGAGGACGCCCCATCCCCTCGCCATTTAATCAGCATTAGCTTCCTCTTAGCCCAGCTTTAATCTGCTTTAGCTCCAGGTATTTTAAATAAATCAATGAGAATACATGATTGCCTAATGATTTTCGGAGGCCGTCTCTTCCTGCACGCCGGCGTGATTCAGAATGACTAATTCCACTTTTTGCCATCGATCCGTCGCAGGGAGGACGTGCGCCCTCCCCGAGCAGGGTGTGTGCTGGGACACCGGGGACGAGGGAGGCCCGGGGAGACAGGAGCCACCTTTAGGCCCGCTCTAGTTTCACCGGCCTGCTAACATGTATACTGAAGGAGCTTTGTTTTCAAAGCAATGCGACGCTCTCAGCACTCCACCAATCAATGCAGCCTTTCACCCCGGCGTCCAATCGAAGCTCACACCCTCCTGCTGCCACAAAGGGATGGCGGCTTGTGGATGGACACCATAATCGGCAAAGAAAAGCTGATTAATTATAGAGCATCCACAGGCTGCCGGGGCCTCATCAGCTTTCTGCTGCTCTTCAACACCAGGGCTCATCACAGCGCCACACGCTGGACACAGGCCCGCCGTGATTGGAGCTTGTTCTCCCAGAAATCAAATCATTCTCATTTGCAAAGTTATTGCAGAGCTCCATCATCCTCCCCTCGTTTCCTTTTTCAATTATTTTATTTCTCCTCCCTCTGATGTTATTATTTATTTCCTGATTTTCTACCATTTGTTTTCTTTATCTCTCCGTTTGTCCTCTTCCCTCCTCTGATTCCTCTCCCTGTCCATCATCCATCTTTTCATCTTCTTATCTTATTGATTCTTCAACTCTGATATTTCTTTGTCATCCTCCATGGTGATGTATCTGAGGGGTGGGGTGGGCAGGTGTCTGTTTTGGAGAACAGGACAGAGACACGGTCATGCTGAAACAAGACACGGGTTCGTCCCTAAACTGTTTCCCTGAAGCTCTGCATGCTGCCGTGTGCAGGAGCATCGCTGAGTGGAACCTGGAGCAGTCCGGGTAACAATGATGAGGGGCTTTCTGCACACTTTTAGTCTGCTCCATTCGTTCTGAATGTCCCTCCCGCTGCTCCGCGGCGGCGCTCATCACTAATCCGTCTCTTTGCTTTTCTGCTTTTCCTAAGTGGCTGAACCAGCTGAGGCTTTAAAAGTCACTTCCTGCCCCCTGTTCTCCCTCCTGCCCTCCTTCTGGGTTCTCTTTCTTTCACAAAGCCTCCAACACTCGCCTGTTTACTGAGGGAGTAAACTGATTAACTCAGTGAGGACACACACACACTCACACACACACACACACACCTTACAGCTTGTGCAGATGTGAATCAGTGTCACATCAGTGCAGTTGGTTTCCCGGGCCGGACGCCGTGCCGCTCCGCTGTCAGCTTTGAGAGAAGTTTTGAATCCCAACAAAAGCGCGGCGATGAACCGTCCTCAGCCTCGGCTTTTTAATCAGAATTAGCTTGTAATTGGTGTTTGATTAGATTAGCTGGAATAAAATCAGCCCCCTTTAAAGGGATTAAACGAGATGAAAAGCAGCTCGGGAAACGGGCTCGCTGGAACCAACGTGAAGCGGACGGAGCTCGAATATTAAAAGAAAAGCAAATGAGGGAAGAAAAAAAGGTGGACTTGTTGGGAATGCAAATCGTCTCAATCTCATTTCACGCTAATAAAAGTAAGAGAGAGAGAGAGAGAGAGAGAGAGAGAGAGAAAAACATTCCAATGTATTCTTGTCTTGTTACAGCCGGGCTAAGAGCTTCTAAATCCCTACCATTTACCAAATTAAACTAATTTAAAGTGCTTCCAAAAGGCACATCTGTAGGCCGCCGTGGCTCCCGGCCTCCCGGAGTGGGCTTCGCCATGCGTCCCGCGTCCCATTGATCCCTGAATAGTCATGCCTGTCAGGCAGCCATATCAGCCATTATCATTCTAATTTTACTGCCTTTCTGGCTCCCTAATCGAATTTGCAACGATGCTGCAGCATTTCTCGAGGCCGCAGCACTTTCTTCAGAATTTCAACAAGGGCATTAAAGCTCCCCAATTTACATTAATGAAGTGCACATTTAATTAAGGGGGAAAAGAGGGGAAATGGAGGGCTCTTCAAGATCAGCGATGACTTGGATATGATAGCCCCCCCCCCCCACATCCATCTCCTCAACACAGACCGACCCCTCACTCCCTCACTCGCTTCTCACTCATTAATGCCCACAATCATATTCAGAATAATTCAGATTAAAAGGTTTCACTTGTTTGTTTCTGTTTTATTTAAAAATAAATGAAAATTGAAATAATTCATGAATCTAAAACTTTAGTTTCAGTGTGAAAGCCTCGTGTCGTGATCGAAGAGATTTACAGGGAAACTTTCATATTTTTTCCTGGGTTCTATCCCGTTATATATTTGGGTCCACATGTTCATCAGGGACTCACATGGACATATGGACCCTCGGCGCTGATCCACAATCAGACACAAAACCCGTTAATGTAAATGATCTGAACTAATCATCCAATTTAACATCTGCTTTTAAACACCGACAGATTTCTAATGTTTCTATTGCAAAGAGAATTAAACCTGAACATGTTCTCAATCAATAACAAATCACTGTTTCCACACAACGTCCGATTTTATTTTATTTGGAAACAGAAATAAAATTTAATTCAAGATTTTGCAAAGAGTTTTTTTTTTTATTTACAATAATTATGATCATCATTATCATCGTAATTTTTCCATATTAATAAAATTGTTTAGATTGAATATTGAACTGATTACAGTTAAAAGTTAAAACCTTGGACTCTCAGGCTTTTTTTTTTTATGCTGAGGCTGGAGTTTAGTTTTTTTTAACTCGCTCTCCGTCTCCAGGTCTGAATGAATTGTCTCTTTTCTTTTGGCTCTGTGTCCGGGGTTTTGGGGGAATAAGGGAGGTGGGCCAACACTGCTGACCTGAGCCCCTGCGAATAGGGGAGGCCAGACTCAGTTTGGGTGGCGCAGACAAAACATGTTTTGAGCGAGGGTGCCGATCTCTGTGGAAGGACGTCGGGAGGGGGCGGAGCACACCCCGCAGAAACAATCTCTCCCGCTTTAATGTGAAAAGGAGGAGTTATAAATTCATCTATTTGCTCTTTCTGACCCGGCCATTCACACAGCCTCCTGCTGGGCCGGCCAACTCGGACACAATGCATTAGCCTGTCACGATATTGAGAAAGATGGAGGCCGGGGGAGAAAGACCACCAGATGCTTTATTGTCTTTGCCGTTTCCACATAATTAGCCAGGAAAAAAAGTCAGCGGCCCGGTTGCGGTGCCATGAATGAACTTGAGGCCACGTAGTCCGCCGTACGATTAATTCTGCTCAGCCTGAGCCACTTTTCCCCTCCGTCCCCTCCGCCCATCCCTGGGTCAGCCCCCGGGCCCCGCGGGCCCTCGTCCCATAAGCGCGACAGTGCAAAGTTTAACTGTGCGTGACAGATGGCCGTGAAATTTGTTAACACACGGCACACCAGGTCGCCCAAAGACAATCAGACGCCCCATGCTGACTGTTGGTGTAGCTGAACAGATTAGGGGAATCAATCTGTTAATGCTGAGCGGCATTAAGCACCGCTGCCTGCGTTAACTGCACCCTGCTGCCACTCCGCAGCACGGCATCATGGGACGTAGCCTGGGCCAATCATTAAGCGGGGTTGATGAGCCCTAATTCTCATTTGATATTTCATAAGTAACTCTGATGAACGGCTCAGAACTCCGTCAGCGGGTTATTATTTGATTTTTGGGAGATGATTAAGATCATTAACATGCACGACACACCTTTATTTAAAACGACATCAATTAAACCGTTCCACTGCACCACAAAGTGCTGTCCACAAACTTTAACCACACACAGGAAAACGGGCTTTAAAGAGCCACAAGTTCTAAAGTGTCCACATTTAAAGGTTTGGAACCATGGAGTAAAGCTTTGATCTGATTGGCTGAACTTGATTTCCCTCTTTTTTGTTTTATAAATGTATTACCCAGCGCTGGTTAAAAAAGGGTTTTATAATATATATATAAAGATTTCCAGTCTTTTTAAGTTGCTAAGTAAAAAAAATAAAGGAATATTCTTATTTTCAGTGTGTTTCTCAGACAGTCCGTCTCCCTCGCCTGTCTGTCCCTCTGTCTGTCTCCCTGAGGTTCTATCTGAAGTCATAACACACCAAATAAAAGAAATGTGTGTGAATGTGTATGTGTCCTGCTGATGTTTGACATCCTGAGTGTCATTGCTCTGTGTTCTGGGAGCTGGGATAGGCTAAGTTAACGGGTAAATGATTAAGTTTATTTCCTCAGAAAGTCAGGACATTAGATTTTGTGTAAACCTGATATTTTAATTAGCTTTTCTTTGATCACATGTGTTGCTCTGATCTTTTTTAAGCTTCGATACACAGAAAGTAAAGAGGATGCTTTTGTTTCATTGGTGTTGCAGTTTGTTGCACCGTTTCAAACCCGCCGCTCGTTCCTAATCTGAGCAGCACCGGGTTCCGCCTGACAAAAAGAGGGAAAAGAGAAAAGGGCTAAAGGAAGTGATGAGAGAAAAGCCATCTTAAGATATGTGCGCATGAATCAAGAGATCCATTAAATCTATTGCGCCGGCTTTCCCTGGCACTCCATACATAAGCACCCTACCCTAAATTCCCCCCATAGTGACTCAGTGAATGGGAGCAGCCATGAATAGCACACTTTATTAGAGCATGCCATGAGCCCTTAAACAGCGCTGCCGGTCCCATTCTTCAGCCCCTCTGCCCTATTATTAAAAGGGGCTTTACGGGGGCTTGTAAAAGTGTTTTCTCCTCAGGGGGCCTGCATAATAAAAAAGAAAGCCGGGTAAAGGACTGCGGGTGGGCCATCGCCCGATGACGGCAGCGCTGACGTCCTATTCCCACTGGCGGCGCCGCGACCTCGGCCAGGCCGCACTCTGCGCCTGACAGCTTCATGAAGGACGGGAACACAAAGTCCTACACGCCATGAAATCGGGCACAAAAGCCGAGCAAATGTCTGAACCACTCCCGTCAGGATGTGATCAGAGGAGCGGCGGGCGGACGGGCGGGCGGCCTGTGGAGTTCCGGCTCCACAGGCCGCATACAGGTGCAGTCACGGTCGTAGGAAGGGGTGTGCTGGTTATTAGTGACTACGTGCAGAAATTCCATGTACAGGTTAAAAAGCAGGGACTCCCAGAAAACCAAAGTTCACAGTTTTTCAAGTTTATTTGTCATTTGTGCTCCATGTTGGGACATGTGCAAATAGAAATCCTTAAGGTGAGGCATCTACACTCTACATAGAAAATAAAAAATGAAATACACAATATTTACATATGTTCATTCATCCATTATCTTACACTTTATCCTCTATTTGGGGCGCGGAGGGGGTTCCCCATGCCCATCCAGGGGAGAATGTTTGGGGCGCTGGGCAGGACGCCAATCCATCGCTGGGCACAAACTCACTTACACAGACACACTCTATATGGGGCAATTTGGAGAACTCAATTGAATTGATCTATGTTTTTGGACTGTGGGAGGAAACCGGAGAACCCGGAAGAAACCCATGCAGACACGGGGAGGACATGGAAACTCCACCCAGATGGGGATTCGAACCGGGAATCCCTAGAGCTGAGAGGAGAACATGCCAACCACTAAGCCACCGTGCCACCTATTTACATATGTATGTGCCAAATATATATATATATATATTTATAGGGCGGCACGGTGGCTTAGTGGTTAGCACGTTCGCCTCTCAGCTCTAGGGATTCCCGGTTCGAATCCCCATCTGGGTGGAGTTCCCATGTTCACCCCGTGTCTGCGTGGGTTTCCTCCGGGTTCTCCGGTTTCCTCCCACAGTCCAAAAACATGGATCAAGTCAATTGAATTCTCAAAAAAATTGCCCCATATAGTCTGTGTGAGTGAGTGTGTGCCCAGCGATGGATTGGCGCCCTGTCCTGGGTTTATCTGCCCAGGGAGACGTTCTCCCCTGGATGGGCATGGGGAACCCCACCGCGACCCTAATAGAGGATAAGCGGGAGATAATGAATGAATATATTTAATATAAAATTTAAAGTGACATAGTGTAAAGTGACTTAGTAAAAGCAGGAGTGTGGGAGTTTTTAACTGTTTATTTTGTTTAGTAGTCTGATGGCTTGCGGGTAAAAACGGTTTATAAGCCGGGTTGTTTTGGTCGGAAAGCTTCGGTACCGTCTGTCTAAGGTAAACAGTCCACGTGCTGGATGACCGCTGTCTAGCTGGATTCTACGAATCTTCCTTGTGCTGCGGATCTGGTAGATGTCCACAAGAGCAGGGAGTTTATTCCCAATTATGGACTCGGCTGTCCTCACCACCCTCTTCAGGGCCTTGTGGTCACAGGTGGAGCAGCGACCGTACCAGACGGTGATGCAGCCTGTGAGGAGGCAGCATCACTGTGAGGAAGCAGGCACAGGGAGAACCTCCTGACTTTGGAACATGTGAAACGGATGTTAAAGGAACCCACATGGATGTGAATCAGGGTTCTGCAGAATGCATCGGTGCCCGACTCGCCAGCAGAATCAGCGCGTTTGGAATCACAGGGACTGAGACTGAACCGAGGCGGCTTTCAAACACGTTCCCATCAAACATCAAACCATCTGAAAATGCTGCTGGATGAGAAAATGAGACGGTGGTCAGTTCCTGCTGTGTCTTTTAGATTTAATCTGAGGTTCTGGGTGGGATTTTTTTTTTTTTTTTTTTTGAAATGGGAAAGAAGGTGAAAGCTAATGAATAAATTAGTGGCTCGTGAACAGCGGTGGGATAATGGGGCGAGCAGGTTTTGAATATGCTAAGCAGGTTTTCTGCCGGAGCAGAGCATCGCTTCTTTGCAGCTGTAACACTTAACACACAATGAGCACTCAACAGATGGGAGTCAAGGAGAAAAAAGAGCCCAGTGTCCCTTAGTCGAGGACGACTCCACCCCCGACTCGGCCCTGCCGTCCCACCGCTTTGGCCGTCTGCCCCTGCAGGTGCCCTCCCAAATAAAGAGGGGCAATAGAGTGTGATGAACTATTGTGATGTATAAGAACCTCATGCACTGTAGATTAAAGTCATACAGCGTCCCGTCCCGGAACCCTTTAAATGCATCGGGACGCTTGAGGAAACCTGAATCCAAAATCCCTAAACTGTGATGTCATAACATTACATCTGAACCCATAACTCAATACAATACCCTCAAAACAAACTTCTGAGCTCTGAGTATCAAACTCCTGAACATGCTGCACTCAGCCCCTGAATGTGCACTGAGGGACCGGGTCTGTCTCCATCAGGTTCTAAGTCTTTTGCATAACATTTGCATTCACGGCCTTCAGCAGTAATCCTCATTGCGAGCGCTGTGCAGAGGTCAGAACATTATACAATCCACGCAGCTCAGGGTTGAAGGCCTTGTACACGAACCCAGCAGCGTGAGATACGCAGGCCTGAGGTCACAGCGTCAACGTCCATGCGTGGGGTCTGCTACCTCAACCGCTCGCTCAGGATGCACGAGTCAGCATTTCATAGGTTTGCTCATGATGTGGTCCAAGAGGCAAATTTATCCTTTTAATTATTTGTACGGGTGGCACGGTGGCTTAGTGGTTTAGCATGTTCTCCTCTCAGCACTAGGGATTCCCGGTTCGAATCTCCATCTGGGTGGAGTTCCATGTCCTCTCCGTGTCCGTGTGGGTTTCCTCCGGGTTCTCCGGTTTCCTCCCACAGCCCAAAAACATGGATCAAGTCAATTGAGTTCTCCAAATTGCCCCATATAGAGTTTGTGTGTGTGTGTGTGTGTGTGAGTGTGTGCCTAGCGATGGATTGACGTCCTGTCCTGGGTGTATCTGCCCAGCGCCTGAAACGTTCTCCCCTGGATGGACATGGGGAACCCCCCCCCCCCCAACTGCAACCCTAATATAGGATAAAGCGGAAGATAATAAATGGATAAAAGAATAATTATTAGTGCTTAGCATGTTCTCCTATGGGGTTGGAGGGCCTCCCCCCCCGTGACCCTAATAGAGGATTAAGTGGCAGATAATGAATGAGTGAATGAAAAATAGACAATATGAAGATGGTTTCAGATCCTCAGCCATGATGGCGGTAACTGGACCTGCACCGTCCGTACGGAGACGCTGGCACGGCGGCTCGTTGTTGTGTATTGATCGTCTGATATGTACTGCTGAACCGCGCCGTTAACTCACGAGCAGAAAAATGTTTTTTACATGGCCATGTTTAAGACCTCACAATTCATAAGTCAGCAAGTGCAAGTGTGTGTGTGTGTGTGTGTGTGTGTGAGAGAGAGAGAGAGAGAGATTAGGAATCTGTTTAACAGGCAGTAAGTCATAATAATCTCATTCATGGAGGACTTTGGCCATGGATCTCCACTTTTAAATTACCAATGAGCGCGGGGCGGACAGATCAGGTCCATCAGTTTGAGGAGTGAGAGTGAACCGGTACACAAGATGAATGTGAAAATCGCACCTCGCTGATCAATTTCTCCAGCCATTAGTTATGATGGTGGAATTACAAATCGGCGCCGGCGTCATCCACCCGAAATGCATTAGGCGCGTGATGCGGAGCCCGCAGATTGCTCCTGCGCGCATTAATATTCCGCCTGTGCGTGACATGTACAAGCAAATATGAATTCGAGAGAGAGAGAGAGAGAGAGAGAGAGAGAGCGGCGGGCCGACGTGACGACTGCAGAAATTAAACCCGGCTCGCAGGCCATAACCGAATCACATCGCTCTGCCTCGGGCTCCCTCTCTCTCTCAGCTCCGCCCTGCCCGCCATTTCCATCAATATTCATTCATCAAGACCTTCCTGAAGTGACGGCTCACAGATTTAAACTTCACCAAAACAAAACAGCCCATAATATACAGATAAAGTTCCTGTCACGGCAAAGAGCGAACCTCATAACTCACTTTAATCCACTTACACTGATCAGGGTCGGGGGGGGAGGGGCAAAAGGACGCACCTCAACCTGGTCACCGGTCTGTAATCAAGGTACACACACATTCACACACACATTCACACACACATTCACACACACACATTCACCTATTTGTTTTATAGCAGTTTGTTATAATCTGAATCACAAGGGGGTGCCAGAGTTCAACAAGGACTTGGAGACACCATGGACAGGTCGCCAACCCACCACAGAGCAGACGTACATTCACACACATATTTACATTTGGGGAATTATTCAGATTTTTTTTTTTAATGTTGGTTCATTTATTTGGGTTCTTATGGGTCTAAGTTTTTTTGTGGTTCTTGAAGTTCCTGATGATTTTGGGGTCTGTTAGTCTTTTGTTGTTAATGAATTAATTTCGGCTTGTTGTTTTTTTTTTTTACAGTGATGTTTTATACTGAGATCTAAATCGAGAACCTGGAGCCTGGAACCGTTCGTTAACGATGACGGTCCTCTGACAGAACCTGCAGCAGAACGTTGACGGTGGATCTTCATGGATCAAAGATGGCAAGTAAAGCAGCTGATTATTAAAAACGCTAACCCTCTGTCTGCTTCTGTCCTCTCCCAATTTGAGGGAGACGTATTTATTACCCCATTGTGGCTCACTTGATTAAAATGTGTGGCTGCATGACTGTCACCTCCACCCGGCGTGACCCAATCCCTCACCCGATCCACCCGCCTGAGTGGCATCCCCGCCGCCGCCCACACCTCGCTCGGATCATGTGACACAGATTATTAATGGCCACCGTCTCTCCACCACTTGACACGGAGCTCCAGCTGTCAGTGGGCTCGTGGGCCGTAGGATTCTGGCGCTGGTGCGGTGCCAGTGCCGGGTCTGACCCATCCGTCACTGTCAGTGGTGGCGGGGTGATGAATGAGCCCACAGGCGCGGCATGGGGAGAGGGGCAGGAGGACATCGCTACCTCACATGCTCCTCAAACATGCGCCAGCTGAGGTTTACGCCGAGGTCCGACGTCACGCTCAGGAACCTCCCTGAGCAGGAACCAGGGAACTTAAAGATCCATTGTTTCGGTTCATGAGTCCCGTTTATAATCGACTTTAAAATAGTTATGAACCAATCACAAACAGGAACTAAACAAAAACAGGAACTTATAACCTCATAGGAACAAATGAAGCACCTGGAACTATAAACAATTAACGTGAACTAAAACTGTAGGTACAGGAACTCTGCTTTTCCATGCTCTCTCTGTCTCTCTCTCTCTCTGGACCTCTATCTGCATCTTGTTTGACTTTCTCTCTTTCTCACTCTATCTCTCTTTCTTTGTGTGTGTGTCTCTCTTGCTCTGTCATACACACACACACACACACACACACACACACAGAGGGGCTGAGCTAATAGAATTGTATCAGTAATTATGTATTTAATTCAGTTAGAGGAGCTAACAGCTCCCTCAGTGACAGCTTCTGCTGCTAAAAAGCAATTCATCCCTCAGATAAAGAAAATCTAATTAGCGCTAAACGCTGAGCGGAGGAACACGTCCTGAGGCTAATCCTGTTTGCTGGCATTAACATGCCCGCCCTGCCTGATGTTTGCCCGTTTTGGGGGAGTGTGTGTACTCTCTCACACACAGGCAGTGATGGGAGGTGCACATGCACCTGCTGCACCTGCATACTGATGGTGAACAGGAGGAGGTGGAGGAGGTGGAGGGGATCCTGGAGAGGCCCTCTGATTGGTTTATATTAAAGTTCTTCATTATGCACGGCACGGGTCGTACTGTCATCATATTCAGCTCATCCGGCTTCGTCTGATAAACATCACAACAAAAGTTTGTTTAAAATGTTTTTAACAGAATTAGAATAAGTTTTTATTCCATAATTAAAACATGTTGTTATCTGATTGAAGACTTGAGCAGCACAGCAGTGTCTGATCCATAAGCTTGACTTTACCACATGTTAGTGTCACTGCAGTACTGAGCATCATCCACCACCCACACCACAAAAAACATTTTTTTACTTTAAAAAACTTAATCAATTGTGACAAATCTTGTTTTTGATTTGATTTCTCAGTAAGATAATAAAGATAATTAATCTATTATCTATATTATCTATAAGTATATCTATAATCTATTTTTTAGAAATGTTTTATCATTTTAAGAAATCTTAATATTTAAATATAATATAAATTTCTGTTCATTTTTTCAGACGTATAGAATCAGAAGGTGGACTTTATTAAATGTACGGGTTTTATTGTTTTTTTAATAGATATTTAATGGCGGTTTGTTTATGAGACGCGTGAAAGTCATCTGTAAGAAACCACGAGGTCACAGGAAATGCTGTGCGATGGAGAGGGACGTGTCCTGTTTGCAGTGGTGGTGGGGGGGTGTCAGGGAGGAGCTCTGTGGACGGATAGAACCCTGCAAACCCCCCCCCCCCCCAATGGGTCACCCAATTCCTCTCCATCATTGTCAATAAGGCAAACGCAGTAACCTATTATTCTAGATGATTTCATTTACTGTTCAAATGATTTCACAGCTCATTGGTCGGGCATTGTTTCACTGATTGCTTTAATTAAGTTGGTATTAATCATGGCAGGTGATGTTTAATGTTTTGAGCGAGCGCCACAAGATGGAGAATATCACTCTCAGTCACTTGGCTGAACAGGAGGTCACAGAAAGATTAATACGCTGCGAGGACAGAGGTTAAAAAATAAATTTCCTCCACGTTCTGCCTCTTTGCTTTCCTTTTGCTCTCTTCATTTTTCCCCATCGTCGGCCACCGGCCTCTCCGCCCCTTCCTTACGTCTTGTTGATTGGTTCTTGCGGGATGGGAGGTGACGGGCAGCGAGGGGCCGCTTGAATTTTTAAGGCCTCCGTTCGGATGACACCGTCCCACTGGTCACTCCAATCTGCACATGAAGCTCTCTTTTTCCCATCAGTTTCATCTGAAGAGCGTCTTCATGTCTCAGGATCATGTTAACCCTTCAGTAGATGTTCAAACACATCTCACATTTTGTTCTCTGGTTTAACAAATGTAAATAGTTTTGCTGGCGGTGGTGCTGTGTCACCTCACAGTTCCCCAGATGAGGGCTTATTTCTGGGCTGGGTGGACAGGACCCTCCCACCGCCATCAGCAGACGAGAGCCGAACAATGGGAGGCAGATCTATCAGAGCGTTTGGATGATGCGAGGTGCGAGCACGCGATGGACGCCAAGCAGATAAACACTGCAATCTCGCTTCTATCTGCCTGCACGCGTGGCTCCACCTGCGGCGGCGTCGGGGGACCTGGCTGGCGCGTGTCACATGTGTTCCCAGCTGTGCACATTAGAAAGCCATCTCTTGGTGTGGTACTACAAGGAAGAGCTTTGAATGTAATTATTAGCACGGGGCTGGGGATTCATTAACATCGTAATAGGGCATCTGTCAGTGTTGCGACCTGCTGCTCCGCTCGGACTGGAAGCCCGTGTCGTTTCTGATCCACGCTCGGATAACTCCTCTCTTTAACCTGAGCCTCAGGTTAAGCTTACCGTGAACATGCCTCGTTATCGTCCCTGTAAATTGGGATTACGTTAATAAACTAACTAATAAACATTAATATAATGTCATTTCAAGAGTCCTGTAGGGGTGTGATTATCCCGGCAGCTTGTTGTGGATTAATTTGTTAACATTTTAGCTTCACTGTGAACATAAACACTAAACTGACCCAGAGGTGGTGGGTTTGAGGTTAAGGAACAGAAAGCAGAGGACTGATGGTTTGGGTTTCAGTAGTAGTTTTCCAGGCCGGTCTGTTGGTCTCTTCAGCATAATGCTTAAAGCTGAGAGGTTTTTATACAGAAGAATGGAAAAAGATTCAAACCTGAAGCTTTTTACAGCAGGATTCTTACATTAAAGATAACAATCATCTTAATATTTAAAGTAAAACAGAAATGGTAGGTTATTATTATGAAGATGTTTCTTTTTGGTTGGAGAGGAGGTGCGGATGAGGAGATTCAGGATGATGCTGCCACCGCTGATAATGAAGCGAGGTGACAGATGAGGTCTGGACTCATGGTTTCTGGGTGAAATTCGCTTTAGGACTTGATTATATGTCTATATAAATAATAGGTGAGGCCAAAACCATCATGACTCGATGGACGGTGTCTTTGTTTGAGACCAAATGAGCAGATGACTGCGGCCCATCTGTTGCAAATCTTCTGCGTTTGTTCATCGCATCGCTGCTCCGAGACCCCGCGCTCCATCTCCTCATCATTTCTTTTATACATGCAGCACTTTAAATCCCTCTGAATAATTAATGAAGATTAGAATTCCTACTTGTTGTTAATCTGTTCTAATCACATTTAATTTTAAATAAAGCAAACATTAACATTAAAAAAGGTAAATAAGCAACGGTGCATTATTAACATATGTAAATAATGATGATAAAACCGTGCCTGATTTATGTATTTATTATTAAGCCTCATTTGCATGTTTAATTATGCGTCGTCTGTGATGTCACTTCATACGTTTGTCCTCTACTCATTACATTTTAAATGAAATACTTGGACTTTTTATTCACTAAATTTCCAAAACAGTTTGGTAACTTTATTTTATCTGCATTTATTTTTAGATCGATTTTATGAATTTAATTAAGTAAGTTTCAATCCCCTTATGGAGATGAGGACGTTCAAATCTGAATCCTATTGGATGTTAAACCGAGGAGGCGGGAGCAGGGAGCGGAATGGACTTGTGATTGGCCGGGTGACAGGCTCAGCTCAATCGGGAACCTGAGGGGGTGTTAATGAGAAAATGGCGTTGTTGACGTTGTCGGCAGTTTGTAGAGTTGACTGTTAAACATTTTCTTATTTAAAATAAATATTTTAAGCTCGGCGGCTCAACAAACACGCGTCTTGGCGAATGAGATGCCTTTTGTGCCGAAGAAGCAGCAGCTGATGACATTAAATCATCCACCGACTGAGGGCTCACTCTGAGGTAAATCAGCTGCTCTGGCTTTCACGTTCATTTTATGTTCATTACATTTTATTTGAGGCGGCACGGTGGCTTAGTGGTTTAGCATGTTCTCCTCTCAGCACTAGGGATTCCCGGTTCGAATCCCCCACCTGGGTGGAGTTTCCATCTTCTCCCCGTGTCCGCGTGGGTCTCCTCCGGGTTCTCCCACAGTCCAAAAACATGGATCAAGTCTATTGAGTTCTCAAAATTGCCCCATATAGAGTGTGTCTGTGTGAGTGAGTGTGTGTCCAGCGATGGATTGGCGTCCTGTCCTGGGTCTATCTGCCCAGCGCCCGAAACGTTCTCCCCTGGATGGGCATGGGGAACCCCCCCCCCCCCCCCCGCGAACCTGATATAGGATAAAGCAGAAGATAATAAATGGATGAACATTTAATTTGGTGCAGTTCTTTATTTCTGTTCTGATAAGTTGTGCTGTCAGTGTGTATTTTTTATACTTTTATACATACAGCTGCTTAAATAAATCAGTAGTTCTGAGTTTTGGACAGAAGTGTTATTCTAAGAGACCGATGACGTCACGTCCCAGCATGACGCTGTTTACACAAACTCCACATGAGTTCAGTATTCAGAACCAGAACACTGACATGTTATTATCTAAACACTGCTTTGGTTTATTGTTTTGCACATTAAAATATTTAATTAATATCTAACTATCTATTATTAATATACAGATCTGTCTGATATTCACATGGGTTTGGACTCTTTTAAAAAGAACAGTATGATTCTGAAGCTATTTACTGCAGGTTTTCATGTGATCCTGCCTCTGCACCTTTAACTTAAATACAAATGTAATTAGAATTAACTTTACATATCAGAATCAGTTTTATTTGCCAAGTATGTTACACACACAAGGAAATTTGTTCCGGCATGATGGTGTCTCTCATATAAATTGCAATTTACTGTATTTACAATATACAGTTATATTTACAAATAACAAATTTGCTATATATATATATATATGTATATATATGTGTGTGTGTACTTAAAGGACATAAAGGTGCATGTACTTTTATACTTCTACTTAAGTACTTTTTTAAAATCTTACTTGAGTAATATTTTGCAATATTTCTATTACTTTTACTTAAGTAAGGGGCTTCAGTACCTCTGCCACCTGTAGATCAAATCTGAATATATGTAGAGGAAGCCATGTGTCTAACTCCAAACTCACATCCCATAACATTTGCTTTAGAACTGTTGGGCTCACAATGCTGCAATCATTTCTTTGTGCATGTAAAAACTAGCACTCAGCAAACTTAATTGCGCCTGACCGCATTTGACGCCTGACCCCTCACACACCCCCTCAGTACTGTACTCGGTTTTGGAAAATTGAGTTTGAAATAAAATAGTTTTCTTTTTTATGGCTTTCTGAAATAGGAGGTTGACACACTGACAGGGCAGGAGTTAGTAAAGCTCTGTGATCTAATGGGGCACGTTTCTGATCAGCAGGTAACAAGGCGAGGGAGCCAGGTTGGCACCAGCGGCTGTGATAAAGGCAGAATGAACACATCGTCGTGAATCATCGGGGAAATCCGCTGGCAGGTGAGCGTTCCTAAAGGTCAGACGCCAGGAAAAGTTTCTGCACCGAGGAGCAGAGCAAAAGGCAGGTAAGAAAGAATGACCTGAGTGAAGAGGGAACCCAAACTCTGCTGGATTTAATCTCAGAGTAATTATCATGCATCCGCGTGTGAATAACTTTGAATGTGCAATGGGGGCAGAGGAGAGATTTCGGGATTAATTCAGCCCCCGGGGCAGGCGGCGGGCCGCTCCACGCCGGCTGAAAACAGAGCGTTTACGGAACAGTGGTTGAAAGATTAGAATATATGTGTGCATTTATATTGCCTCCTTTAGCTTCCCCTAAATTATTCATATCATCCAGATCAATTCAGTCAGGATGTGTTTTCTGGCGGAGGTCATGCATCTAACAGGCTTCTCCTCGCCTTCATCTTACTTTAATACAGCGGCGTACCGAGCGCACGCTGACATTAATGCATACAGTATGGGTACAGTACGGACCGAGATCTGTGCTATACATGGTAATGTACTGCTGCTGCTGCTGAATTCTGTAGACGGGCTTGCAGTTTGATACTCATGAAGTCGTATGTCACACTGTTCATAACCCTGTGTGATTAACGGGATCGAATGACGAGGTCTTTTTTATCTGTATTCTGATTGAGAGACAGTGATGTCTTACAGAAAGCTCACCGTATACACGTCTGAGTCGTTACCTTATCTGATAATCGTGATTTTCATCCTATAAATGATATAGGATGAAATAAATGATCCAATATCTCACCAAAAATCAAAAGATCAGAGGAAAGGGTCTAGAATGTGGACTTTGGCATGTTCTTCTTTGCACTCCCTTATTTCTAAGTATTCATCTTTACAGAATCTAATCTCCAAACCTTTAAACCGTTTGTACAGATTGAACGTAATGTAACGAGGGCGGGTTCAGCTCAGGCTTCTGTCAGCCCTCTGTCCCCGCTGAGCTCGAGCGCCGGTCCCCGCGGACCGACCCGATCAGCCCTTTCCCGCGGCCCTGTCTCTGGGTTTTTCTGTCTCTATGCAGGACGGGTGTCTGAAGCTCCCGCAGCTCTGCTATCAGTCCTGTTCATTACTCCTGACCTCCGTTTGGTCATCAGTCACTTAGTAAAACAAGCGCACAATCGGACCTGACTGAGACACTTCAGCTCCAATCACCCCCCCGCTGGAGCCGTCAAACCGCCGCAGGGTGAATTCCCCACATCACTCTCACCTGTCTCACCTTCTGTCCTGCTTTATTTAACACACTCGGCTCAGTCAGGTCACCATCACTGGCTTTCTTTCTTTTGTGATGTTTAACAAAGTTTTCTTTGTGTGAAGGGGCGTGCTGTGGGATTCTTAATTTACAGACAAAATATAAGACTCGTTCATTTAATTTCTAAACTGAGCAGCATGCTCAGTGATTCTGAGGATGCTAGAGCCTATCCCAGCTCAGCTCTCAGGGTGAAGGGTAGGAAAACAACAAACCATTAACGTGTACAAGTTGCTTTTAAATGCGATTAACCTTAAACACATGTTTTGGATTGTGGTTGAAAACCCACAGAGACGCAGGGAGAACATGCAAATTCCACCCAGAAAGACTGAGGGTAGAAGGTAAACCCCTTCACATCTTCCACTTTGCTTTATTATCCAAAAGATCACAATCTCAGTTCTTATTCACCCAACCATGTGTTTATGGACCTTGCTTTAGTAATGCTGAAACAGAAATGGACCTTCCCCAAACTGTTCCCATATATATATATATAATGAGATAAACAATGTGATTCAAATTCATTTAATTAAAATGTTTTTAATTTGTCCTGTCGCCCCGGTTGGCAGTCGGTCTCTTTAAACTCCCTTTTCGCCTGGATGGAGGACGCTGGCATGTCTCCGAGGTCCCCATGCACGTCTCGGGCCCCTGTGTGATGAGTCCACAGTTATTGATGGCTTCATATGGGCAGTGAACTTCTCCAGTCGCATGCTGTGGTAATTGTAGAGGAAGTCATATGCATAAATTAATTATAGCACGAGTTCAGGGCCATAAATCAGATCACTACCAATTCAGTGGAAAATGTTTCAGGCTCGCGCTTCATTACCGAGAGCAAGGTAAAGGAAATAAAAAATATCTGATCTCAGTCAAATTATACAGGTCTTAATTTACCATGTCTAATAATAATGTGTGTGTGTGTGTGTGTGTGTGTGTGTGCTTACAGGCCAATATCAATCCTTAAACTTCATACTTTTTAACAAACACGTTTAAGTAACATATTCTTTTTTTTTCTCATTTAAACAGTGAGAGAGATGAACACCGTTCACTTCACGCCCAGAGAAACCAAAGCTCTCAAAACCCCCCACAGACATGGGGAGAACATGCTAACTTCACCATCACCTCAGCTGCAGCAACAGAAACGGTCATTTATTTCAAAGTCGATTATTTGTGTTGCGGATGATCACCAACAGTAATGACGGTAACACTGCACTGTGAACTGGTCGATGTGGGCGTGGCTTAAGGCGTGGCTTATGTTGATCATGTTTGAGAATTTGGACGGTAAATATTTCAAACGGTCTTAGTTATTAAACGTGTATAGATTCAGTTTGTTCTGTTGACATCTTGTGGCAATACGGAGGGAGTGTGGAGAGCTTTCCCTGAGCTTTCTGGTCACTTCTGTCCGTTGAAGGAGTTTATGAGTTAAAAACGATCGGGGGTACAGTGTGAGCCATACATGAGGAGTGTATATTTGATTCGTCTGTATGTATATATGTAAGAATAAGTGGAATAGATCCAAGGGAAATCCAATCCCCTCTGCTGTATGCAGGCTGTATCTGGTGCTGCTTGATTGGTTGAGCGTGTAGGATCAGATTTTTTTTTTCCTTGTTTTTTTTTTTTTTTTTTCATGCCTTGATTCTTTCCATAACCAACATGTCACGTAACGACGATGGCTAGCAATAATATTAGTTAGGCGATTCAGGCTAAGCTCTTCCAGCCTACTGAGCCTTATCAGCTAACACAAACAGTGGAGTTTATGAGCGCGAGTGTGGCTGGTATTTTAATGAGGTGTTAGCGCACTGAGGCGTCCCAGCCGTCCCCGCCGTCCCACCAAACGCCGCCGTAAGCGCTCGCATCGCCGGATCATTCATGGGGTCATGGAGACTGATGCCGACATGTTCTTTAGTATTATTACAATTCTTTACTTTAATCTAACCTGATTTAATTTGTTCTTCTTGTTATTGTTGTCGTTGTTGTTGGCAGAGCATGTCCAGGTTCGTAAATCAAGCATTGTACATTCAAAGTAGGAAATAATAGATCCTCCAAACTTCTATCTGGAACAAATTATTCATTCAAATGAACAAAGTTAATTAACGACCCCTGACCCTTTATTACGGTCAGATCCAGATTATTTCGAATAATAAAGTTCTCCACGGTTCTTTACACGAACTTACAGAAAACATTTACATTAACATTTAGGCTTTTATCTGAATGAGCCCTGTCCACGTTTCTCACCATGAGGATCCATTTACATGCCAATGGGCATCAGCACATTCCTGAGCGAGGGGCATGGAAACACCCAGCAAGAACAATAGAGAGCGAGCAGCAGAGCCGAGTTGGCAGGCGGTGGCGCTGTGACTGAGCGCAGTGCGGACCTAAAAGGAATTTCCTGAGAGGGGTAAAGCTGTTTAAATGATGTCACTGTGGGGTAATTTGCCTAATGAATGCTTCCCGCCTCTTTGTCTTACTTGACCCCAAATGCGTCCACCCACTCCCCGGGTGTGAAGACCACCCAAGAGTCCTGAGAAGACGGGACTGTCCTGACTCTTACTCCATGTAAACAGGAACTAGTTTACATGAACCGGCACTAGCTTACAAGTCTGATTAAAGGTGATATAAAGGTTCCAGGACGCTAAAAGCAGATAAGTGTAAATGCAGTAAATAAGGACCTGGGGTACATGTGTGGGTGAAGCCCAGGCTGAGGGGTGTGGGATCAGGGGCGACATCTGGACTGGCGGCGAACACAAAGGCCGTCCAAATGACAGAGGTTAAGTCAACCCCTGCGTGGCAGCTGCTCTCCCTCCCTGTCTATCTCCCCTCGTGGCCATTCAGCCAGCCCCTGACCCCCCCCCCCCATCACCATCACCATAATGCCCCCCACTTCCCCTGATGGATTGCATGTAATGTCATTATCCTAAACATTCAACTAATTATACTTAAGCCTCATTCGGCCTGAGACACTTAAACTCATATAAGTCACCTTGTATTTTAATTAATTTATTACATTTACTCAAATAGGATTTACATACAATACCACCTTAAACAGTTCATCCCTCTGTGTGTGTGTGTGTGTGTGTGTGGGAGGAAAATCAATTAAGTCCTAAACTGTTAGCCATTTATTTAAGCGGGTGGGAGAAGCGCGTAATGCATGCATGCCAGTTAAATCAATTGCCTGATGCTTCTGAACAGGGGGGGGGGGAACGGGGGGGGGGGGGGTAAAGAGAATTTAAATGGAGGTTAATAGGCCTCTATATACAGAAGCACCACCGCGGCGTGAAATAGCTTTAATATAATTAGTATATAAACATTTAAACAGAAATACATATCGCAGTGTGTGAGGTGAAACAAAGCCTCAGAGCTGAGTGTTCACACAGCACGGCTCGTTTCTGTTTGCCGGTTCGTTATTTTAATTCATTTAATATTTAGTTAAGATGTTTAAGGATTAAACTAGGATCAGGCTTAATTAAGCTTATATCAATTTAATGGATTGCTATGTAATGTCCATATAGTGTGTGTGTGTGTGTGTGTGTGTGTGTGTGTGTGTGTGTGTGTGTGTATACTTGTTTAACCCACTTGTTACACTGCCCTCTATAGGGAAGTAAAGAGGTAAAGGATTTTATGATGAATTTTAATAAAATGTAATTAATTTCAAATAAATTAAATGGGCTTTGATATTATTAATTAATGTCAATGATAATAATTATATTGTTGTAATATAGTCATAATTCATATTATTGTTATTATTATACTGTGAATAATACTAAATGAAGATAAAGGATAAATAAAGAATAAACAGAATTTTTTTTTTAAATAATCATAATGATGCCATATCACTGCAATAAGTGAAAGACTGCAAGAGAAGAACATGCAAATGTTACAGAACATGTCTGAAAAACATAAAATCCAACAATAAACGACTAAATGATCAAATAAAATGTAAATGTGTGATGCTCCAGCAACAACAACAGACCAACAGAAGATTTAAAATTCACTAATTTTAGTGAATAGTTTTAGTGAATTTTAGGTTGTTAATTAAAAGCAGGGATGTCCATCACGCTTTAGATTAAAATCCTGAGCTCTACTTAACAACAGTTCTTGAACATCTGACACTGAACGGTTCTCAGAATCCCTGGAGTTCTGGACTGCGGCTTGGTGATGTGGAACGTGTTTGGATCATAATGTTTGCGTAGCGGCGATCGTGTGTGTTTGATAACGAGGCCTGGTGCGACACTCGACCGCGTCGACGTTTCAGAGTTCAGACTTTGTGCTTTGATGAGTTTGATAATTTCTTAGCGAGGTCAGAACTACTCGTCCAAACAGAGGTCAGGACTGCGATAATATTTTTCCTTTCTCGAATGGAGGGACCATCTGCGAGTATAAAGCTGAGTAAACTCTGCAGCAGTGTGTGTGTATCTGTGTGTATCTGTGTGTATCTGTGTGTGTGTGTGTGTGTGTGTGTGTGTGTGTGTGTGTGTGTGTGTGTGTGTGTGTGTGTTGATGAGTAAATGTAAATATTGTAGCCTGATATGGTGTCTGATGAAGATTTCAGATGTCCACCTTAAAGGAACACTGACCATGTGGGCCCCTGAGCAGGGCCCTTAACCCTCGTTACTGCACGGTGCTGTATTAACCCTGTGTTCTGGCCCCAAACATCAAAGTCACTTTGGACAAAAAGCATCTTCTAATGACCCAGTGTCAAACTTTATTAAACATCTGACACTCTTTTATAATAAAAAAAAATTTTGGGAACTTTTTCAGGATGACTAAGTCCCACCACTGGGACGAATTGGAACAGAGAGTGAGGACGTCTCATCACATCCTCATGAACTAAAGTATGAAATCCCGGAACATGGAGGCCACCCAGCGCTACGGTCAGCGGTGTGCTTTCCGTTTTCATTTTAAGTACAGTGGATCCAACCATGCAGTATATTTGTGGTACGTCCCAGAATCCCGCGCGGTCTGAGCCTCCGTAACCGAGGGCGACGTGCTCGGAGGGAAGCAATTTCTCCAGAGAGAGCTGTTTTCTTGTGGCGTGGTGCGCTGAGATGGAGATGTGGGTGGACGGTGGAGCAGCGGACTGAGTGTTTGATGTGGGAGGTCTCTGCTTCACCCCGCTGAGCCGGACCCCGAGACTTCTCATTACCCGTGTCATCAAAGGCCCTTGGCCCGGTTAATCATAACATTAGCGTTGACATTACCACACAGCTACAAGCTTCTTCTAAGCGCTCCACAAACATGGCCGAGTCATTCCTGCCCAGCGAGGGGGCTCCAGCTGACGTGGACACAGAGTCCTGGTGCTTATTGAACAAATTGTGCAAAATGTACTGCACACAGCGTTCTCACACTGCGGTGACCACGCGAAACCTCAACCGCCCTCAGAGGATGCCTCACTAAACTAGACTCAAGAGCAGAATCCATCGCAGTCATGTGATCAGGAACATATTTTAATAATTCCTAAAAGCAAAATA
Organism: Corydoras maculifer; assembly: GCA_019802435.1. NCBI lineage: Eukaryota > Metazoa > Chordata > Actinopteri > Siluriformes > Callichthyidae > Corydoras > Corydoras maculifer. The sequence goes on from JAFMOD010000112.1 coordinate 202,903, forward strand.
TGATTGCACCTTCAGCATGCATGGTGGTGCAGCGGTCAGAACGCTCCCCTGGGTTCTGGGTTCGGTTCCTCAGCTGGATGGACAGTGTTTCTGTCGGACATCTATGTTAATGTCAATGCCTATTAAAATAAATCACTGCAGCTCTTAGTTTTTTGATGCATGTCACAGCTAATTGGAATCTTTAAGTTGAACTTGACGATGTTCCCTCTGACTCTCAGAGAGTAAAGGAAACAAGAACCAGGAAAGTATGGCATGTGCTACAGAACATCATCAATCTAGAACATTAGAGCACAAGGACATCGTCCCACAGTGCTGATTAGAGCTGTGTTTGTAGGTAGAGGGCAGTATTTAGATTTTAGTGGAGTATGATGGTCAGATTATGCAGCTGTAAGTGCATCGTTATTATAATTCACTTCAGATCCATATTCCATTAGATCTGCCTCCGACCCAGATGTTACCATGAGGAGGAGAGATGCTCTTACAGGAAAAGTCTACTGTTATTGCAATTTAGAGATAAAATATTAAATGAAAGAATATCCCGGCTCATCACTAAAGCAGGGCCATTAACATGGAGCATCGAATTTGTGTCCATTTATGACTTTAGCTCTGATGACATCGCGTTCTCTGCATTCTGAAGGTCCACCGTAGATTCAGAAAATGTTCAAATGACATAAATAAGACACAAATAACCGTAAGAGTGAGTACTAATAGTTCTCTACTTTAATGAGAATGTTATGACATCATAACCTGCTCATTAACACCGGTTTAAAGCTTTACGTGTCGTTACGTCAAAAGCTGCAGTTTGGTTTCCTTTAAAGATTAAAAGAAAAACGTTTTTTAAATAAAATTGTGGGGGGGTTCGGGTGACGGGGGTCATATCCCGCAGTTATGACCGTCCTCACGTTTCATCTTTCCTCGCGCTGAGGTTGTCAGTAAGACTGAACCACGAGGCCTCAACAGACGCGTCATTGTTGGTTCGCAGCGTGCGCGGCTCGCCAACGACTTTTTAAACACTAATTAAACGGCGGGCGTCCCGCGCCGAGGGAGCCCTGAGTCTCGCTTCATTAACATCATTGTGGATGTTAAGTCTCGGCGGGGTAAGATCGTGGAATCATGAACCTCCATCATGAGAGGCCTCTTCATACACCGCCAAAAAAAAATTGAGAGAGGTTCTCTTCTTCTGGTATCGTTGAACCACAGGACTAGTTCAGGTTACCGTCACCCGAGTAAGTCAAGTTACACTAACCATATGATGCCTGAGTATTTACATTATAACAGGAGGGAGGATTTAACTCATCCTATATGTATATGATCCGATAATTTTGTCAATATAGTGTATATTTATAAAAAAATAATAAATCAAAACATGATTTTTTAAAATTTTTATACCTAAAGATTACAAGTGCAGTCGCCATAACTAACATCAAATCAAATCAGGTTTATTTGTCACATGCGTAGATATACATGGTACAGCCAGCAGTGAAATTCTTTCCTGACATCTCCACATAAGGTTAAATGAATAGAGATTTAAAAAAAAAAGACCACTCAGGGTTCCTGTGTGAAGGAAGGCTGTGGTATGTGTTTGGTAAGGCCACCCCCCCCCCCTCCCGTGTTTCTGAGATCTGAGGTGGTACATTTAGGGCATGGACTCTTGTTTTACCCCTCGTTCTGACAGTGTAAGTGCAAATGGGGTCGCACTCCGTTTATGCAGAGGTATTTAGGAGCGGGGTTTGAGGAGCACTGAGGAGGATTTGAATGTTTTAGTGAAGCTCACTCGAGCGTGTGTGTTATTGTTGTATCAGTAAAGATTTCTTTATACACTCATAAACGGCGAAGGCTGCTGAGATCAAAGAGCAACGAGTCCGATGTGGAAATATTGTTTTTGGAGGAGCATCAGTCGGCACTCTGCATGTCCTCCAAAAAGAGGACGGAGTAATTAATTTACATGATGGAAATATAAACCAGCGTCTCGGTGATGCAGAACTAACTGGACTGCGAATGGGCTGAGATTCCTGAACTCTGTATATTTTAAAATAAACAAATGACTTTTATAACGTTACGTCTCACCGATTCTACACTAAAACAAAAGTTAAAACATTTAGGCATTTTAAATATCGACCGCCTCCGTGAGGCCTGATTCGGTTCCTGTGGTGTGGCAGCAGCGTGTTACTGTTGGAGCTGTTGGGGGTGGAGCTTGTGGGGTCATGAAATGATAAATGAGATGAAGAAGAAGAAAAACCTTTGATCTGCAGATCTGTTTTTTGAGTTCTCTTATCTTCAGTGAGATACTGGGGTGCATAGAATTTAGCGGCATCTAGTGGCGGTGTTGTAGATTGCAACCAATTAAACATCTCCTGCCCTGATCAGTATGGATTCCATATTGATGAGGCACCTATCAAACACCAATATACTGAAAGTTTGTAGTTAATTGCACTAATCTCATTGGCTGCTGGATCATAAAACTAAAAACAGAATACTTTCTCAGATCTGAGTGACCCATATCATTTAGTCTCATGTCTGTGTGTGTGTGTGTGTGTGTGTGTGTGTGTGTGTGTGTGTGTGTGTGTGTGTGTGTGTGTGTGTGTGTGTGAGGTTTGCAGCAGTGTTGCAGCAGCGTGATTAGTATGTGGTGACTGTGCGGCAGAGTGTATAGCGGCTGACTCCCGGCTTCTCATCTGCATAACGCTTAGAAAGCAAAGCGGCTTCTTCCATCAGCATGCAATGACACTTCCTCTGTTTAATGCACTCCCTCAGTTTATAAATGCCTAAAGTGCGATAAACATTTCTGTCGAGCGGGTGCCGGGGTCAGCCTCGCCCGCGCCGGGTGCCCCTGCCGTTGCGTGTGCATTATTCAGGATCATGTCCAGTGGTTTCAGCCGTGTGGGAGGAGGTGGTGGTGCATAATGATTTGGTGAGATCACTTAAAAAGTAAGATCACTTAAAAATGCACTCGCACTGTGTACAGTGCAAAGAGACACCGGGCCAAAAGTGTGCCGACACTTAAAATCCAAACGTCATAAAAGGATTCTGTGATTGTTATATTCACACCACATGTGCTAAAATAACTGTATATTTTTGGTTGTAATTGTGATTTGTTCGTAGCGTTATTGGCTCAGGGTTTCTGTGTGCACTCGCTTTATCTGCCTCATTTATGGCGTGCGATGCAGGATGAGCCTCGGGAGAATATATATATATATATATTCAGCGGCACGGTGGCTTGGTGGTTAGCACGTTTGTCTCTCAGCTCTAGGGATTCCCGGTTCGAATCCCCATCTGGGTGGAGTTTCCATGTTCTCCCCGTGTCTGCGTGGGTTTCCTCCGGATTCTCCGGTTTCCTCCCACAGTCCAAAAACATGGATCAAGTCAATTGAATTCTCCAAATTGCCCCCTATAGAGTGTGTCCGTGTGAGTGAGTGTGTGCCCAGCGATGGATTGGCGCCCTGTCCTGGGTCTATCTGCCCAGCGCCTGAGAGGTTCTCCCCTGGATGGGCATGGGGAACCCCACCGCGACCCTAATAGAGGATAAGCGGGAGATAATGAATGAATGAGGATGAATATATATATATTCATAGTTATATATTAGTATATTTCACATCTATATACTGTATTTTTGTATTAAAAAAAAAATTCTCATTTTCTTCTTTAAAATTTAAATTTAATAATTTCGTTCTTGTCTCACATGTGATATTAATGACAAAAAATTTTTCTTGAATCTTGAATTCGAGGCTCTGACGAGGTGGCATGGCGACATTAAAGACCACACCTCCTACAACGGTGACATGAAGCCTGTGAGCGCTTCATCAGTTCCATCTTAACTATGTTAGCACATGAACTAATGTTTCGGTTGGATTTTAGGGCGGTCGAGCGCGGTGCGTTTATGTTTTCAGCGAGGCACTGGACGCCGTGGAGCGAGGGGAAAATGGAGGAGAGAAAGTCGTTGGATGATGAGAACGTGGAACACACATGACAGTTGATGGATGAGCTTCCATTAGTGAAGAGCAAACCGCAGTCCCATCCCAAAGCATGACCTTGTCGGAGACATGGGGTCAGAGAGAACGGGGATGTTGTTGACCACGCCATGTTTCACTGAGAGTTTAATAAACGCACAGAACCGAAGGAGAACATGCTCACTGGGGTTGTGGTTCAATGCCTCGGTTCTAGATATATAAATTAGACTCTTATAGTTTAAAACCCACTTCAGATTATAATCCAGACTCTCAGGATGAACTTCCACGAGGCCGACTGTAAAGCAACCACAGAAACAACTCGTGGAGTCTGTTTTTTTTTTTCTTTTTTCTTTATTAAAGCTGTAATAATAAAGCGGAATCTTTTATTAAACTGACGGAATCAGTCACATTAATGACACCTTGCTTCTCTTTCACCTTTATCAGGCTGTAACGCCGAGACGCCGCCGTCCCCGGGTGATTAAAGAGCCCCGATATTGCTCGGTGAGACACGGCCAGTGTAAATGTCTCCATTATTTGCTTTCCTTCAATAGAAACTGTGAGCGGAGCTGCTGTAAGATTAATGGAGTCTTGGAAGCTGTTTCTCTGTCCAGTGTGAGGTGGTGTTGGGGGGGGGGGTATGTGGGGTGACAAACTCTTCAGGCCAAAGCAAAGACACGGTCTCATTATTGTATGATTCATGGTGGGTGATTCATTAGGACGTGTGATGGAGAACGTTCTCGGATCTTCTCATGCCATTTGCCGGAACGCCAACGTCTAGCTTTCTTTATCCCTCGCCCCAATCTCCGTGCCACTTTGCATATCGTAGTCCGGTCCCGTTTCATTCCCCCGCCGCCCGATGCAGGAATGAAAAGCCCTCACACATGATTGATTACTTTTCTCTTTTATTTGCGAGTTGGAAGTAGTTTGTCCGCTTGTTTTTTTTCTTCTCCGGCTCCTCTTTCTACAGGACGATTGATTTGTGTGTTTGCAGGTCTGTGTGTTTTTCTCACAGAATTCCTGTCCTGACATTGTGCTAACACCACACACACACACACACACACACACACACACACACACACACACACACACCTGCTCAAACACAGGGGGTAAAAGATGACAGATCAATCTGAGTAAACCCTAAAAACACTGATTATTTTGAAGACATTGATTCAGAACTCAGTAATCATTACATTTAATTTTAAAACGATGTCACTGAACGCCATCTGGAATTAAAGGGTTTACTGTAAGACTGCGTGATCCCATACATCAGCTCAGACTTTTTTTGGGGGGAAATTCTCTTTCCGGGTGGCACGGTGGCTTAGTGGTTTAGCACGTTCTCCTCTCACCATTAGGGATTCCTGGTTCGAATCCCCATCTGGGTGGAGTTTCCATCTTCTCCCCGTGTCCGCGTGGGTTTCCTCCGGGTTCTCCGGTTTCCTCCCACAGTCCTAAAACATGGATCAGGTCAAGTGAGTTCTCCAAAAATTGCCCCATATAGAGTGTGTCTGTGTGAGTGACTGTGTGAGTGAGTGTGTGCCCAGTGATAGATTGCCCCCCTGTCCTGGGTGTATCTTCCCAGCGCCCGAAACATTCTCCCCTGGATGGGCATGGGGAAACCCCCCCGGGACCCTAATAGGATAAAGCGGAAGATAATGGATGAATGAAATTCCTGCTGGCACTACGTTTCAGAGAAATACACTTTGTACGTGTGTGTGTGTGTGTGTGTGTGTGTGTGTGTGTGTTTGTAAACAGTGCAGATGTAAATCTTTGTACAGATGTTTACGATTTCATTTCATCTGACCGAAGACAACACTGAAAGCAGAACGTGCAGACGGTCAGTCAGCCCGTCGTTTCAGTCAGAACGTTCCGCTGACCTCAGGACCTTAACCAATCACTCGATATAGAATTGATACGGCGGCCATAAAGTGTTAAACGGCGTCACTTCAGCGGCTCGTTTCTGCCGCCGTTGCGCGGCTCCGCCGGTCGTCTGCTTCCGGCCATATGGGCGTTAATAGTTCCAGTTCCTCGCTGCAGATGGTCCCTCCGTTTCTACGGTTCCAGCATTCTCCATAAAATCAGGCCGGTCCCCGGGACTCTGCTGAACCATAAACACCGGAGCATAAATTCAGATATTTACTGCCGTACATTTCACATTAACAGCCGCCATTAATTGAGGACAGGACGTCAGCGTGGCATCTGTTAGCTTCAGCGTGCGGTGCGTTCACGTCTTGCCATCAGCTCTCCGTCTCCAGCATCTTCATAAAGACGGATAAAGACGGGTTCGAGCACGAGGGGGCTTTAATGTTCAGCTTTAATATATGTATGTAACATTTCAGTGTAAAAATATGGACAAGCAACAAAAGTCTGTACACAGACATTTGTAGGTTTACATACAGTCTGACAGAAAAAATGGAGTTTGCATGTTCTCCCTTTGTATCTTTGGGTTTCCAGCAAAGTTAATTAGGCGTAAATGTATGTCTGTTTCGATTCTCCCTCGAGGTTTAGGATGGATTCTGGTAAGCTTGACCCTGAGGATGAACGGCAAAGAATAAAAATAAATGTTATAATCAGTAATTATATAGAAAGTTCATTAAAATGTGCAAAAGATCTATAAACTCATTAATACATTCTGTTGAGCTGGGGGTGCACAGGTTTTAAACTAGACGTAGGAAATGATGCCAATCAACCTATACTGTGTTTTAGGCAATGAAATGTAGGTGAAGAACATGCCAAAGTAATAAAAAGGAGTACAAGATGCAGGTTATTAAAATATATTGGTGCCACTCCGAGGCCCTTTGCCACAGCGTCCTGAGTGAGTGCAGCGCAGCGTGGCGTCTCCGTCCCAAAAATGATGGGATTATCGTGAGCGCTGTATAATCCTGAGCGCCGTGGAGCGCTTCCAGCGGTCCTGGAGCGACAGGTTCAGGTGAAGCGGCTCACCCCGCGGGTAAAGAGATTACCAACCATAAAGACAATTTGAAGTAAAGTTGCAGCTCCTCACGGCCGGGATGAGCACTCTAATGTTTATTTTTCTTTTTTAAGGATTCCCAGAAAAGGCTTTTAAGCCAGCGGCACACGAATCGCGTCCAGGTGACCACGCGCTCACCCGGTGATCCCCGAACGCCCCTGCACCCGTCCACAAACTCAATAAAACCTATAGAAAAGATGATAGGCTTTTACATTAAGAGACACATATTCTGATGAATTTGTATTTTTCGTACCGTTGACATTCTCTTACGGTGATGGAATGAAGCAAGTGGACACGCAGAGCCATTTAAGACAGAAGAGCAGGCATTGCATCATGGGAAGTGCTTCCATGAATAGGTATGTAGTCAGCATTAGTTTAAAAGCATTTAAAATTGGTGTAACGCTTCCATTAGGGCGGTAACAACGGTAATAAAAGGCTCTTAACCTGCTTATTGGAGGAGGTGGTGCAGGTTTACAAATCATACATCCCCCCCCCCCCAAAAAAAAAAAAAAAACCCATAGGCAGTCTTGTAGATGATCGTTTGCAGGGCTTACTGTAATTCAATGAAGTGCTTTTAATGTGTTTCATGTTGTGATGTCATAACTTCCCATCGTTCTTTTTTTTGTCCTTATTGAAATGTCGAGTGTCAGACAGATCTTTAACATCGGTTACTGACCGGCCGATTCAGCACCAATCCCACGATTCCCTGAATGTCAAAAGGTAATCTCTAAGGTGTTCCTTGGGGAAAAAATGTGCACCCCCTTTGGGTTTTAAAAGAATTTAAGTAAAATAATTAACTTGTTGTTCTGTAGAAGTTTTGTCTTGTAGCTTAATTTGTGACCGTTTATAGAACATTTGTTTGTTCGTGGTTCTCCTCGTGAGGTCAGCCATCAAAAAGTCTAATATCCTTAAAAGTCTGATGTTCGAATGACGAGAACATAAAATAAGTCTGATTTAAGGTTTAGTTTCATAAATATCTATTTAAGGTTTAAATGAATAAATATGTTTTTGATTCATTAAATTAATTCTGCGAAATGTTATGAATCCAAAACTGTAAATTCAGCTGAAACACATTATAAATGTAGATGAAGTGGAATAAAGTTGTTAAACCAAAAAAGATGAATTCAGATTCAAACGCAAAGACAAAGTAAATCATTCCTGCAGCCCGCAGAGTCTAATCCGGCTGCAGCTCCGATGGAAAACAGTTGATGTTAGCTGGATTTTTTTTATTTATTTTTTTTAATAATCCATCTGACTCGGGATCAGCGTCACGGCGGCGCAAATGAAAGTCCTCCCACCTCCCGCGCGCCTTTATTGAGCATCGGGAGATTACTTTGTTCTGGTGCTGACATCATATTCAGCAGCGGTTTATTTTTGCATGCGCCGGGGGGGCGGTTCAGCGGAGTCCATGCAAATCAAAAGCTCTGATTTATGCACCTTTTTGTCGGCGGCTGGAACATTAAATTTAATTTTGCCGGTGGAACCCGGTACCACCCTGCGCGGGCCTGACACGCTGAACCGCGCACCCGAGCACCGGAATTCATTACTTCCAGCACAATATGCGAAAGCAACATTTGAATGAAACATTTGTCTCTTGTCAGAACAGCGCAGCGTCCACTTCTGTCTAAACTGAGATATTAAAACAGGGAGGGAGAACAGGCCGAGTGTAATAAAGCAGGAGGGGCGCGGCGCGCACAGGGGGGGCAGCGGTGGAATTGGACCTGGGTTCTTGTCGTGTGGAGCAATCTGCTTCATGCAGGAGCACAAGGAATCAAATATTCACAGGAGTCGCATTAGATCAAAATAAAAATGAAAGTTTGTCTTTTGTCATTTTGGTTTTTTTAGGGTGAAAAACAAAACCTACAAGAAAAGAAACGATGAACACACAGTTTACACTAAACATCAAATCAGCAAACTTATCGACAGCAAACTTTATATTCATTAGTTGTTTAAATTACTGGTTTGATGTTAGTCATGAATATAATGATGCGCTTCTAAATATTGTTTTATACTATAATAAAGTTTGTATCTTTTATTAAAGAACCACCTTTAAAATAAGTGTGCTTAAAGAACCAAGTGCCCTAAAGAGACATTTCAACTTTACAGCAGATGATTTAATGAGTGCAGAATAAAGGGAGCTTTAACACACTGTGTGTGAATGAAAACTTCATCTGTGAAGCTGGTTTTAATTCTGTTAAACGTGTGACCTTCACCCTCTGGTCAGATCTTCGGTTTTTCGGTGTGGTGATTGGGTGGAGAAAGCTCACCCTTGTAGCTCGGCACTCTGAAGGCCTCCAGGTGACGGAGGGAGAAGATTAAGTTTGTGGAGATTGAGATTGTAGCCGGGTTTCAGGCGACGAGGGTGGCAGCCTCCTCAGTCTGGAGTTGGCTTTGGAACGAGTGTGATTACCTGGCAACCCTGCGATTCATCAGCCCAACGTAAAGCCGTTGACTTTAAGGGCATGTTCCGAATCTCCTGACGCACTCTTCACCTTCTGCTTTTTGCTTTTCTGTTTCTGAAGCCAATCGGTTCCGCAGACCAATGTTCTCGCAGCCGCACGCCGCCGTTCCTCATCTGATCGCAGCTTCAGTCCGTCATTCCTAATGTTCTCCGTCTTCAATGTTTCTGCAGCCTGATTGTCCTGTTGCTGATTGTCCTGTTGCTGATTGTCCTGTTGGCGGGTTGTTCCCCCATCTGTTTGAGATATTCATTCATGGAAGAGCACGGTGGCTTGGTGTTTAGCATGTTCTCCTCTCAGCGCTGGGGATCCAGGTTTGAATCCTGATCTGGGTGGAGTTTACATATTCTCATTGTGTCTCCGTGTGTTCCCTCTGGGTTCTCCAGTTTCCTCCCACAGCCCCCCTAATAGAGAACTAAGTGGAGATCCTGAATGCTCTATGTTCTTGCAGTTACAGATGTTGTGATGATGCAGGTTGTTTATTATTCAGATTTCGGGTCTCATGTTCATGCGATGGAGGGATTAAGCGGATGCAGCAGGTCTGCGGTGGCATTGCACCGACTCGAGGTCCCCGGGGTCCCGTAGAGCCGAGCGGGCGGCCGGCGCGCTCATGCAAAAGCCTTTCCAAGGTCCTTGCGATCGCTCATTAACTTTCAGCCGGCATAAGTTCTAACTTTATTATTGACTGCACAGAATACACAACACGCTGACCTCTGCCACGCACAACTGAATCTCCATCCCGCTGCCCGCTGCGCTCCACCAGAAAGCTGTAGCATGCAATTTAGTCACCTTTACTGACGACTCAAACAAACAGCGAGTGAGCGCCGTCCATATCACACCGGCACATGGGAACCGAACGGCACGATGGACCAAGAGCATTTAATAATTAATCCGTTATATTCTGTTATAAAATCCATTACTGAATTAAAACATGTCTTTCTAATAACATTTTCTCGATTTAAAGATAGGAAGGACTTCCAAAGACATTAAAAAAATTATAATTTAATTACATAAATATAATATTGGAATTGGGCGGCACCATCTGGGTGGAGTCCGCGTGGGTTTCCTCCGGGTTCTCCGGTTTCTCCCACAGTCCAAAAACATGGATCAAGTCAATTGAGTTCTCCAAATTGCCCAATATGTGTGAGTGTGTCTGTGTGAGTGAGTGTGTGCCCAGTGATAGATTGGCATCCTGTCCTGGGTGTATCTGCACAGCGCCCGAAACGTTCTTCCCTGGATGAGCATGGGGAACCCCCTGCAACCCTAAAAGAGGATACAGCGGAAGATAATAAATGGAATAGATAATATTGGAATATTATTTTATTGTTTTTTAGAGATGGTGGGAAAGACTCCCTAACACCCCCCCCCCACACACACACACACACAATTCCCAATGTTAGGGGAAAGCAGCAAAATGTTGAATTTTGAGGTCCTATCTGTGTGAATTTTGCATGTTCTCCCTGTGTCAGTAAGGTGATTTCCCTCACACCATGTTAGTACATACACAGGGAATACTTCATTCTCTTCAGTTTTGACTCTGTGATGGACTGAGACCTATCCCTTCACTCAGTGCTGGGATAAGATCTTTGTAGAACATTGCAGCATTCTTTTTAACCAAAGCCAAGAATGGAAACTGGATGATCTCCCGAAGCGTCCACATACTTCTGCCCGTATAGTGTGGATATCGATGCGCTGTTGCGTTCTTGTTATCGCTCCTCATCGGCTGATTGTTTGACGTTCTTCTGTCGCCGGCGAGGTGCCGCTCTGATTTCTGCAGCTTGTCTCTCATCTGCTTTTATTTCTTCATCATTCTTCACTCCATTGATTACTTTTCTTCATCAACTGGACGCCGGGCACGAGCACAAAACTTGGCAGGACGCGAGCCGGCAGAAGTGCGGCGTCAGCCGTTCGCGGCGTCCTTCAGCACGCGGTAGTCTCGGGGGGAATCAAGGTCGAAGCCTTCCACAATAAAAGGAAAAAAAAGAACAAACGATGCCTTCATTTGGCCTTCGCACCCGAAGCCGAGACTAATCTCATAAAAACAGAGAATTAAATTACATGATGAGATGAGATTACGATGAGGATTAAAAACAACTTCACAGTCCATTCTTTATTTTTTATCGCCTGAAAACTTTTCCGGCTTCAGTCACACAGAGCATTTAATACTGAAGAACAAAACATTATAAATAAATGTTATTACAGTGACGAACAGCTCGATGGCGTTAGGTTATGATTTGACTGATTCTGGTTCCGGTTTTGTGGACGGGGAGGTTTCTGTGTCTTTATGAACTTGCTGGTTGTTGTGAGTTGGGGATGATCAGTTTTTTAGCTCAGCTTCATTCCAAACAGATCAGAACCGATTCCTTGGGGCTGCCAGGTGAAGCGATATCCCCCACAATCGTCAGAGACAAACAGCAAGATGGCTGTGAGGAGAAGGCCGAGGAAGTGGGCGGGAGCCTCCCAGGGGACCGAGCCCATGCCGAGCCGAGACACAGGTCATCACACAGTGTGGGGACTCACAGCTGGTGGCGCTATCGCCCTGATGTCAAAATAAAGAGAGGACCTGCACTGAATCATGGATTTGTACAAACTTCAGATGGATGGGTAATGAAGCTGATCTCCTGGGGTTCTGAACGATGCTCTCATGTTCTGGAGACCTGTTGGAGAACGTGGACCTTGATCAGATCATCTCACCCTCTGCCGCCTCCGTTTAACCAGAACGACTTTAACAAAGCCCCCCCACCCCCGATGCGACCTAAGGGCCTGCCCTGTTTCTCAGAGCCCTCTCAGCGCGGCTGCTGGCGATAAAGCCGCGTTAATTAATCCTGATTACCACCGCTGGGCCGCTCATTGTCTCTGATTGAACGCCAACATTTATGGTCAATTTACCGAGGTTCTTATCAGCTCTCGTTTGTAAAAGCCTAATTAGCTGTGAAATACATGACAAGCTGATTGTGAGAACACAGAAAGCACAGGGAGCAGGTTCCACGTCTGCGTCCTGAAGATACGCTTATACCGTCCCACCACAACGGTGCTCATCACCTCACCACCGCGTTCTGATTCCAAACAGATGTCCTCGGGTTCGTGTGTTTGGATGTTTTGTGTTTTGCAACAGACTGGGGGCTTGTCCCGGTTGTTCCCCCTCACCTCTGAGCACTGGGATAGGCTGCAGCATCTCCAATCAGGATAAGTGGAGTGGAAAATGAACGAGTAGACAAACATTTTGCATTTAAATAGAAAATAGAGAGATGACTCCTGAACCATCTTGCTGTAACTCCGGTGTGCGAATCCGACCGAGCCGTGTTCTCAGTCCCCAATTACACGGTGATCAGTTCTCCGGCTCCCGCGCCGGCGGCGCCCCCGGCGGAGGGAAGATGATGTGGATTTATTCCTCATCGTGCTGAACAGGGAATAATCGGGATAAACAGTGTGAGATGTTGCCTTTGGCAGCGTTCCTCGCGGCTCTGGTCTATAAAGCACGGCGGGCCGTGGCACGCCTCGCGCTCACCGCCAATCGCCACTTTATGTGGCATCTGATCCGTCTTGCCGACTCGCCCATCTGCTGCGGGCAGAATATTGGCACCGATTCCACATTACAGACTGTAAAAGTGCCACGCTTCGACAAATGGAGAATTTGCATCATCAATAATTGTTGCGGCGCTCCTCCGCGCTCCGAAACGCCTCAGAGCCAGAGATCTCTGCATCCGGATCAGGATGAGAACTCACAGGGTTCCTTAGAAAAGGGTTTTTATAAACCTGCGTGTCTCAGGCACCTTCACATTTACATTACAATCCATAAAGATCTGGGTCAGGTTCAGGTGTCTCCTGCAGGTCACCATGAAGTTCCATGGTGGGGCAGTAGTTTGCACAGTCACCGCAGTACAATAAAGTCCCGTCTTTCATTCTTGGGTAAAAAGGACATTAAATTCTGTCCGAGGTTTGCATGTTCTCCTTGTGTCTCTGAATGTTGACGTGACGTTTCGTCCTGTGATGGAGGCGTCCTCACTTTGTAAATTGTCTCCATGTTGCTGTTTTAATAGAAACACTAACTGTAGCTCTGCATCTCTTTACGGGGTGGACGTGCTGTCCAGCTGATGTCTGTGTAGCTCGTACTTCGTTATTCCGATTCGTTCCTTTGATGTCTTTCGGGACTTAAACATCTGAACACACAAAAAAACAGCATTGAAACCTTTCTGATTTGCGCGTGCATCACGAAGCGCGGTGTCTCAGTGAGACGTCCTCACGGTCCTGCAGCCTCAGCCGGACCAAATCCAGAATTGATTCGTCACTATTTTGACAAGAGGGGAGACGGGAAAGGTCGTTTACTGTCATCAAAGGGATCAGAACCAACAGCTCGGCGGCGCTGAAGCGCTCTGAAGGAAAGAGCAACACGAGCCGGGCCGAGCCGGGCGTCCTGCGGGGGACCCTGTTTTCTTTTTATACGGCGGGCGGGGAACCCGCCGGCCGAGCGGAGGCGGCCTGACCCCGGCTCACGGCCCTGCGTTTATTTGTGCTTCCTCGCGGGCGCCGTGCGGGAGTCCAGCGGACGCGGCGACGCTCGGGTTCACGTTTCATTCTGCAGAGCTGAATGCGGCGCACGGCAGCGGCGAGCGGCCACGTTGATGGAATAATATTTATATTTGAACGTATATTTCTTTTGAGATATAGAATATAATATAATCTATGTAAATGGATGAGCGACACATTCGGTTCCCAACCTCAGGCGTTAATATGTTTTGAGAAGCCAGCTCACAGTCAAAGTTTTAATCTGTACCATTTGTCTTTAATTATTCGTCTCATTATCTTCCGCGGGCGGCACGGTGGCTTAGTGGTTTGGCACGTTCTCCTCTCAGCGCTAGAGATTCCCGGTTCAAATCCCCATCTGGGTGGAGTTTCCATGTTGTCCGCGTGGGTTTCCTCCGAGTTCTCCGGTTTCCTCCCACAGTCCAAAAACATGGATCAAGGTCAATTGAGTTCTCCAAATTGCCCCATATAGAGTTTGTATGTGTTGGTGTAAGTGAGTGAGTGTGTGCCCAGCGATGGATTGGTGCCCTCTCCTAAGTGTATCTGCCCAGCTGCCGAAACGTTCTCCCCTGGATGGGCATGGGGAACCCCCCCGCGACCCTAATAGAGGCTGAAGCAGAAGATAATGAATTAATGAATTATCTTCCGCTTTATCTTTATCAGGGTCATGTGTGTATGTGTGTGTGTGTGGGGGGGGGGGGGGGCGGGTTCCTGTGCCCATCCAGGGGAGAACATTTCGGGCACTGGGCAGGTACACTTAGGACAGGGCGCCTTTTCTATTACTGTACCATAGACACACACTATCTGGGGCAATTTAGAGCTTACTGGATTCAGTTCACCTTAAATCCATGTTTTCGGACTGTGGGAGGAAACCCACATGGACACGGGGAGAACATGCAAACTCCACCCAGTTCAGGATTAGAACCTGGATCCCCAGCAATCAGAGGACATGCCAACATGCCAACCACTACACCCCTGTGCCGCCCTGTCTGTAGTTAAATCCATTTATTTTAGTTGGATGTTTAGTAGAGATCAAAGCGTATATCACGTTTAAAACACATTTCGCACGGCGTGGCGGCGCCGCCGCCGGCGCAGTTCAGGTTTCTCCGCCGTGCCGTAAATCAGCCGTTCCTCCCTCAGCTGCCATGGTTACGGCGGGTCGGAGGTGAGGGGTGACGAGGCCGACGATTATGCTCTACTTTATTTAATTACACAGAAGAGAAAAGTTTGCCTCCATCCTGCACGGCGGCGAGCGGGTTGCCAGCCGTTATGGAAATCCTTAATATTTAATACATCGATTAACATTAAGAAGTCGAGCAGAACTGTCTGAAGCCTTCCATTATTATTTGATATCTCTGCGCAGAGCGATGATGGGTGGCATAATGAAAGGTGGATCTCTATTTCAACCTTGAAGGGGTCCGGCGGCCTGCCAGTAATGAAGACGTATTAAAGCTTAATGTAGCTTAATGTAGCAGGTGTCGTATATCTCATGTGCACCAGCTCTTTCTAAAGCATTATATTCATCGCTACTACCTTAAAAGGCACTAAATCTCGCAGGATAAGTCCAGTCCGCCTACGACGGCCGCCATTAATCGATAGAAAAATTGTTAACACACCTTAACCGGGTTCCATTAGTCTGTCGGGGGGGAGGATGAATGAGCCGGCGATGCCCGACGGGAGTGCAGAGTGCCCGCCACGCTCGGGTTAATGGGCGAAGTTGAAGAAGTGAATAGTCGATCGGCAAGGACGCCGTCGTCAGCAACCGTGAGCTCAATGACGTGTCGCATTTACCCAGAATCCCGAGCACCCTCATGACATCTCACTATCTCACGCATGTAGATCATCACAGACCGACGACATAACGGCTTTATCTCCGTATGTTCAAGCTTAAGAGTTTGGGGAAGGCCCGCCCCGTTCAAGATTAATATTTTATCTTTTTATCAGTTTCTGAATGATTAATGTGAAGATCCCACCGTGACGATAATCCCATCACGTTCAGTCGGACTGTTCGTGGTTTGTGGTTCTTCTTTATAAAGTGTTTGCACAAACTTTTAAGGCGGTGGATTTTGTGCCGATAGAGAAGCTCCACGTCTCTAAAGATGGTGTACAGCTGAAACACCTTCTGGTTACAGAAACCTTTCCATTCTGATCTCAGTGTTTTGGGGTTTTGACAGAACTGATGCATTATTTTAATATTTTTTGAGATGTGGCCCCGACCCCCCGGGTCAGCTTCACTTGTTCGAGTGTTTGTGTAATACATTTCACCCTCGCGTGCGCTGACATTTCATATCCTTAAAACTCGTGGGTTTATCAGTTGATGTTCATGCTCAGCAGCGCAGCCTGTAAACCTTCAGCTCACATTCGTCAAAGTCAGTACACGCCGTTCTGCCGAACCCCGAAACCGCTGAATCATTCTGAGAGTTCAGCTAATGCTACAAAACTTAATCCTGACTGTCAACACACAATCAGGAAACTTACATACACACACACACACACACATACAAACACACACATACAAACACACACACACACACACACACGTTCATTTCCTAGAATTCTAGAATGCTGCAAATCTACACACTGCCTCTTTAATGCAGCATAATTAATAAGTTGTTTTGTTTTTGTTTTTTATGGGCAGTAAAGCAGGTCTGCTGGTGTTGCTGTTGGTGGTGTTGGTGGTGGTGATGATGGTGTTGGTGGTGATGGTGGTGGTGGTGATGGTGTTGGTGGTGATGTTGGTGGTGGTGATGGTGATGATGGTGGTGATGATGGTGGT
>JAFMOD010000112.1:224955-255168 GCA_019802435.1 Corydoras maculifer
GTATTGGTGGTGTTGGTTTTGTTGATGGTGTTGGTTGTATGTAGAGGTCATTGCAGTGTGCACCTGCTCCAGTGTGCCATGTTCCTGTATCCTCCACAAGTCCTGACCTACAGGCTTCCGAGAAAAGCACGGCAACAGCGTGCATGGGGGGGGCAATGATTAAAACCCCGCCCGCATCTCTGCGCCCTCGCGGGTCAACCTCAGAGGCAACATTACGCAAACACCTAATGCGATTTGGTTGTATAACCATGTAAGGATATAGTGAGACAATTCTATTAACAAGATATAAATCATGTCGCGACTGGGCCGAGTGTTTTTTAATTGATTGATGGAAAAGTCGGCCTATAGGTTTTCGGAAGACTAACAGCCATTTACCGTCTCCTCCGCCCTAAAAGAGGCAAAGAAAAGAGAAAGATAAGGAAATTAGGCTGTGCAGGGGATAAATTATTCAGAGGAGATAATCATTTTGCGCTGACGTTTCGAATGTGAAGAAGCCTTTAATCTGTGTGTGAGGCGCACTCCTGCAGCACAGAGGACTCGGCTGAAGGTTTTTATAAAGATTAAAGCGTCTTGGAACGAGATTACTGCTCGTGTATTCTCATCAGAGCAGGCGGTGGAGAAAGCGCAGACCCAGGAACCTTTAAGCTACAACCGGAGCTGCGATTAATCCAGCTGTTCGTTTGGTTCTCTGGTTATAAGGTTCCATTTACTTAAAAAAAGTTACTCCTGAGGATGAGTGTGCAGGATTATCTGGCAACACAGGAAACTAAAACTCCAGTAGGTTATTAATATATATATTATTCATTCATTTATTCATTTATCCATTATCTTCCGCTTTATCCTCTATCAGGGTTGCGGGGGGGGGGGGGGGTTCCCCATGCCCATCCAGGGGAGAACGTTTTGGGCGCTGGGCAGATACACCGCCAATCTATCGCTGGGCACACACTCGCTCACACACACACACTCTATATGGGGCAATTTGGAGAACTCAATTGACTTGATCCATGTTTTTGGACTGTGGGAGGAAACCGGAGAACCTGGAGGAACCCCATGCGGACACGGGAATAACATGCAAACTCCACCCAGATGGGTTTTCGAACCGGGAATCCCTAGTGCTGAGGCTCCTGCAACTTTAATCAGGATAAGCAGCTATGAAAATTAATTAATACGTTTTGCATGTGTAATAAATGATACAGTTATTAGTATACAGATGTGTTGATGTATTTAGAGATATAATTAGTGTTTAATTAGGGATTTAATATTAATGATAATGGAAGCCAGCCTCTGTGTGATGTCTGGGTTATGTGCTGGTTCTGCGTGTTGACCACATTTTAAATATTCATTAGATCCAACCCTAAAGAGCCCTGTCCCCCGGTGGTGGTGGTGGGGGGGGGGGGGGGCTTTCACACGCCGTTTTAAAGGGATGAGTTAAAAACTAGCAGGTAGAGTCGGTGAATAATCAATCATGTGGCTCGTCCGTGACGGAGCTCATCACTTACTCAAACGTGTTGCATAACATTTCAATACATTAAGTAAGAACTAACAGAGGCCGCGGCGACCTGCCACACGCCTTCCATCCCGCTCTCATCCCGAGATCAAGGACCGGCGCGGGGGAATGATTGTAAAAATACAGCCGAACGTTTCTCTGCACGACCTCGCCGCCGATGACGCCTTCCAGTAACGAGATGAACGATGGCACGCGGCGCAGGATTAATGGAGGTCGCACCCGTTACACAGCTGATGGTGTTCTTCTATATTCCTCGTTAAACAACATGCAGTGTTTAGTCACGCTCACCAAAACGCAAGAAGAAGAAAAGGGACAAAAAGAAAAGAAAACGGGACGTTCTGATTCAAAATCACACATTTCTCAGTTGTAACATGTAAAAGTTCCCCCACGAGTTCTATAAGAGTTCTATAAGAGTTCTATAAGAACCTGAAGTAACTGAACTGTTGTTTCTGCCATCAGTGAACTTTTTTCCCCTCACCCAACTCGCCCAACAGTGTCCCAGAGGTGTGTCCACATACTTTTCTCTATATCATGTAGCTCAGCCATCACCCAGATGCTGCCTGAGCTGCGTTTTTGTGCTGATTTCTGTCTTGGAACCATTAGAATAATTATTACTAATAGTGAGCTTTATGTTTATTGGTTCCTGTATCATCTCCCACTCTGTTAAACTTTGAAACTCTTTATTTTTAGTGATCTTCTTTGGAGCAACATCCTTTACCAAAAGGTATATTTCCACATCATTTATTTTCTGGTTTGCGGTGCTGCATGTTCTCTTGAGGTCTGTGAGCTGACACTCACCCTGAAATCGAGTTAAATCCACCGTGGGGACGTGCGTCCTGCCGTGCGGGCGGGTGTCTGAAGGGCTGAGGATTCGGATATCTCGGCCAGCTTCGCTCCTGAGACGATGTTTACAGTAATGACGGCGGCAGGAGAACGGCGTCCTGTGGAGGGGACACACACGGCCCGACTCCAGCCCCCGTTATTAAATTATCCTAAAGCCTCCTGGCATGATCGATAGCAATGTGTTTATTTTTGTGGCTTGAGTTATTCATTACAAATTCAAACAGCCTTAAAGAGGCTCATTAGGCCGTGATTTGCCGAGCTTTCGGAGACTCGGTGCAACGTTGTTGGGACGTTAGAAGGTCAAGGATCAGTGAAGGGCACGTCCTCACAGGCAGCGCTGGACCATTAATCAGATCCTGAAGCCGCTCTGCGGATTAAAGAAATCTAAATAAAGCACGTGGAATGATTTCCGTGCCTAAGAAGCTTAAACAGAAATGTACCTGCATCGTTTACCTTTAATAATGTAATTAACTTGAACTCAGGTCAGTGTTTCCTCATTAAAGTAATTAATTTGTTCAGCAGAGCGATTCAGAATCATATTCAAGGTTTTTAAAGAAATATCAATTGAATCTTTCAAATAAAACAGGGCCAAAGATCCAGATGTGCAACAGCACACATCGACAGGTAGATCAGATTGTAAGTAAGGAAGCAGATGAGTACAGATGTTTGATTTCGGAGCCTCGGGATGCCTTCCTCGCTGAGGTTTTGGTATTAAACCAGTGTGTTCTGCCATAGTCCTTTAAAAAGCTTTCACTTATTTCAGGATGTTTGAAAGAGCTCCCCCTTTAGGACGTAATTAAATGCCTCATACTGATAGATGTGTTTGAAATGAAATCAGGGAGAGGCGCAGCTCCTTTTAAAAGCCGGGCACTAAAAGCTATTTTGTCATTATCACGTTATTGCATTACGATTACGCGACGTACAGTAGCCGCTTCAGATAATTCATCACTATTGCATTAGGGAGCTCAGATCCCATTCGCTCGGGGAAATGGGACATTAATTGGCATACGTTCAAGCTAAACAAAGGAGGAGCGTCGAGGGGGGTGCAGGGGGGGGGGTAAATTAAAAGACTTTCAGAATAAATCCCAAAGCACATGGGCGGGTACTGAAATAATATCTGGTTCACTGGGAAATGTTTTCCAATCGACTGAACGAGAATACGAGGGAACGATCAATAAATGTTCAATCAGAGGACCTGACTCACAGGCACCGCTCTAGTTCATCCCAAAATGTTTACGTTCCTTAATACTAAACTCACTAAACATATTAAACGTGTGGACCTTGCTTTGTATAGTGAGCCATAGTCTTGCTGGAACAAACAGGGCCTTTCCCAAACTTATGAAGTTGGAAGAATACAGATTATTTTTAATTGGTTGCTGAGGAACATCCTTTACAATATTTCACTCTTACCACTGTGTTTGCACAAAAAAAGGGGGGGAACCTCCTGAATATTTCATTTGGTTTCAGAAAGGGGCGCAGGTGCACCCTCACCCAATCCCGTGCAGCCGGAGAGCCTCGCCGTGGCGATAAATATTTTATTTTATTTTATTTTTTTTTACCAATCCCATTAATTAAATAAATGTGTTAGGTTTTAATTAAATTGCCTTTGTTCTGATGAAGTTTAGTTTAGTTGTATGATCTCGGTCTGTACAGATGAAGCAGATAAAAAATTATCCAGGAGGAGAGTTGGCACGTCGTGTTAAAAAAAAAGGAACCATTCTGTGCAGGCGGTTCAGAGGAACACCCCCCCCCATCCTTTTTTTTGTGTCACTTTCCATCTGGCTGCACCTCAGTGAATTGATGGAATGACCTGGACTTGATCTTTGGGGGCAACATGGCTGATGGTTCCCTCAGATTGATAAATTGATTCAAAACGATTACCATGGTAAAAAAGCATTAAGGTCATAAAAATTGCATCGGCCCGACTAAGTAAATCCCGGGCGTTAAAGGCATTTCGGTCAGCAAGAGTGGCGCAGAGGGAGAGGCTGGCGTGAGGATCGGGGCATGAGGCAGAATGAGAGAGCGAGGAATGACTTTGAAGAGCTCATCATCTCCAATCTATTTTTCCTGCCTGTGCTTCATGCCGGCGCATAGAGGCACTTCATTACAGGGGAATAACTGTACACACCCGGGGCCGCCTGCCGGCCGGCCGGCCCCCGCCCTCTCCTCGCTTCATCCCGGCTCCCCCGGGGGGCCCTTGCTGCTTAATACCTCATCACTGGCTTCATTGAACGCTTTAATCTGCACTCCTGTGATCAATAGCGGCCCGCTGTAAATTAAAAGGGCCATTTCGTGTAATCAAGCCTGTTAATGCTCATTCCGAAAACCATTATTTGCGCAAGGCATTTAGGAGGAAAACAGGCGCGGTGACAAGCCCCCATGCTCACGGAGATTAGCGCAGGCCAAGGATTTGGATGAGGCACGAGCGAGGAGGGAGCCGGCCCGGCCCTCTGAGGAGTGACGTGCCCTGCAGACTGAGAGAGGGATTGAGAGAGGAGACAGACGGCGTGAGTCTGTCTTCAACCGAAGAAGGATGGATCGGAGAAGAGAGAGAGAGGCCGAGCAAAAGAGGAGGAGAGAGATGAGGCGTAATAGGAAGATGTGGGAGAGATAAGATAAGTTTAGAGAGGGGAGGTGCCTGTCTGCCTTCGTCTCATGCGCCGCCGATGTGGGGAAGAAAATGAAATTTTCCAGCCGGCCATTTCTGCGGCAAATTCAATTACTCCAGGCGCTTGTACAGAGAGCTGTAACTTCCCCGGGCCTGAAATTGAAAAAAGCTAAGTGCTGATGAGATGGTGAATAACTGCAGCGCGCTCTGACAGCAGCCAGGTGTGAGGGACTCCACCAGCAACCTGCTGCAGACGCCACGGCCCCCGGGAGGCGCTGCGCCCATCAGGAGGCGTTAAAAGATGGTTTGGAATCGAACTCATGAATCCGGGCGTCCGACACGCCGTCCCGGAAAACTCGTCCCAGCGTGTCAGACCAGCCTACCTGGGAATCCAGATGACCCCACAGAAAACCGTATCCTCCATCAGGGGGACTATCCCAGTGCATGTAGGGCAGAAGGTGTGGAAACATGCACTCTCCACATAGAAAGGACGTCCCTAAAAATCCAAACACAGGACAGACTTGCTTTGAGGGCAGAGTGTTAACCAGTATGCTTCACAAGCACTGGGCGCTGGGTAGACACACCCAGGACATGGTGCCAATCTACTACCACACATTATGGGGCAATTTAGAGCATTCAGTTGACCTTGAATTCCGTGAAAACCGTGAGATGAAACCAGAGAACCCAGAGGAAACCCATGAGAACCCAGGGAAAACATGCAAACTCCGCCCAGATTGGGAATCGATCATGGATCTCCAGTGAGAACCGCCATGCCGCTCTGATAAAATACAATGTTTATGTAATAAATGATTTTCATTAAAATATTAACAATACTTGGAAATTCTGTTTAGATGTAGGGCAGCACGGTGGCTTAGTGGTTTAGCATGTTCTCCTCTCAGCACTAGGGATTCCCGAATCCCCATCTGGGTGGAGTTTCCATGTTTTCCCCGTGTCCGCGTGGGTTTCATCCGGGTTCTCCGGTTTCCTCCCACAGGATCAACATGGATCAAGGTAAATTGAGTTCTCGAAATTGCCCCATGTAGAGTGTGTTTGTGTGTGTCTGTGTGAGTGAGTGCCCAGCGATAGATTGGCGCCCCGTCCTGGGTGTTTTTGCCCAGCACCTGAAACGTTTTCCCTTGGATGGACATGGGAAGAACATTTCAGAACCCCCCCCCCCCCAACCCTAATATAGGATAAAGTGGAAGTTAATGAATGAATGAATGTTCAGATGTTCAGACTGTTTCCTCAGATTTATTTAACCCTTTATTTCCACATTTACGTTCACGTTTAGGTTCACGTTGACGTGACGGGAACCGTTCAGAAGACGCCACACGCTGGCCTCTGATTCGGAGGAAATCCCGGCAGGACTTCAGCAGGAATAGGTCACTAACATTTGGTGCGATGACTTCTGCCTGTTTAATGTGGATCCATGAGTGTGACGCCGAGCCCCGTCCTGACGCCGATGGACTTGAGTGACGTTGAAGGATCGCAGTGTGAGATAACGGCAGTGAAGATTCTACAACATTGCTTTTTCTGTTTAGGAAACCTTCGGCCATTGCTGCATCTCTCTGATCTTGTCTCCTGCCGGATATGTGATGTTGTGTTTGCTCCGGCAATGGCCCTCGAATCAACATCTCATCTCCGGCAAGAGACAATTTCCGCACCTGAAAAGAAACTGTCTCGAGTCAATAGAGTATAAATGGCTCTGGGTAACGGGGTGGTCTTAAATGAAAGCCATTTGTTCCCCGTGTGTGATGCCGAACCCCGCCTTTTTTAATAATTGATATGTTTGGCTGTTTGGTCAATTTGCTTTGCTTTGAGGTCATCAATCAGATCAGCGATGGCTCAGACGTCCCACCGTGTGTTTTCAGGTTATTAAAAGGATGATGAGGAGGTGGTCGGTCAATGCCACTTTTCTCATTTACTGAGAGCACGGCCTGGCTGATGATCAACCCATTTATCTTCACCCCACACGTCAACAAGTGGCACCAGGATCAGGTCTCCAACGATGAGCTCCTCGGTTCATCTCACCTTCAAAACACAGAGATACACCAGCAGGAATGCTCCTCCTCCTCCTCCTCCTGGTTCAATGGCTATCCACAGGTAACACCAAATATATAATTCCATAAGCAAAAAATATAACAG
This sequence comes from Corydoras maculifer, assembly GCA_019802435.1. Lineage (NCBI taxonomy): Eukaryota > Metazoa > Chordata > Actinopteri > Siluriformes > Callichthyidae > Corydoras > Corydoras maculifer. The sequence continues at coordinate 232,059 of JAFMOD010000112.1, forward strand.
ATAATAGATTGGTTCTAATATTAATTCATTTTAGTACCAAATTACTGATTTCCAGAACCAAATGTGCCAGTTCCAATAAGAAATGTGCCAGTTCTAGTACCTCTACCTGTGTTACACAGACCAATCACAGACACAATACTGTCAATAATGATAGATGTAATGTTATGGAACCGGTCTGGTCTGAGGTTAGAGGAACCCAGTGTGTATTTAATTTTTCAGAATGATGATGTGTGTTGTGGGTTGGGTGTGGGTTTGATTCTGACAGAGTGAAAGTTTATTGCCCGTCTTTCTTGTTTAAATGACACTGCGTTGATGAGGGAGGGTTTTATAGCTCTACGTTGGGTGCAGAAACAAATGCCTCAGGAGAAAGCAGCCATTTTTACGACTGCCAAAGAAACAGACGCCTCTGAAGAAAGTAAAAGGAATCTTTCATTAGTGTCACTAAGACGCTCATCAGAGCTGACATTCCCATCGCTGTAATTAGCAGTGACGCCCTCATGATGAACGACAGGAAAAGATAAAAACCGGGACGGACATTTAAATTGCAAATCAACCGCTGAAACTCTTTTAGGAAGATGGATGGCAGATTTGGGGATTTTGATTAAGCTTTGGTAAAATTGCTCTGATTAGTCAGCACTTAAACCTGAGCAATATTAATCTCTTCATGAATTGAAGGAACGTGTTCTCGTTCGCTCTTTAAAGACAAATGATGGGAGTTGGCTCGCCGCCGTGGAGCGGCTTTGACTCGATATTAATGCTGGAATTAAGGATATTAATAACAGAATGTGGAATTATTACACGTTTATTGGATATATTGTATTGTATTATTAGAGTATTACTCTGAAAAATCATTCTGTGACAGCAGGGCTCACTGAAACTGTAAAAACAGGAAACATTATATTATAATATAACTTTTTATATTTAATTTTTACATCTAAAATGTTTTTGTTTTAGTGAATCGGTTGTTTGAATCAGTTTATAGAGACTGAACCAATAATGAATGACTCACTAAATAACGAGTCATTAAGCAACTGACACCTCAAAACAAAACTTTACAATAGACTTTCGTTTTGTAATTATTTCAACAACTTATTTAGTTGCGACTTTTTAATTTAATTTTATTTATTTATTTTTTGTAGCCTATTCCTGTTAATTGTGCTTTTATTTGATTGATTTGAATTATCCTGCTCTGCATGACAGGAGGAAAAGGAGAGAGAGGGAAAAAAGAAACAACCTAGAATTTTTTTTTTTAAATAATCCGCTATTTAATAATAGTGCTTGAAGCGTTTTAACTCCTCAACATTAAAAACACGTTAGTCATAATGTTTAATCTTCATGAGCGAGGACACGAACACCGACACACTTTAGTTCGATATGTTCAATTATATCATTTGTTTTATAAGCAAATGATTTTTAAGAAAAAAAGCCAACACAATCATAAAGGAAATAAACAATTTCTCGGCAAAAGTATTAGGAAACCAACGCTTTACATTTAGTTTGATTGTGACGTCACACTCTTAGCTGCTCCCTCTTTTCTAATGAAACTGTTCACTTAAAATTCAGATCTACACATTTTGTCCTAAACTCATGATTAATGGCTTTATTTTATCCACCTGTTGTCAAGGACTAAATAAAACACCTGAATAATAATTATTTTTTATATGATCAGACTGTTGATAGACACAATTTTTAATGCTGGATCATAAATATTGATCCTCTCCATGAACAATCAACCAAGTATCAGTGTCTTATCTTGTTAAGCTCTGTACGGCTTCAGTAACCCGAAAGCAATAATCTATAAGAATTCAGAGTCCTTCAGAGAGAGAAATCTGGATTTTATAATGCTGCCCCCCCCCCACCTTCCGCTTTGATAGATTTATTAGAAAAGAGCAAACTGGCGGTGCCACCGTCGCTGCGCAGGCCCCATACATCACGGCCTCTGTGACCACGTATTAAGTGCTTTTCTCATCCCCCGCCCATTAAAAGTAAATAATCTGCAGAGAATGAGACATTTGTTAAGGAGGCAACCTATTTTTCATAGCGGACAGCTATCTGTTCGAACGCAGGCCGCAGCGTCGCGGGGGGTGGTGAAGAATCGTTCGATACGGGCTGCGCATTTATTCAGGCACAATACACTGCATAAATCTTTAGATTCCAGTTTACCATCATTTTAATCATCTATATCATCACACAGCGACCACGAGAACCTCACGCAGACGTGAGACTCTGACTCTGCAGCCCGGGATTACAGAAGATCAGACCAGATCTGTTTAATGTCAAATAAATCAATGCAGGTCATTTCTGTCATTTATTATTGATTTCTTTACTAATGATGTATATTTATATTTACCACTAGCCACAACCTTATATGGATTGCGGGGCTCTGGACCACCTACAGCTATAAACAGGACCTAAAGATGGAAGGCAACCAACTAAACTACATAGCCACCAGGAGAAGATACTAAACTCCACACTGGCCGTAACTACAGGTAAAAAAAAAAAATCTGAACTTTATTTTATGTAAAAAAAAAAAAAGGTATTGTATTTTACTACACAGCATAAAATATGGACTGTACTGACACGGTTCGGGGAGTTTAGTGTGGAAGGACTGGAGTGACCTGACCTTTGAGGTGACTGAGCACAGGGGTGCTTTGATGTATTATTTCGGTTAAATAGGGAAAAAAATCCTTTAGATATTTAAAAATCTTGTAGAAAGCTTTTTGCAGAAGAGTGAAGGGGGTTATGAGTGCAGTGTAACGTTTGGAAGTGCAGGATGCATCGCTTCCAAAACTGACGCTGAGTGTTCGTGTATTTTGTACCTGATTTTTTTTATGACGGTGAGATTTTTATTAAACTCTGCCCCCTTAATGCAGACCCTCCCATTAGACCCTCACATTACACTTTACAAAACACCCTAATTCTGCTGTATTCTTTTTTTCTGTCAGGTTTATTCGCAATAAAACTGCTGCCATTGTACTAATTGTGCTGCAGATAGTATCTGCCCCTTTCTGAAATGATTTAATGCGTGCAATAAATGCTGTACTTCTTGCTTTGATAAATCACTCCACAGTAATGAAGAGCTACGTTTCTGCTGCCCTTGATTCTGCACTTACAGAAAAATCATCTCCATTTAAAACAATCAGCTGCCGAATTTTAAACGTAATGGAAGCGTCTGCGCGAGTCCTGCCTCGGTGTTATTACAGTGAGATAAAATCCTGTGAAACCGTCCCCACACGGCCACAAAGGATTCCTTAAATAACGCGCTGCACATGTGAAACATTTGGCATCTGACCAGGCCAGAGCAAACGATTAGCGCTGAATAAGGAAATCTAAAGCTCCCGATAAGACCCCCTGGTTTGGGTCGTAACACCACGATTGTTCTTAACTAGTGCTGGTGAGGGATCCAGCTGGGTCATATCTGCCTCATTAAGGCCTCGTCGCCGGCGTCCCCGCGCCGCTGGACCCCATCCGTTTTGCATCCGCCGCAATTTGGCACGATTAATAGGCGGGGGTCGCGCCGGGTCACTTTCAATTTCCAGCCCGAGGCCTGAGAATCGGATACAACTCATTTGCACAGATCTGAATAATTCGCTCGTGGAGAGGAAAAAAAGAGAGAGAGGACATGAAAAGGGGATGAGCGGCGGGTGGCTGCAGCGCGAACAATAACGGAGCCGCCGTCGTAATGAACCTGATGAAGGTTGTGGAACCTATGAATCCAGATGCAGGAATAAAGGCTCTTTTTTTGCGCCGGGCGCTGCGTGGTGCGGCTGCGTGCGTTCGACCGACCGACCGACCGACCGACCGCGCTCTTAAACTTATCATAAATGTATTAAGATTGCACTGGGCCATGAAACAGCTGTAGACAATTAATCTTGTGCAAATCTTATCTGAAGAATTGCTCCCTGCAAAGTAACATCTGCCGCGAGGGGAGATTATTCATGAGAGACGCGCGGGTGCGCCGTGCCACGCTTTCACGCACGGGCCGCCAACGTCTGCGATGAAGTCAGAATTTATAGACGCACCCCCCCCCCCCATACCTCCGTAAAAATAACACTCAGCAGCATTAAAACGCCATCCATCAATTCGGCCAAGAAAAAAATTAAAGAAATCCTGGTTTGCGCTTGCGGCCTGTGCGCCGCCTCCACGTTTCCGTCTTCTGATACCAAACTAAAGGTGGCGTTTCAGCATCAGCACCTCGGTCCTGCTGCTCTACCTCTGAAAAAAAAAACAAAGTGCAGGGGTTTGTAAAATATTAGGGCTTTATTTCACGGCCGTGTGTTAACCAGGTTATTAAAATAACGCTTAGGTAATCGCTATCACTTCGGGAAGTTGCGTTATTGGCAACAAATCCTCCAGCAGTGCTTATCCTACAGTTGCAGGAAACGAAATAAAGTCATAATGAGCGCCAATGTTTATGGACACAGTGCCTCTTTTATTTTCTCTACATTAATTACATTCATGAAGCTTCTTATTTCCCAGCTGGCGGCACGTCGCAGATGGCGGGATTACTTACGAAGCCGAGCGCTCTGCACACGCATGCGCAATGTCCACGTGTTCGACTCAGCACTGTGACTTTAGACTCTGGAAATATGAGCTTTAAACTTCTTATGAATGAAAAACTGCGTGAATCAGATTATTACACTTATCATGTATAATAATATACAGTTTAGGCCTTTTCCTTTTCGGGCATGACCGTTCCCCCGTCCACCAAGCAGGGCCTTCCCTAAACTGCTGTATGAATGAGTGTTCTTGTGTTTAGTATTTTTAATGTGTGTTACTGAGATGAATGAAATGCAGGGAGTTGATCTATAGCATAGATATAACTGCAGCTTTATTCGGGCATCGGGTTCGAGCGTCTGTGCGTATTGTTCGCAGCGACATGTTCAATTCATCATTAGTCGTGAAGAGAGAACGGATGAGTACACATTCAATTTAGTTCAGATGCTTTCTTCATTCATCACGTCGCCCCATCCATCATTTCTTCCCTTTGATTTGGACAAAAACAGCCTTTCATAAGTTTAACGCAATTAATCACGAGGCCGGATCATTTCCTATTAATGGAGCACGCCCTTTATTTCATTATTTGTTTGATGAACTTGAATTTGTACGATGGAGTGTTTTTTTTTTTTTTAAATTATGGAATGTCTCCCAAGCCTGAGCGCCCACCTGCACCACCACCCTGTACACGTTTACGACGCTGCGGTTTGATGAAGATTAATATTCACAAAGCGGATCTTTCACCAAAACACGACCGGTGTCTCGAAATAACACGTTCTGACAAATTGGAAAAATTCATATTGAATGAATATGTGGTGACCCGAAAACAGAGGCATTCACAGTGCGTACTGAAGTGGCTGGAGGGGCACACGCTCCAATTAAAGGTGAAATTCTTTCACTGTGTCAATAAAAGCAGAAGTTTGGAGAGAAAGTGGCCATCACACAACTCTGATGTTTAGAACTGCAGTGGGCACTCCTCCACCTCCACTGATTCACCCCCCCTCCATTTGACTCACCCCGACTGAGTCACTTCCACTAACTCACCTACACCAAGTCAGGGCTACTGCTGATTTGAATTAATAAATCATTTAGATACAACACACATTTGAGCTTCTGCTGTTTTAAAACAAATACCACTTTGCCCTGACAGATGTTGGCTTTTGCAAACCTACGTTCATTTTTAAAGACCAAAAAGATTAACAGTTCTTTATTAGGAAATGTTCAAAGTTTTTGCCAAGTCTTCTATAAAGTCTGGCACTGTCAGTGTTGCAAGAGAAAGTTAATTAAAAAATTATAAAGTGTGAGAACAAAACATGAAAATAAATGAACAATGATGGAAACTGGAAAATTCAGAAAAGGACTGAAACAGGACGGTGTAGCTCGCGATGAATGGGTTCGCCGACACGTCAGAAAGAACGAAATAAACAAAAACGGTAAACTCCTGACAATCAGAGCTGTGAGAATACAAACACTATCAGTTTCATATGTTTTTAAACAAACTAAATTAAATACTAAAGTTATATGGTCAGCACATCCTTTAAAACAGAGTCGTTCACTTTAATTCATCTGTAAATGATGATGTTCATTAGGAACCCACAGTGTAACGCGTTACAGGAAACTGCAATCGAGACAAAAAAAAAAAACAGCTGCAATTAAGCCAAAATTGTAACGGGATATTGAGTGATAACTAAATAAGTGTACATAATTATTTCTCAAACGAACAGTCTCTGAATCTTGCCGCAAATCAATCAGCCTCCGACTCAAAGAAGTTGGGACTCCATCGTGGCTCAATCAAAAAGAAAAAAAAACGATCGATGAGACCCAATTACAGCCCGTTTCATTAAGTTATGTTAATCAGGCCGGGCCTGGAACGAGGCGGTGTGATGTTTCCCCCTCCTGGATCCCCGCAAGACCTTCAGCACGATGTTCCAACAAACTGATTCAAATCCAAACGCCCGCTAATCAAGCACTCCATAGTCAGGACGGACAATTTATAAGTGTTTAGGAAAAATCCATCAGTATGTTGTGATGTCATAACTAAACTTTTGAATTTTAATGAAGCCATACGATGCCTTCTGTAGGTTATCCAATGAGGCCACGCCCTGAAAGAGATCAATATCATTCAGATGTCGTTTAATTCAGTGTCACTTATTTATAATCGCATAAAGTGTGTATTTAATAACTCTACAGTCTGATGGCGGGGGGGTCTCTATCAGAGTTCAGGTCTCTGATGAGAATCATACACGTAAAAACATGTTTTTATAACACACCCTTTATTAAGACACCAGTATTTTACCATGATTGCCCCACACAGAGCAGCACGGGTTCGAATCCTGTGACATGTGGAGGACATTGTCTTTCAAGGACATTGATGGAGTTTCTGCAGCAGTTCTGCAGAACGTAACATAAAACATCTCTTTAAAAAACATTTCTCTTTGAAGAAAGAGGTGGTCCGGTGTGTAATGAGGGGTCACTTACCCATTCTGATGAGGTAGGGTACTCAGGAGGTGGGTGAGGGGGGGGGTGCATACAATGATGTTCGGGGTGAACTCCATTCTCCGGGAAAATGATCTAATTGGGTGGTTTATTCATATTTACTGAGTGTACCGGCATTCCATTTGTATAGATCAGACGCAAGTTAAAAAACAGATACGGCCCAAATCGAATCAGGGCGAGTGGGACACGCGGGGCAGAGGCACGCCGCGGCCTGATGGAGGAGGGGCGGGGGCACAGAGGCCTGCCAGGGTCAGCGCTGTGCTTTTTTTATGATGTCCCTTCAAAATCTATCCGAATCGCATTATATTGGATATAAAGATGTGCAGACACATACATCAGAGTAAATGGTGTGCTGGAGCATCGCCCACCGATGATCCCACCTCCTCAATCGGGTTAGAAATCCAGCATGTGGGTCGATTAATAATTTACAATCCTGTTAGGGGAGAACAAACATTTCTGCTCAAACAATTTAAGCAGCGGGATTGTTATTAAAGCCGCTGTGAAATCCAGGCCGGGCGTCATCCCTCTGTGGCGCAGAAGAAGCCGGTGCTATTTCACACTGGCTGCCTTCTTTATTAAAGCGCCGTCCCGGTAAACACGCTACATTCCTCATCCTCACGCCTCCATTCTGCGCAGCTCTGCCCCGAGACGCGTCTGCCGCACGCCGCTGAGCTTTAACGACTTTATGATCAAGATTGCGGTGCAGCAATGAGATTCAAGCAAACACCAGCAACTCTTTAAGCCAGGATGAATAGAAATAGAGTTTAAAGATAATCGATACTTTGTGATGTCATGAGATTTTCCTCTACAGATTTATTTTACTGCACTTTCTTTGGACCTTAAAGTCTACACACTCTCAGAGTTAAAGAGATGATGGTTTGAATTCTCAGCAGCAAAAATCTGTCCAACTTCTGATATTATATATATATATATTATTGTTTTTTTTTTTTGGGGCGGCATGGTGGCTTAGTGGTTTAGCATGTTCTCCTCTCAGCACTAGGCATTCCCGGTTTGAATCCCCATCTGGGTGGAGTTTACATGTTCTCCCCGTGTCAGCATGGGTTTCCTCAACGTTCTCCGGTTTCCTCCCACAGTCCAAAAGCATGGATCAAGTCAAGTGAGTTCTCCAAATTGCCCCATATAGAGTGTGTGTAAGTGAGTGAGTGTGTGCCCAGTGATAGAGTGCCCCCCTGTCCTGGGTGTATCTGCCCAGCGCCTGAAACGTTCTCCCCCCTAATAGAGGATAAAGCGGAAGATAATGAATGAATGTATTTTTTTTTCCTGGTCTTTCATCACTTCATATCCTGTTAGATTATGTTTCATCACAACTATACAATACCCAGGTTACTGTTGGTTAGAGTAACTAATATTAAACAATATAATGTGTCTCAGCTGGGCTAACCCACGTATAATCCCGTAACGAGTCAGCATCGTCAACCTTTCAGCAGATTATGGTCTGTATTCTGTGTTAAAATGAATTGTTACAGTACAGCCACAATAAAAAGTTAATCCTCTGCAGTGTCTGGAATCCTGGAGCCTGTCCCAGCACTCAGTGTAAAAGGCAGGGCCATTAATCTAACAGATAAGTACATGCACACACTATTTTATATCACTAATTCACCCGCTAGTTCACGGCCTTCCCCAAACTGTTTGATTTCACTGAATCAAACGCCTGAATTTAATCTCAGCGTTGTTGACAAAAGATCAAAAGTCTCTCCAACTCTGGTATCAAAGTGATTTCCTAATTATGAAATTATTAAAACTTGCAATTTTCATATCGGGCGGCACGGTGACTTAGTGTTTAGCATGTTCTCCTCTCAGCACTAGGGATTCCCGGTTCGAATCCCCATCTGGGTGGAGTTTCCATGTTCTCCCCGTGTCTGCGTGGGTTTCCTCCGGGTTCTCCGGTTTCCTCCCACAGTCCAAAACCATGGATCAAGTTAATTGAATTCTCAAAAAATTGCCCAATTTAGAGTGTGTATGTGTAAGTGAGTGTGTGCCCAGCGATGGATTGGCGCCCTGTCCTGGGTCTATCTGCCCAGCGCCCGAGACGTTCTCCCCTGGATGGGCATGGGGAACCCCACCGCGACCCTAACAGAGGATAAGCGGGAGATAATGAATGAATGAATTTTCATATCAGGTATTCATTTAACTTCTAAACCCAGAGAACAGGAACGGGGGGGGGTTCTATACTTTTGTTCCTGAGGCCTCGTGCATTCACTTTATTTAAATGTATTGATTGATGATCATAACTGTGATGTAAGAACAACACACAGTGCCCTCCCGCTCACGAATCGACCCTGCAGCCGGCTGGCTCTTTTCCTGAGCTTACAGCGACATCTGCTGGTACATAAATAACACTGCAGCCGTTCTGCACGTGCTTTACTGTACACGATCCAGAGACGAACGATATCACATTAAACACGGCATGCAGCACGCGAAAGGACGGGTCACGTGACAAAAACACATCGCCATACAGCTGCGGAATCGCATAATAGATTCATTTTAAATTCAGAAAGTAAAGTTAACAATGTGTTACTGAACCAGATGACAGTTTTATATCATTTTTAAACATTTTAAAAGTCTGGTGAAAAAAAATATATAGCAGCTTTTTAAATGAAAATCACTTTTTAAAAATCTAGTTTCTGTTGTTAAATCAGTTCCTCTTAATGCTACGGTTCCAGACTGCGGTCCATCTGTTTCTCTACATACTTTTGAAATGACTCTATAGACATCAGAAAAGAAAAAGTGAGATACATTTCGAAATGAAAAGCATTAAACTAAAGCAGCATGTAGTTTCAAAATAAAAAAAAAAAACTAATACATTTTAATTTGACTGTTTTTAGTTAAATGTGTGTGTTTTTGGAGCTTAAGACTTTAAATGCCTTATATGAACACTGCCGTCATGTGATCATCATTACCGACCCTGCAGGTTTCAAAAACATGATTTGATTCCAGTCATCGGTCAGACGGGCGGGGGTGACTCCATCTTAACCTGAGGAAGATTCAGCTGTACTTCAGATTTGTTGCGTCTTTATAGAAAACATTTCTTTGTTGAAAAAGTAAAATCCTCTTTTTCTTTCAGAAAAAAGCCGTTAGTTTGGTGGTGGAACCTCTGTAGAACCAGAGTGGTTCCATGGGTCAGGTTCAGCGTTCTCTCCTCCGTCCTGACCCACAATCATACTGCTGTACATCTTCTGCTGCTCCTCTTTATACGACTGTTTCACCTTCTCCCTCTTCAGTCCTCCGTCCCTACGAGAACATGAACACGTTACACCCTCGTAGCTTCAGCTTCAAATCTGAACCTCAAATTTAATACTTATTCAATAAAATAAATCAATTACACATGGCGGCACGGTGGCTTAGTGGTTTAGCATGTTCTCCTCTCAGCACTAGGGATTCCTGGTTCGAATCCCCATCTGGGTGGAGTTTCCAGGTTCTCCCCGTGTCAACGTGGGTTTCCTCTGGGTTCTCCGGTTTCCTCCCACAGTCCAAAAACATGGATCAAGGTCAATTGAGTTCTCCAAATTGCCCCATATAGAGTGTGTCTGTGTGAGTGAGTGTGTGCCTAGCGATGGATTGGCGCCCTGTCCTGGGTGTATCTGCCCAGCGCCTGAAACGTTCTCCGCTAGATGGGCATGGGGAAACCCCACCGCGACCCTAATAGAGGATGAAGCAGAAGATAGTGAATGAATGAATTACACATCCAAACGGGGGGGGGGGCCCCCCCCCCCCCCCCCCCCCCCCCCCCCCCCCCCCCCCCCCCCCCCCCCCCCCCCCCCCCCCCCCCCCCCCCCCCCCCCCCCCCCCCCCCCCCCCCCCCTAAGCTTTTGTTTGTTGCGTAAATGGGTAAATCCTTACTTGGTTGCCTAATTACTAATAATGAAATGTGTAGATGGTTTATTCTGTTCTATATCATTTAAAATCAATTTTCGATCATTTAGTTTCATATCATTTTCAGAATGCACCCACCTGCCGAGTCATGGGTGGCAGATACCAGACGTTGCAGACGATCGCCCAGCTGGTCATCATCCTGAGCAGGTAACTCACCATATTGTACTTGCCGCTGTTCCAAAAGGCGTCTCCAAACCGGGGGTCGTACTGAAGGAAGAAAACCTTATGGATGGAACAGAATTCTAAATAATTAAGTGACACAAATTTCGATACCTTTATTGCCACGGGGTAAATCGTCCCCCCGATCTCAAAGCTTCCCTTTTTAAACATCATGACTGAGGTGTTATTGATGCAAGTGCCTGCCACAAGAGACAAAAAATATTAAAGCTGGTTATTAAAGCCGGCCCAGTTCTGTTATACTGTATATTGGCCCTAATGCCCCTCCTCTCATCCAATCAGAGCCCGTCGGCGTTACCTTCAGGGAAGATGAGGATGGGCAGCTTGGTTTTGTCAGCGACGTGATCTCTCAACCTGTCAGAAGAACAGAGATGGGTTGGGATCTGTATCGACCTACAACCTCAGCTACATGCTTATTCCATTTGGTATGTTCTCTCACCTTCGGGCTACCGCGTGTCGATCCTTCATTTCGGACCTTTCAAACCACACATGGGGACAGGCTCGCACCATGGCCCTCTGGATGACCCCCATCATCCCGCCGTGTATCTGACCCACCTACAGAATGGACAGAGCTTAGAATCAAACACGCCTTCATTCTGTTAAATACTTTATTCTGATTGGTTACTATTGAGTTGCTGTATTGCAGGTAGTCGCAACAAAGTGCAATATTTCCTCAGAGGAGAAACCGCTCATGAGGTCACATGTTTCACCTTTAAAGTCACGTATCGATTCTTTTCGAGCACTACAGTCTCTGTTAACGATGGGATAAAGTGTCCGATATGCAGCTGTATCCATGGAAACGTACTAACTGACTACATTTAACTTTATAAATGCCAAAACATCCACTCTCAAAGTTTACTGAATGCCTTTCGTTGATCAGACGCAGTCCGATCACGTTACCATCGCATAGCAGCCGTCATTAGCCAGAATGACGATGTCGATAGGCGAGGTGTGATTGGCTACGCAGATGCCTCCTTTCTTTGGTCGATTCTCTCTGCAATTACAGACATGCCGCGGTCCTTAATGATCAATTAACACGTTGGGAAGAGCGACAGAAAGTCATGTAAAGGTGGAAGGGACACCCACTTGTTGTGGTAGTGAATCGTGGCTGAGAGACCTCGAGCACAGATCCTGTAGCAGGTGATGTGAATGAGGTCGCTGATCCAGTCCTTTACACTGACACACAGCGAGAATGATGATGATGATGATGGTGATGGAAACATTATGTAACATTAAGTCTGTTTATTTTTTAACATGTCTGAGGTTAATGTGTTAAACAGCGATGTGTCATCTGATCCGGATCAGTCAGAGATGTTAAAGTGTTACCTGCTGCTGGGTAACAGACCGACCAGAGACGTTCCAATCACCAACCAGCTGAGTCCGATCGCAGCCAGCGTCACTCTGTTACACACACACACACACACACACACACAATGCACTATATTTACATAATACACACAACACATTCAACAATACAAGTATTAAACACAACATAATCAGTGCTTCTGCTGTTTTCAGGTGGGTGAGCAGCAGCTGGACGCTTCTGATGTCCTCGTACCTGAGTGGAAGGAGGACGCAGTAACGGATAAAGACGCCGAGGCCCCATATGATGGTCACGCGCACGCTGATGTAGTGAAAGTTGTTGTTGGTGCGAGTCAGCAGGTTCCAGGACACCAGCTCCTCTGAGGTAAAGCGCTGCGTCACCTCGTCGTCCACAATGCTCTCGATGCCTTTCTTACAGAAATAAAAGGCATCGCTGAGCGAAAAGTCTCCCCCAGTCAGAGGTTTGGGGTGCGAGCGGCGCAGCTGGACGATCTCCTCCAGCATGGAGCCGTCGTCCTTCTGGATGATTCCTGAAACGGACAACAAACCGACGCTTTCCAACCCAGAATTTTGGATTCATCCAGCAACCAGAGAGCGATCTCAATGATCTCAATGGATCCAGTACTGAGCTTCGGGATCCATTCGAACATGTTTCACAGCTGGGTTGTGGTTTTGTTTTATTATTCTAACTTTATTCTGGAAAGTCATTTAAACTCGAATGAAATCTGGACCTGAGTGAGGCTAATAAAATGGGGCCTAACGTGTTTTTAACCTTTTTAAAGGCTGACTGCACATGAACTCTGCAGCTGGTACATTCTGACATGAACTTTACCCAGCTTGAGAAACGGGTCGCGTCTCTGAAGACCCTGTGCAGTTTAAGAACATGCTGGGTGTGATCCAGCTGCACTGTATGAATGAACGCTTTCAGATGCCTCATTTCTCTAAAACTGGGACGTACTCACCATTAGGTAAATAATCAGGGAGCTTAGGCTGTTCCTTCTGCCCTCTCTGAATTCTCCGAGTGGCCCACTGCCCAAAAACACAAGTTTATTTTCAGACGACCTTTAACACGAAACCTTAACACACAGTCTGCAAAGCACCAATGCGTGACCTCAGACTGTATATATATATGAGTAATGTTTACTGAGAACCTTATTTATAAACCTGTTATTCAGATAAGAAACCATTAACATGTTTATATATTAGTCCTTTAATTTGAAACCGATCATATTATATACATATTGGGGTTACTCTAACTCTAGATTCTGAATAAGGTTGTTAATAGATCGCCTCGGGGTGCAGGGGGTTTTACCTCCAGTATTTTAACCAGCACTTTAATGTAGAGGTTGGTGAAACCCAGTGAAATCCCAAACATAGCGGGGAACACGATCAGCCCCAGCACCGTGCATAACCACAGCTGGACGATCAGGAACACCACAGCCCAGCATGAAACCTCCATTATTGTCCCGACGGCTATCAGCCAGGCTGCAGCATGCTGGGATCAGCTAACCTGCAAAGAACAGAACCTATTATCATGCTTTTTCTTTTTAAACTATTAAAAGTGAATGTTTGAGACGATGCGGGCGGCACGGTGGCTTAGTGGTTAGCACATTCGCCTCTCCATCGCTGTGTGCCCAGCGATCGATTGGCGCCCTGTCCTGGGTCTATCTGCCCAGCGCCCGAAATGTTCTCCCCTGGATGGGCATGGGGAACCCCACCGCGACCCTACTAGAGGATAAAGCGGGAGATAATGAATGAATGAATGAATGAATGTTTGAGACGATGGGACGATCAAGCTGCCGTCATATGAAAGATGCAGCAGGTTCACATGCATCATTATTGTGAAAACATGGTAGGGCATGGTAGCTCAGTGGTTCAGGTGTTGGGCTGGGTTCGAATCCCAGGTCCCCTGAAGTTACCAATGTGGGTCCTTGAGCAAGACTCTTAACCCTCATGGCTCCAGGGTTGTTGTGATGAACCCTGTGCTCAGCTTGTAAGTCGCTTTGGATAAAAGCGTCTGCTAAATGACCAAATGTAAATGTAAAACATTGTAAATTCTCGATTCAGGACCCTCAGTGGTGTTCTTCCCCCCTGGACCCTGTTCTCCCATCGCTTTGGGGCCAACGTTTTTCATATTCTTTCATAAAGTAATTAATAAATCTTCTTGAAATAAAAAAGAGACTAAAAAAGATTCTATCAAACTGAGCAGGCTGAGCAGCAACAATCTCATCATCAGAACATTGATTGTCAAACTGACAGTCAGCGCGGGCTTGAGTTCAGACGTGTGGCTCTTTGTGATTTTTAATTGGATTAGTTTTTTTTTTTAAAAGAGCACTTTTCTACATACTTCGTTTAGATTGTCCATTCCAATGTGTTTCAGATGATTTTAAACACCATGTATGTAAAAAAACCCAGAGAAACCAGACCGTCAGCTCATATCAGTACCACAGTAATAAACACTGTATTATTCTTTGAAAAAACAAACACTTTAAAGTTGACTAAAACACTTGAATGTGACGCGTTTTTAACTTTTATCTCGTTTAATGTTTGATTTGATTGATGCGGCGGTGACAGATCGAGCCCGTTCTTCCCTACAGCGCCAACTGCTGCCTCACCACAGAACTTTCACTGTTTAAAAATCTGTTTAAGGACATTAAACCCCCAACCTCGGCTTTATTCTGAGTTATTGAACTCTTTAGACGGTTTAATGGATTTATTGTGTTGGATTTCGGTCTGATGTGAATGTTTAATGGTAAACGGAATAAACAGCACATAGTTCAGCCCAGAAACGGCAGACTTACCGAACTGGCCGTCATCTTTTATTGCAGAGTTTTAAACGCGCTGGCTGTGAGTTCCAGATCCGAAATAAACGTCCACTCAACTCTTAGAGACTCGTCCCAAAGTTCAAGTTAGATGTTTCAACATTTGGAGCAACATGTTAGCGGAGCGCCTCCCCCCGCGTTTCATCACACATGGTATCGCCTGTGCTCCGTCCCCGGGCTCTGGGCCTCTGCAGGATCTCTCTTCTCTTATTCTCTCTTCTGCTTTATTAACTCTGACTTTTCTCTTCTGAATCTGTCAGCGTGTTAAACACTGCACAGTGCTCTGATCTGCCGCGGAAGCTGGCTCTTAGTGATTGATCTGCTTTTTGATGAAACTTGTTGCAACACGAGGCTTTCCTTTGGCACCAGAGGAGCTCCTGCAATCAGTAAACAAACATGTCCATGCAGGATTCCACTTCATACAGCACCAACTGTCTCCTTACCGTTCATTACGTTGATCTTAACATTATGCAAGAATTACAGACGTCCCTGTGCACTCAGTGGAGGATACCGTCATAGACGTGAGAATAAATCAACTAAAAGTTACAAAACAACCTTAATGTCTTTTATATAAAGTCCACATTATATAAAAGATTAAATAAGTATAATCTACTTCCAAAACTGTAAATGCCCCTTATTTTGGTCAAATATACCTATAATTAATTCTATGCAGAGTTATTTATTATAAATATCTATCCAGTGGTATATATATAATATTACATTTTTAGTTCACACAATGTTATACAGGGCGGCACGGTGGCTTAGTGGTTAGCACGTTCGCACTAGGGATTCCCGGTTCGAATCCCCATCTGGGTGGAGTTTCCATGTTCTCCCCGTGTCTGCGTGGGTTTCCTCCGGGTTCTCCGGTTTCCTCCCACAGTCCAAAAACATGGATCAAGTTAATTGAATTCTCCAAATTGCCCCATATAGAGTGTGTCTGTGTGAGTGAGTGTGTGCCCAGCGATGGATTGGCGCCCTGTCCTGGGTCTATCTGCCCAGCGCCCGAGACGTTCTCCCCCCCCCCCCCCCCCCCCCCCCCCCCCCCCCCCCCCCCCCCCCCCCCCCCCCCCCCCCCCCCCCCCCCCCCCCCCCCCCCCCCCCCCCCCCCCCCCCCCCCCAAAGCGGAAGATAATGAATGAATGAACAATGTTATACGTAAATATATTATGTTAGGTGATTTTTAAATGTCAACATTCTGTCCGTTTACGTTGGAAAAAAAACGCGTCCACAGACGTTTGGCCACTTAATGGTTCAGTGTTGTGGTCATTTCGCCCCCTAGCCGCACGATGGCGCCACCCTGAGCTATAGTGTGTAAACACGGGGAGATGGCGGCATACCGAAAGCATTCAGTTCTGAACGGATTGTTTTTATAAAAGCGTTTTAACAGATGAAACGTTCCTGAATCTTCACAGGGTTCCTTTACATGGTTCCTTCAAAGGTTCCTTCAGATGAACGATGGAGGAATACAGCACCACAGTCAGGATGTCGGGTTTGGTTCTGAGTTCTCTGATGTTTCATCATTTAAACGCTGCCTCTGATTTGGTGAGTGAGCCATAAATTAAAAATAAATTACATACACAATTTAACTCGTTTAGTTCCTCAGTGCCGCTTTAATTAAGATTGTTTTGTCATTTTGATCGAGGTCTCAGTACAAACCTCTTGTACATTGCTGCATAAAACTATAAAAGTCAACTTTAAACTGCGATTAACAACTAAATTAATTATATAAATGCTCTGCCGGACAGAGTAAACCTGACTTTAAAAACTCATCACTGTATTCCGGACGCCATCATTAGAAATGAATAGAAACGCTGCGGTGTTTAGTTAACTGTCTCCCGTACACTCGTATTACAGACCCTCAGGATTCAGATTACTGTGTGAATGACGTGCTAATTAGGATTTCAACCATCCATTCCTTATCCTCTATTAGGGTCGCGGTGGGGTTCCCCATGCCCATCCAGGGGAGAACGTTTTGGGTGCTGGGCAGATAGACCCAGGACAGGGGGGCAATCCAGCACTGGACACACACACACACACTCACTCTATATGGGGCAATTTGGAGAACTCAATTGATTTGAATCCATGTTTTTGGACTGTGGGAGGAAACCGGAGAACCCGGAGGAAACCCACGCGGACACGGGGAGGACATGCAAACTCCACCCAGATGGGGATTCGAACCAGGAATCCCTAGTGCTGAGAGGAGAACATGCTAAACCACTAAGCCACCGTGCCACCCGGATTTCAACCATGTTAATTAAATTCTGAGTTAATTTTGGTTGTTGATTCATTATTGTGTTGAGCTGCAGTAGACTGTCTTAAGACCGAGCATCATGAAGACCATTCATTACTGTAATAAACACTATTCTGACATTCATTACTGTAATAAACACTGTTCTGACATTCATTACTGTAATAAACACTGTTCTGACATTCATTTTAATTGTTTTGTATTGTTTTTAAAGAATAAATTAGTTAAACAGATTTGAACTGTGTGTCTGTGCAGGAGGGACTGTTTCTCGGTGAGAGTGTTGGAGAGGAGAAGAGCAAAATCACAGACTCACAAACGGATCACATTCAGTTTGTACACACCATCAGTGAGTCAGTGTGAACACCGGAGTACAGCAGTGTGTGTGTGTGTGTGTGTTTGGACATTTAAAGATTTTCTGGAGCTTATCAGGAGGAAATCAAAGTGACCTTGTGTTTCACTTCTGAAATAATATCATTTAATAAATCACAACAGGTTTTTAATGTAGATCAAATCACATCACACATCACCTTTGTTTTCCAGATGTGCAGAAACATGTGACCTGCAGGGGGACTCACAGGTACAGAGAGTGAGGTGGTGGTGACCTTAAACCTCTCTGATGGACATGAGTCTTTATTAATGGGTTTATTTTTACTCCAGCTTCTACAACAACACCTGTGAGGTGGATAAAGAGAAGATCCGGCACGTTCTCTCCAACCTTAAAGAGGTACATCAGCGACTGTAGAACCCGTTTAAACACGGGGAACGTGACGCGTGGTCACAATGTGCTGCGCTGGGTTTTTAGGAGAATGTGATTGGATGGTACAGACAGCGCAGGAACACGGTGCAGCAGATGACCTTTAAGGAGCAGCTGGTTCATCAGAACCTGCGGAAGCTTCTGCCGTATCAGGAGCTGGTGTTCTTACTGCTGACGGCGACAGAGGCGCCGTCCGGTTCCACACACCGGGTGGAGTACACCGCCTTCATCTGGAACGGCAGGTTCGTTGATGGCATCACAATCATGGTTTGTAGTTCTGGGTTCTGAACCTGATGGCGCTCACGTAGGCGGAGTGTGCTGGATTTAAAGCAGCAGTCCAGATGTTCGATGATGTTGGTCATGTTTATGAATTCTGGGTTCCAGTCAGTACTGCAGCATCCCGGTGACGGTGAGCAACCTGGGAACACTTGAGCAGCAGGATTACTGGAGGGTCTCCTCCACCTGCCCTTCCCTCAGCCACTGTCAGACCATCAAACAGCACAGGTATGAATTAATCCATTCATCAGTAAGAGTCCTGGATCCCTCGGGGTTAAGTGTCAGTGATTTCAGGTGATTTCGTTCACAGGGGGAAGTTTTTCTCCTCAGATGAAGACCTGCGGGAGGTGGAGAGAGTCAGCAGCATGAACGACGCTCTGTTAGAGGAAATGAAGGTGAAGGACACCGTTATAAAGCTGTAACGATATATTGTGATGCTGCATGATACAATCTTAATAATGAATTATTGACTGGTATAAATGGTCAGTGTGTGAGACATTAAATCAAAAGGAAAGCTCCACCGTAGATCAGGAGATGAAGTTTCTACCTGATGGTTGGGTTCTGTTTCAGAGCGTGTGTGTGAAGGTGGAGAAGAGCGAGCGCCGGGTGGAGAAGCTGCACGCTGAGATCTCACAGCTCAGAGAAACCATCGATCAGCGTCGGAAAAACCAGAGAGACTCCGACGGTGAACCATCAGGTGGAGTATTATTTACATTTATTCATTCATTCATTATCTCCCGCTTATCCTCTATTAGGGACGCGGTGGGGTTCCTCATGCCCATCCAGGGGAGAACGCCTCGGGCGCTGGGCAGATAGACCCAGGACAGGACACCAATCTATCGCTGGGCACACACTCACTCACACAGACACACTCTATAGGGGGCAATTTTTGAGAATTCAATTAACTTGATCCATGTTTTTGGGCTGTGGGAGGAAACCGGAGAACCCAGAGGAAACCCACGCAGACACGGGAAGAACATGGAAACTCCACCCAAATGGGGATTCGAACCGGGAATCCCCAGCGCTGAGAGGCGAACGTGCTAAACCACTAAGCCACCATGCCGCCTATTTACATTTAGTCATTTTATATTATAGAAATACTATAAACCTCAGTGTATTTAATTAATTTATTATAACGAATCAACGGTCGGATCCAGCTGCTGTTTTATTTCTGGGTTCAATTCTGTTCTCAACGCCATGTTTGTCCGACCCCTTCATCTTGTTCCCATCAGGAAGCGAGAGCGCCACACTGAGGGGACCTCAGGAGAACGTTCTGCTGTGCGCCGCCCTGAGGACGCTGTTCCCGCATGCGGCGGCGTTCCGGACGCAGACCCTGAAGTCGTGTGGTTTTCCGGTTCTGGAGCTGTGCTGCAGCTCGGACCACGGCATCGACATTCCCATGCGTCTCCCTGCACTGCTGAACCACGAGCGCTCCACGAGGAAGAGGAGGCTGAGCAGAGGAGCCAGGAGGAAGGGCAGGTCTCCACCCACAGGGACCGCCGGCCGAGGGAAGAGGCGGAGCGATGCAGAGTCGGGCGAGGCGGCGACGGACAGCGGGTCTGACACGGAGGTGGAGCAGAGTGACCTGCCCGCTGACACCTCGCCGGTGTTTTAACCCTCCATCCTCAGAACCTTCATCTTCAGAACAAATGGAATGGAATCCAGACTGCAGTTCAGGTGGAGGTCACATGCACCTTCTACATCTACATCCACAAGGTGGCGCAATAAGATGGATGTGGCTGTAAACATTTCAGCAGCAGGTGGCTGTTTTATCAGAGAACAGGCTCGTCTTCGGATTATTGATCGTTTGATTGATTAATAAATCGGTTGGTTGGAACCGTCCAAGCTTATGTTTTCTCTCTGTAGTGACCATGTTCACGATGTTCAACCCGAAATGTGTTCCTCCGGTGAGAGATCGAAAGAAAATCAGAGGCAGAGGCTGAAAGGACGTCCACCTTTATTTTAATCACAGAGCGTCTCACTCCGCGTGTCTGACGTCACAGATGTTGGGGTCTTTCATAAACTGCGGATCCTTCAGCGTCACGGACATGAAACCTGTTTACGAGAAGATACATTCATAACCAACCGGGGGGGGGGACAACCAACAGGTCGCCAACCCATCCATCACAGGGCAGACACAAACACACACAATCACACCATGGACAAATTAGGGTTTTTACTTCCAGTGTGGATTTTGTAACGTGGAGAACATGCAAATTTCACACAGACGGGTTCAGAAGTGATGTCATTCGTACCCATGGCTCGGGCTCTCTTGATGGCTTTGGTGACCTCCTTCTGCTTCCGAGCGCACAGACCTGCGGACAGTTTTTACCGTGATTACTGACCGCTCCACGGGCGGGGCGTTCGGACCGCGCGGCGCGCCGCTTACCTGTGATCTGTCGGCCGTAGATGCGACCCGTGTGCGGCGAGATGAACTGGGACAACAACTATGAGTAAAGAAAAAAGCCTGGGTTAGCATCAGCTCCTCCGCCGACGTCTGACCAGCTTCTGGACATGAACTGACCTGAACATTTTTATAATTCACAACCACGTTGCAGAGGCCACACCCCTTCTGGACCTGTCTGTAAGGATTCTCCATGGCCACGGGCTGCAGGAGGAGGAGCGGTATGTTACACACACACACACACATCCTGCACAAAACATCCAGCACTTACCATGTCACCCGCTCCGTCCTCAGGGTGGACGCTGGACAGACTTCTGGAACACTGTGCTGTTTAACACACACACACACACACCATTAAAACAACAGACGTTACAAACCTCGTGTCAGCAAACACCTTCTATTCTAAAGGTATGACAGTAAACTAACTAGTAGCAAACTAACTAGTACCAGGTTAACTAGTACTGTACATGTCCCACGTGCACTACACTCCATTCATACATCATCAGCTCCTGTCATTCATTCATTCATTCATTATCTCCCGCTTATCCTCTATTAGGGTCGTGGTGGGGTTCCCCATGCCCATCCAGGGGAGAACGTCTCGGGCGCTGGGCAGATAGACCCAGGACAGGGCGCCAATCCATCGCTGGGCACACACTCACTCACACACACACACTCTAAATTGGGCAATTTTTGAGAATTCAATTAACTTGATCCATGTTTTTGGACTGTGGGAGGAAACCGGAAAACCCGGAGGAAACCCACGCAGACACGGGGAGAACATGGAAACTCCACCCAGATGGGGATTCGAACCGGGAATCCCCAGCGCTGAGAGGCGAATGTGCTAAACCACTAAGCCACCGTGCCGCCCCAGCTCCTGTCAACTTTAAATAAACACCTGATTAATGAACCCAGTCTTTAATTATCACTAGATTACAATATAAACGTCTGTATTTACGAGCACGTGATTTCCTTTTAGTGCACTTCGCTATAAAATCCTGACTTATTGGAACCAGAACGATCACAAACATCCCGCTGACGTTCAGGTTGTAAACCGAACGGGCAGTTCATTATGATTTAATTTAAATGAATTAATGTAATTACCTGAAACGTTAAACGCGATTCCACGTTTAGAGATTAAAAACTGAAACAATCGACAATTTGAAAGGTTAAACATCCTGCAGGTTTAGGGAGCCACCATGACACCAATGGACTCTGATGTCATTTGCGCCCCCTGCTGGACTGGAAGAACCGACCGTTAATGTATATTTTATCGTGTATTTTAATAGATATCTAGAAAATAGAAGAAATTAAACTATAAATATATAATAATAAAATAAACAGGGTTTAGCGTTTTTATTTAGGTTATATTTTGTTTTACTGTAAGATTGATTACATTTTTTTAAACGTTTGTTATTAACGCAGCCAGTCAACCAATCACTCTGTAGGGTTTGTGACACGTGACCTCGGCTGCGTGCCAAATAGTGCGTACCCCTTATAACGTAGTGTAAATTGAGTTACAAATACTATTCAAGACACGGTTTATTTCTTATATCTTACAATTTGCTTATTTGTCGTCTATTAAAATCTTGAGTAAAATAAACAAACGTGGGGCGTTTATTAGTTTGTAAATCTGCCTTATTAGGATTATTACTAAACAAGATCGAGTTCCCTTATCACGTAAATAAACTAATCTGTGTAGTTTGAGACACAGCCGCCAGATCACGTGAGGCGCATTCTAACGCGTGATTGGTTAATCCGGAGGTTGTGTTTTCAAACGCAGTGTAGTGCACTGTGTGGAGTTGACTTTGTGGGATTGTTTGGTTCTACGTCACTGCGCGCGTTTATAAATATAAACACGATAAACGTCACCAGATTACAGAGTAGACACGTTAACCAGTTTAAATTCAAACATGAAAGAGTTCGCGGGTGAAATAACGGAAATTAAACCGAGATAAACGAGATATGAGCGGCGAGATAGTGGTGAGACGCAGCCGCTGTTCCACGAAGAGAAGCAGAGAGAACATGAGAGATGATGAGAGTCCTGCCAACAAGAAACACATCCCAACATCTGGACCAACCAGAGAGAACCCGAAACCCACAGCTGGATCTGACACCAGCGTCCAACACCCAACACACACAGAGCAGGTAACACACACACACACACCTGAGTCAGGAGAACATCACTGAGGTCCTCACACCTGAGTCAGGAGAACATCAGT